>JAQSVH010000008.1:10930778-10956802 GCA_029448705.1 Adansonia digitata
TTTTAAAAATAAATCTAATATGTGTATTAAATATATTATTTTATATTTGTTATATTATTATTTAATTTATTAAATATATATTTATATCAGATTTTTATATTGTATCTAAAATTATCATATTTTCTAACAAATAAACTTATTCATAGATTGAGCCATGACACGAATTATTTTGAATTATGCCTGGGTTTGGGTGAAACTAAGCTCAAGTTAGCATGAAAGTTTATTTTACTATTTACATTAATATCAAAATATTATTTTTATATATATTTGTAATTAATTTTTTATAAAAATATTTTTATTATTAAATAATAAATTAAATTAAGCTCAAACGACTTTAAAAAATATTATTCAAAATTCAATCCATATAAATCGAATTTACCAACGAATAACCCGTTTGGCAGTTTCATTCACAAACAACTTCTCTCTAAAGTCTAAACCCACGATAAAGCACGCCTAAAGAAACAAAACAAAAGGGCTGCACTTAATAACTACAGTAAATTTCTACTCGGAAAAATGTTATACTTGTAACATGCCTAAGACCGTTGTTATTAATTTTGATGCTAAAGCCCCATGAAAATAAATAATAAAAGAAATTAAGTCTGAGAAAAGCGTCTGATAAAAGTGGCGTTGCCATCAACAGACACGAATAACAAGTTGTTAGTTTTCTTGAGATTTTAAAAAGAAATATAGGTCAAGCTGTAGGGTAGGGTGTAAGCCTGTAAGGATGTATAAAAATCATTGCTTTGGGGAATCTAAAAAGCAACCGCACCTTCTGATTGCCATCTTTAATCCGTGTCCGTACTGCTTGTCAATGGTCAAACAAAGCTCTAAAATCTGGTTCTCGATGGCAGAAAATCTATGCCTTTGCGTAACATCAGCTCCAGGAACGACTCAGCTTGCTCAGAGGGCCCCCCTTCCCCCTACGAACTTCTCAATTCTCATATCTGATACCTCCCTGCCATGTACGACTGCACTGGTTGTCTTTAAGTAGCTTTTTGGACGCTTTGG
Source organism: Adansonia digitata (assembly GCA_029448705.1). Taxonomy (NCBI): domain Eukaryota; kingdom Viridiplantae; phylum Streptophyta; class Magnoliopsida; order Malvales; family Malvaceae; genus Adansonia; species Adansonia digitata. The sequence continues at coordinate 10,931,787 of JAQSVH010000008.1, forward strand.
CTTAATTTTTATGTTCTGAAAATTAAAGTACTTAAAGCTCTACTTTCATGGCCATTGCCGCTGAAGTTTTCTGACAAGCTTAAGCAGTCAATCTCTACTTAAACTCCGGCTTTGCCTAACTCTATATGTATTTTATCGATCATGTATTAGTGTTTACGAAGTAACAACATCTGCATGCTTTCTACTTTTTGGCAAATTAGATCAAATTTGAAAATTATTTTACATTGATCATCTAAAATATCAACCATTAATTGAATAGCAATCATCTTCACAATTAATTCGAATTGACCACCATTTATGGCTAAAGTAATGATCGAGCGAGCTCTTAGTTTTGTCTGACAACGGCTATCCAAACAAAGAAGGACGACGCATATGAATAAAAATGTCAAAGTGTCAACCAAAATTTTACTATTTTCACCTAACAGTGGCACAGTAACATAGTACGAATTGCCCTCTTCATTTGTATCTTAATTAACTTAAATAAAACACTCAGTGTTAATTTCTTCATTGCATATAGGGAAAAAAAAGTTCAAAAGGAACTCAATAATCCCTGCAACTAAATTGACAAACCATTCAATGAGAAACAAAGAACAATTCTAGGAGTAATGAAAACAAATAGACAAGAACAATTTATGGCATACCAATTCCGAAAGTACAACAAAGTCTGCTAGTTTAAGCAGTATTAATAGTGCAGATTAAAACTTAAAATTAATCTATTCCGTGACTGGTGGATTGATTTGTCATAAGATCACAGAGATTTGTTTGACAAACTTACCCAGACTGTTCACAAGAATAGCTGTCGAGTCTGAATTCACAACAATAATAATCCACTTCACCGACCACCACCACATGGAAAAATCGACTTCCCCCATTACGGCATTAAACCGAATTATGTTATATCGTTAGAAAATAAACTAGAAAGGTATAATTTCGTTTGCTTTTAAAGACGTTTGAGATTTAAATTTTAAATTTAGTAAAAATTATTGTATAAATAATTAAGTTAAACTTAGACTATAAGAGGCTTTAATTATATCTTTAATGATTATAAATATTACTAACAAAATGTACTAACGCACATGTAAGAGTATCTGAAAATTCTTAAGTTTATCTATAATTTGGATTATCCGTTTATGTTTAATGATTTATAAAAAAAAATATTAAATTAAAAAATAAATTTAAATAAAAGAATTACATTCATTTATAAATTAAATTTTAATTTCAACAATTAAAATTCGAGTTTAAGATTTGCATAGTGCAATTATCCAGGCTACAGGTACAAGAGAAATTTTATGGGAGCATTTCTTAGGCCTTTCGGCCGCGAATAAGCTTTGAGGGCTTTCTTTGTCTCCAATAGTTAAAAGGGACATGAAGACCGTGGGACCTGATTCGATCAAGGCCTGCAAAGCAGCCACTCTTGTTGGATGATCACTAGGTCAAGAGCCAACGGTTGATTCTAGGTCTTTCCAAGTCTTCTTTTTAGTTTGCGAATGATGGGATTGTTGTGTTGAATTACTTAGGAAAAATCTTATTCATTGTGTCAATTTGCTAGAAGACAGAGAAATATCAAAGAATATCATTTCTATATAAAAAAACTTTTTCCGTATTTATTTTTTAATTAATTTAATTTAATTTAAAATAAATTATTTAATTATGATATTATTATATATGATATTATCGGTTTAATATAATAACGTATAATTTAATTAAAAATTTTAATTAATACGTGATAATATATGATTGATCTAATTTTTTTCTACGTGGCCCCCTCCCTCAAGCTAATGCTGTTTTAATTTTACATTCTAACTTGTCCATGTGGGTCTGTTCGTGGGCCTTGCAGGTCAAGTTTCATAAGGTTGCCCCATGTACTGATGGACTGAAGCAATAAGGCAGATTGGGCCCCGTTTCGACTCGTTAACAACCTGACAGTCCTTGAATAGCAGTGTTTGGTCCATTGGTTGAAAATAAATAAAATCTATATTACGATTTTTAAACTCTTATTTTTTTAAAAAAATATTTATATATAATATTTATATTCGATATATTTTTAGACATAAATATAAAAAATATAATTATACACATATAAAAAAGCTTAAAAATTTTACATACGGTTGGATTCGAATTTTGTTACTGGTAAACGTTGTTCAGCATGTTTGCTAGATAAATGTACACTCATATATTATTTTTTATCTATTTTTTTAAATATATTTATCAACAACGTTGATATCTATAAAATTCACTAATAAATTATCAAAATTAAATAAAAATTAAATTTATAAATAATAATTAAAATTATATTAAATAATAATAAATAATAAAATAATAAAAAAGAGGGCAACCTGAACGTACAATCTATTTACTTTAAGTTCTTAATAAGGTAAAGCGTTTTCAATATTGTAGAAATCAATCTTATTTTTTCTAAACCCAGTGCCTTCCACGTTTATTTTGGGTCCACTCCGAGAATTCTTTCGGCCGCCAACTGCCAAGGGCCACCCTTTTGGCAAGGTTTGTAGAAACGGCCGAGTTAAACAAAAAACAGCAAGCACTTGACGTTGGCCAGGCTAAATGCTTCTTAAAAACTAATGAGGGTGACCCAATATATATAACTGACACCTAACGTTCAAAAAAACTTGCCATTCAATTCCCCGCCAATCACAAACGAAACGGTTAGTTGTAGAGCATCTCCGAAACCTACTAGTCTTTTGTCTAACATGTCTTTGTCTTCCCTCCGATTGCCATTGCCATTTTGCTGCATCCCTCTCACTTTGTTGTTGTCCAAAACAGCAACCATGTATAGGCCGGGACTTTTACAGGCTTCCAACCATGCTCAACCTCAACGATGGCAAGAGACTTGGGCACGATTGCTAGCTCCACTGACTTTATGGATATGTGGCATGTAATTCTTTCATACGTTTTTTTTCTATCATTGTCTAGTTCGCTGATCCTTCAGTCTGAAACAAAAAGGCGTTTCTTTCTTGTCTTTCTGGTTTTGGCAGTGTCAGTAAGCCTTCGATATGGGTTCTATGGGGATTGCCGTATGGTGCTTGGACCAAGCTCTTCTCGATTGATGAAGGCTAGTTCTGTTTTTGTCGAACAGGTTGAAGTTAGAGATGAAAATGGGATAGGGGCTCTTCTTTATGGGTTTTCAGAGAAGCCTGAATTAAGCAAGGAAGCAAATTGGAGCTCTTCAAATTATTTGATTGTTGGATCATATGGTCGCAAGGTAATATGAAATATCTGGTTTCAGTTTTTCAATAGATTCCACAAAGTTTCCCTAAACTTATCTTCATAGAGTTTGAGATTGTGTAGATTTTTTTTTTGATAAGACTGTAAGTTGAATTTCAGGGATACTCTTTTTGGTTAAACAAGGGTTCTAGGATCTGCATAAGATGGGCAACTCAAGCCAGTAGATTAGACAAAACTGAAGTGATTATGATAAAAGGTAGTCATCTTGGTTTCCCTTTGATTAGTTTAGAGCTAACAATTTTAGCCATGGTATGATTACACAACATAAATATAATACAAAATAAATTAATATACGATACAAAAATAACACAAATGCAACATAAATACATTAAAATTTCAAAATTTATATGAATATATAATTTTTTAAATACAATTATGACACAGATTACCAAGTCTAGTTTAGTCGCCGTGGAATGTGGATCGGAAGTTACAGAACTTGCCCATGTTCTTGCAGGGGAAAGAAGAAAAGTAACATTGCTGCCCAAACTTACGGTTCCTTTTGATGCCCTTCTCCTGAATGAGCCAGTAATTGGTAAACACATCCATTTTCCTTTATCTTTCAGGGCAATTATATCTTATTTATTGAAGGGCTTAATTACTCTGAACATTTTTTTTTCAATATTTACTCAGGTAAAGAAGCAGAATTCACCATTGAGGAAGACGATAAATACTATGTAGGTGTGATTAACTCGAACTCCAGAAGCATAATAATGACATTGGGTTTAAATGTTACATCCAAAATGTATGATGTAACAAAAGCCAGCAACATGTGTTCAACACTAAATGGATCATGCCAGCTCAAACTCCAATTTCCCGACACTCAGTATGTTATAGTTTCAACACCTGACAATGTAAGTGTCTGTCAAGTCTCAACCCTTTTGTAAATCGATTAACTTTTTTTTCAAATTATTAATGAATTTCTACTGAAATTTAGTCGATGAAATTAACTTTTCAGGTTGATATTTCCGGATGGTACATTGAGCTATCTTTTGTTGCTAGAGTTGTTACTTATATTGCAATTTTAGGTACCTGAGATATTCGGCTTGATGTTATCTTTGTTTCAAAATTATTTTTAACGGCCATGCTGGGCTGATAACTTAACCATCTATAGGGTTTTTCATCATTATCATTTTACTGGTGCTGAAGTACCTTGGGGCATGCGATAGTGAGACAATGGTGGTTGATACAGCGTTCCGGCAAGTATCCTGGAGAACTGAGACTGAGACTGACCCTATTTTGCCAGAGAAGCCAGTTCGGCTGACGTATGGAACGACAGCCGAGGAAGAAGATGATGCTGAAACAGGGTCATCAAGCAGCTCGTCGGAGGATTTATATGACGCAAAATTATGTGTAATTTGCTATGATGATCAACGCAACTGCTTCTTCGTTCCTTGTGGACACTGTGCCACTTGCTATGATTGTGCTCAAAGGTAACAAGTAGATGAAAATTCCTTCCTCTCTCTCTGCAACATAATATTTTAAAAACTTTAGCTAATAAAACAATTTTGCAGGATTATGGAGGAAGATAGCAAAATGTGTCCAATCTGTCGAAGATTGATTCACAAAGTAAGAAGATTGTTCAGTCCATAGGAGCGAACTATGAAATGGGATTTGTAAATTCATTTTAGCTTATTGTCACTATGGAGAGTGATGGAGTCTTCACTTATACCAACCCGAGTGATCGTTTCCGTTTTTGCATCGAGTCATCGGCCTTTGGATGCTCAAAATACCTCAGAAGGTTCATTTTTCAAGTCAAGATCGAGGCCTTCTAGAAATGCAGACTTAGGGGAAACATGTCGTTGGCGTTTGAATAACTTGTTCACTTTCGTAGGCAGAAGAAGTCATTGTCCCCATGTTGAAATTATGTGTTTGCTTTTGCAGTGCTTGTTGATTTTTCTTGCAAGATTACTGTATGAAGCAACTTGTTTATATCTTATAATCTTCAATAGTTTCACTAATCTGATGATTGCACCGAGTTGACTTGTCTATGGATCCTTCTCTTGTGTTCATCCGGATTTGATCTTTAACCAAAATATTTTGATCTTACCTAGACTAGGAAGAAATAGGAGAATGAATAAATACAGTGATTAATTTGATTCTTCGAGATTGCTAATCAGAAAATGTACTTAGTGTTCACACATATTGGTTAGAATTAATTTAATCTATCGAAATCGATTAAATTTAATTAATTCAATTTTTATGTTTAAAATTTATAATTGATTTAATCTTTTTATAATAAATATTTTTATTTTATTTTTTAATATAATATAAATATATAATATATATTTTATTTATATACTAGAAGATATATAAATATTTTATTTTTGTTTAGTTAAAAGTTGTTACTTGAGTTTGAGTTTTATTGAGTGAAAATAATTGAAAATTATTACTCCAAACTGGTTACCCAAAAAAATTATGAATGACCAAATTAATTTAATTTCGATTAGTAAAATTAAATTAAATTATTTGATTTTTTTATAAAATAATTAATTAAATTAATTATTAAATTATCCAATCGATTGAACTAAAATTGTTAATTCGAGATATAACGGAGGCGTGCATAAAGCAACTTCAATTGTCTTAGTCTTTGTCGTATCTAAACACCCATTGGGCCCCCTTGAATCACAGTTGTCTGAAAATTAATTGAAAAGAAATTCAACTTTCTTGCACCACATGGTTGAATTACTCCGCCATTTAAGTCAGGATGAATTCTTTCAAGTACTCTTGGCAATATTGTCGTTGATTGATTGGGTTAAGGGCCCATATCTGACCCAATTGTTAAAGAGACAGAACCCATAAACTAAAAGAGGACTAAGTCCAAGTCTTCGTGGAATACACAAAATTTTATGACGTAATAGGGGACGTAGCAGGGCACTAATCCTCTCAAGTCAATACCCTCCAACAAGCTTATTCCATCCGATCGCTGTTCTCATTCTAATCTTCCTTATTCCTTGGGTATGGGGTGATTTAAACATCGAAATATCAATTACGGCACTCTTTTATCTGTTTATTTTCTTTCATAAATTCTAGAAGTCCACAAAATGTTCTTTTCCTGGAGTTCTCCGTCAACAACCTAAAGGACCATAACAAGTCTTTTAACGTTGGAAGGAAGTAATCACCAAGGTTACGTCAACAACAAAAGGTCTCGGCTTTTTTCATATTTTTTGAGATAAATTCATCTTAATACAAATTCAAACTCAAAAATTATTTTTAAATCTGATTAAATTTAATTAATTTATATAATTATTTTTAAAAATATTTTAAATAAATTTAAAATTATAATTTCATTATCTGAAATTCTTATATCTATATTTATATAGCAATCACTTTAATATTTCAAATAAAAAATATATTATTCATGTGCCCTAAGTCAATTCTTATCATATACTAGACTTTTGCGGTTGAGACTTTCTATATATTTTATCTGTTATTAGGTAGATGCGTGGAAGTTTCTTGATATTAAATTGCAGTAAGTTTGGAAGCGGGAGCCAGAGCTTGATATGCCCTAGATCACCCATTTGATTCCCATCATACTTTAAACATAAATTTTTATAATTTAGATTAAATCAATTTAAATTATTATTTAATAATTAAAATTTTTATTTAAATTTAATGATAAAAATATTGATATATTTTATTAATTTTTAAATAATAATTTAAAATTTAAAATTAAATTTAATAAAAAAAATTTAAAAAAAGGTCCAAATTGTGATACGTGGAATCCGACTTAAACACCTCTAGTGGGAATCTTGGAAGTTTGTTTTTCCCTGATGCAGCTCTTGACACAAAACTCGAATTGTTTGACGACGTAAGGCCAGTCGTCGGATCACTTCTGGAACCAAGCTTGTCCTTCACCCCCACAAATTAAGCATCATTGGTTGATTTCAAAGTTAATCCACTATAGGTTTTTTCTTTTTTTTTCCGAAAAAAGCATGCTTTGAATATAAGGAAATGGAAAAGAGAAATACTTTAGGTGTATACGGGTGTTTGAATTAGATACCCATATATATTATATATATGAACGATTCTTTTTCCCTTCAGCATCAAAGCCATCGGTCTGAATCTATCAATGGAAGCCTCACTCTTCAACTACATTATCTTCTTCCTCTTCTTGTGCTTTCTTACCAAGAGGTTGTTCCAAAACAAAGGGCTCCCACCAAGCCCGCCCCTTTGCCTTCCAATCATCGGCCATCTCCATCTCATTAAAAAACCCCTTCATCGTTCCCTCGCCAAACTTTCTAAGCAATACGGCCCCGTTCTCTACCTCCATTTTGGATCCCGTCCTGTTCTTGTCGTGTCTTCTCCGTCTGCTGCAGAAGAATGTTTAGCCAAGAACGATATCGTCTTTGCCAACCGGCCTCGTTTGCTAGCTGGGAAACACCTTGGTTATGATTATACGACCCTCGTTTGGGCCTCGTACGGCGATCACTGGAGAAACTTGAGGCGTGTGGCCGCTCTCCAACTCTTGTCATCGCATCGTGTTCAAAAGTATCTTGGGATACGCAAGGATGAAGTCAGATCTTTGATTCTCAAGCTGTATAGGAGGTCAAACGGTGGTGAGTTTCAGGTTGTGGAGATGAAATCGATGTTCTTCGAGTTGACTCTAAATGTCATGATGAGGATGATAGCTGGGAAAAGGTATTGTACTGACGGTGAAGAAGAATTGGAGGAAGAGCGAAGGTTCAAAGAAATTGTGGCAGAGTCCTTTAAATTGAGTGGCGCAACAAATATTGTAGATTTTCTGCCGATTTTGAAGTGGGTTGGATTGAATAAAATGGAGAAACAGCTGGAAATATTACAGAGGAAGAGGGACGGATTCATGCAGAATTTGATCGAAGAACGCAGAAAACTGACAAGCAATTCATGTTGTGAAGAAAGCAGCAAGACAATGGTTGATGTTCTTTTGTCTTCTCAGGAAACTGATCCTGAATATTATACAGATGATATCATCAGAGGCCTTATGCAAGTAAGTTCTCTGTTTTTGTACTTGCTTTATCCATTTAAAATTATAAACCCTTCCTTTGTAAGATTCAGGACCATGTCTAGTTGACCAAGAAAAACAGCTATTAACTGCTAGATCAAAACAGAGCAGTCAATCAACTAGCAACAATGAACACAAAAAATTTGAAACTTGAAATTTAGTTTAATTGATTTGTACGAGTCATTTTTAGAGGCTGACATTCAAAAAATCTGAAGTTTGAATTATGATATTTACAATCTTTCCTCTGTCTCCAAAGATCCAAGTTACATCCTATAAACGAGGAGGTTCCTCAACCTATAACCCGAACCAACTTCTTTATTAGTCCTAGCATTTGCAATGGAAACTAATGTGAAGTCTCGGACATTCGATTGTTTCTTTCTTTCTAGACCTGATAGATGTGATGTGTGCGTTCTAGATTATTTTAAGCAAGATTGAAAGTAAACATTTGACTTTGAGCTTTTGTCTGGCCCATTGAAACTCTTTCTCCCAATTATGAACCTCTTCCTGTAATTGGCAAAGCTTTAGGTACTTCTTCCATATGAATTTAGAGTTATCACATGTAAAGCATAGGTGATCTTGTGACTCTATATTGGAGTTGCACAGAACACAGGTGTCATCAACCTCTCTTCTTCCAAGCAATTGTTAGAAGCTTATTCAAGATTGACATCCAAGAAATCAGAGAACCGTGTTGTTTCATTTCTTCAATTTTTTTTTTTTAAAGAATATGACAACGTATCTGGTGGAACACTTAATCAGATCGATACTCACATGACCACACCTGAATTCGAATAACATAGTTTATTATACCAGTTGAATCATTCTAGTTTATCCCAACCTATCTTATACCTCTTCTGTCTGATCTCTTGCCATAAGTTAGCTGTTGAATTTATATATATATTTTTTTTAATCTAGGTATTGTTATCAGCGGGGACTGATACTTCAGCTGCGACCATGGAATGGGCGCTGTCACTTTTGCTGAACAACCCAAAAGCTCTTCTAAAAGCCCGGGAAGAACTAGACAAGGAGATTGGACAAAGCAGGCTAATCGAGGAATCAGATATTGGCAAACTCCCCTATCTCGACGGCGTCATAAACGAGACATTTAGGATGTGCCCACCTGGCCCACTCTTGGTCCCGCACGAGTCATCCGAGGAATGCACCGTGGGTGGTTTCTCAGTCCCCGGTGGAACGATGCTGCTTGTAAACATCTGGGCTATGCACAACGATCCTGATTTATGGGAAAATGCCACCGAATATAAGCCCGAGAGATTCCTAGGATCGGATGTGGTGAAGAATGGGTTCACGTTTTTTCCATTTGGGACAGGCAGGAGGAGGTGCCCAGGGGAGAGCTTGGCAATGGGTTTGATTCCATTGGCGGTGGGATCTCTGATTCAGTGCTTTGAGTGGGAGAGAATTGGTGAGGAGATGGTAGATATGACTGAAGGGAGTGCGCTCAACATGCCCAAGGCTCAGCCCTTGGTCGCAAAGTGTAGGCCGCGCCCAGCCATGATGAACGTACTCTCTCAACTTTAGCTAAGTTTGCGAGGCTCACAGTCCATCGACGTATTACATGTATACTATTGTCTTGACTTTTATTCTAGGGTCATCATATGACATGCAGTCAAACAAAGAAAAAATAAATAAACTATTAGATATTATTACACTCATTATGTGAGTGGAGAATAAACATAGTGTAAAAACTATATATGAAAGACAATATATATACATACGTGATAGTATTTTTTTAAGAAAGTGGGTAAGTTTTCTTTTTTAAATATATTATAAAAAATTGAAAAAATATAAATATCCTCAAAATATTATTATTTAATTTATAAAATATTTAATTTTTTAGTTAATTTTTCAAGTGAGTTGGTTTGTTAGGAGTTTTACAATTTACTAGATTTTGGCATTACTACTATATGGATGAAAGAAAAAATGTTATTTAAAGTAACGATAGGTTTTTTTTTTATGTGTGAATATTTTTAAAAATAAAATTAATTAAAATATTTAAATTTTATATCAAATTGAAATTAATTAATTAATTAAATTTAAATAATTTATATTCATAAACGTCTTGTTTGCACCTATTACGGAAATTGAATGGAAGCCCCGCTCTTTATCAAATTTGAACCGAGCTGGGCCACTAGACCTCCTACTTGTTGCTTATTCCCATATTTCCACGAAGTTCTTGCTCTATACAACTCTGGTTGTCAGCCCGGCCAATTCCAATATTTGCCCAAATGTGAAAAAAACCACAACCATCAGCTCCCCGGCTCATTTTGCTGATGGGGAGATTTCCTGATCTAAAACAAAGACGGTAAATGATAATCCATCCATCAAAAGTGAGACATTTATTCTCAAAAGATAAGTTGCTCTCACCTGCAATTTTCGACTTTAAGATACCAAATAGATAACCAAGAAAACGTTTACTATTGTTTTTATTTTAGCATTTGCTTTCAATTTTTATTTTTCACATAATGCCAAAAAAAAAAATTATGAGCCATACTTGACGTCAACTGACAACATGAAAAAAGAAGAATGTTTTTTTTTTTCTATTAGAAAGAGCAATATCTAATTGAGTGATGATGAAATTTGTTGGAGTATAACGATCTCATGATCTCCACAAGTTGGACATCTTCTTTTTTGGATGAGCCAAATTTCATTTTTCATCCAAAGGAAATAGGATTTCTATTGTAATAAGTCAAAGATAGGCAGCTTTTTATACATTTGTTTAAAATCTCTAATTGTCTGAAAGTATACTACTTATATTATTTGTAACATTCACCACTCTTACAATTATATCATTTATAGTTCTAACTATAAGATTGTATAATTCTTATCTCATTTGGTTTGTCCTACATGCAATCTTTTACTTCACTCCTGTATAACTATCTTATTTACAAGAAGATAGATAGCTCTTTATACACTTGCTTTAAATCTCTAATTGTCTGAAAATATACTACTTACATTATTCAACATTCACCATTCTTACAATTAGATCATATATAGTTTTAACTATAAGATTGTATAGTTCTTATCTCATTTGGTTTGTCCTCTGTGCAATCTTCTGCTTCGCTCCTCAGAGATAAAATACATGCAAGCATTCCAAGTAATCCTTGTAATTGTGGAGCTTAAAGATTTCCTCCTTACATTCCTTTGTTATCCAAGAAAGCACCTCCTGCCAAGGTCCAGCAGCTACCCATCTTGTTGCATGCTCGTAAAATTTTAGTCCACAACTGACTAGAGTATGAGTAGTTAAACAAATGATCACGATTCTCTTTCTCATCATTGCAAAGCAAACATATAGAAGAGATTCTCATCCTCCAAGAGAGCATTCTATCTTTTGTAGGCATCCTATTTAGTGTAGTTTGTCAGACAACGATAGCGTGTTTAGAAATATGCACGTAATTATACCAATCAATCTTTTTTTTCTGATGCCAAAGATCATTCCGAACCTGAACTATGTTATATGATAAACCAAAAAATTTTCATATGTATTGATCCCTGCTAGTGAGTAGATCTGATTACTAGAGCTCTCAACCTTAGGAGTTTTTCCAACTCCGACCCAAGTTTCATCGCTATTCGTTTCGCCATTCATTTGCAAAGAATATTTTACCACCCAACTGAGAAATAATCCATTTTAATTAAAGTTTTATATTTTATCAAACAAAACTAGAAGTTATCGCCTATTTTACTGAAACATAAACATTAGGACTTTTCTAACGGTATTTTAAGGAAAAATAATAATAATAAATTAATAGAATTCCCATTAGCATTTCATCTACAGTTTTTTATCTTCTCAAATTTATCGTTATTATTATTATTATTATTATATGTGTATGTAGATTTGCAACAATTTATGAAAATCACAAGAATAACAACTGATAACGAACTGAATTTAGCTAAAATATTAAAAAAGTTTATGAATTATTTTATTTTGTTTAAGTTAATCATTATAATTTTATTGTACGTAAATTAATTTTTATCTTTTTGTTTGTACACAAATAATTTATTATTTCAAATAAATATTTATTTATGTTAAAAATTTATTAAAATATAAATTAAAAATTAAAAAAAAAACATATGTGATAACAATAAAAATATAAAAACTTACTCATTTAAAGTGATAAAACTAAGATATCTTTTCATTATTTTAAACCCAAAAAAAAAAAAATTAATCACCATCATAATTTAGTTTAACGATTGTCGATAATAGCTTAGACCATAATGTACACAATTTTAGCCATTTTTGCAATAATATGCATATTTGACTTAGATTTTTTTTTTTGGGACTTGGGACCATATAATAAACCAAAAAAAAAAAAGTTAATTTACATTTTATTCTTTAAATGAATTTATTTTATTTTTTTTAAATATACTTCAAAAAAATGTGCTATTTAATTAATTTTATTTATAAAATTTAAAAATATTATCGATAATAAATTAAATATTTTATTTGATTTGATTTTTTAATCATGAATAAATCTCCGGTCTACTTGAGATCGTTAGATAAACGTTTGACTCCTAAGAATTCAAACCTTGAATTAATATTAACTTGAACTATTATCAGTATTAAGGCTATCATGTTACAAGAGTGTTCTAAAAATATTTTTTTATATTATGCATAATAATATTTTCATTCAACATATTAAAAGTAATGAATAAAAATGTTAATTCTTACTTTTAAATATAATAATATTAATATAAATAATATATTAATTGAGTATTTACTGACTCTCGGCATTAAAATGTATATCGTTTGTCTCTTAAATTAAATTGTTTTAAGTTAAAAAAAACTGAATTGATAAATAAAAGTTATTAAATTTAAACTAACGAAATTAACTTATATATTTTAGTGAAGTGATTAAATTCACAAATAGATTAAAAAGATAAAATATATTTTTTTAAATATTATAAAAAATTATAAATAAATAAATAAATGAGGCTTGACGAATAACTCGAACTAGTCAGAACTTAATTTTATAAGAAACCTTTCTTGAAAAATAAGTTCAAAGGCAAGAAGTTGATTTTTTTTTTATTAAAAATTTCGGAGGTGAATTTTAAATAAAATCCATCTCACTGACCCGAGATATTTATTAGTTTTTTAATATATGTTAGTTGGTGTTCTTTAACTTTTATAAGATCTTATATATGTATTTAGTTTAGTATTGTAACAATAATATAATATAAAACATTAAATAAAATTTTAACTTTTAAGATCATTCAAAGATATTTCCTTTTCGGGATTAGATTTTGAGCATATATACATAAAAATCGAGAAGTTAGGTTAAGATCGAAGCAAATAAGGAAAAAAAAAAAGACCTTGCCCTATTATTAACTTAAGGTATCTGATAATAATTCTAATTATAAAATTAAAAATTTTACTGATAAAATATAAAAAATGAACCCATTAAATAAATTATAATATGTCATAATTACTATTAGAATACTTTGTTTAGGTTTAAGGTCAGCGATGGTGACCAAACAGACAGGCAGACATACAACCGAGGAAACACATTAGTATAAGCTTTAGTTTCTGAGAGAGTATTGATTTGTTCCAACTTCTAACTCTGAAAAAGTTTACATAAATTGCATGGAAAAAAAAAAAAAAAAACACACCTTTTAGCAAGAGTTTCTCTTATTTCTTAGCCATACCTTTTACTGATCTCAGTCAAAAAAGTCTCTCCATTTTTACTCCTACATGAGAAAAATAAAAAAAATTTAAAAAAAAATACTTACCCCCCAATCAAATCCCAAAATTTGTTTGACAAGTTAATTTTTTTTTTCTGAATTTATCTTTATATTTTTTGTTATAAATATGTGATTTTAAAATCCTTTTGAAGCCAACCCAGAAACCCTTTAAAAATTTCTTTCTTTCTTTCTGCCTCTTTCCTTTCGGTTGATTTTAATGGAGTCTTTACACCGATCCTTGTCTGAGACACCGTCGGCTCCGATATCACGGTCACCAAAAGGTTGTCTCGCTCTTGATCATTACCTAGAACCGGTATTTGCAGAAACTTCTGCACAAAACAACCCTTTTGTGAGGAACCCTTTTGATCAAATCCTAGAATCAGCTTTTTCTCGTCTCAATGTGTCGACTCAGGGAAATCAAGAGTTAGGCTATCATGGTTTCGTTGGTGGTGAATTCTTGGACGGGTCCGGGTATGGGTTTGGTGGTGGGTTGGCAAGAAATGAACAAGAAAGAAACAATGTTGTTGAGGGACTGATGAATGTGGGTTTTGATGCGGTGGGGCCAGATATTGACAGTTGGGATACTTTCATGTCTAGTTCCTATCAACCCTTCAATTTAAATGGAAATGGGTATTTGCTTGATTCAAGAAGGAATGAAGTTTTCAATGAAATCTCAATATTACCCTCTTCCAATCAAAATGGATTGGCGACTGTTGCTGCGCCTGCTGCTGGTGCCGGTTGCTTAAGGTCTTCTTGTTCAAAAAACAAGAATGTAATGAGATCTAGTTTTAATAATCATAATAATCAGACTAATGATAGTTTTAGGATGCCTCATTGGTTAAAGGAACCTTTGAATTGTTTGAGTCTAGGGGATTTGAGAGGTAGCTTTTTGTCCTTATCAAAAGATCAATATGGCTGTAGGTTTTTACAAAAGGCCATTGATGAAGCTTCAAAGGGAGAAATTGATATGATTTTGATGGAGGTTATTGATCATGTTGGTGAGTTGATGTTAGACCCTTTGGGGAATTACGTTGTTCAAAAACTTGTGGATATGTGTAGCGAGGAACAAAAGAGTCAGATTCTTGTAATGGTGGTTAAGGATGCTTTTCGACTTGTTAACATTTGTCTCAATGTTCATGGGTATGTTTGGTTTTGTTTGTTTGTTCTCGTATCTCTCTCTCTATCTATCTATCTATCTATCTATATATATATTAACTTCCTGAGTTTGTTTTCAATAACATTTTCATTTTGGTGGCAGGACTCGCGCTGTACAGAAATTGTTGGAGAACCTTACTACTCAACAGCAAATCTCTTTAGCTATGTCAGCTCTAAGTCCTTGCACTGTTGCATTGACCAAGGACATGAATGGTCATCTTGTGGTCCAGTTTTGCTTGAAAAATTTCTCTGATGAAGATAATAAGGTAACATCCAAGAGTTAAAAGTAATTCGATTGATTACAATTTGAATTAAGCTTCAATTGGCTATATTTATCTTGTTTCAGTTTAATTGTTTCTTTGCTTTTGTTCTTCCTGGTTCTTAGATAGATATGTCCAGTCAATTGATTTAAATTGCGGAGGTTACTATGATACTTTGTTTCTAAAACGTTATTGCAACGAAATAGATGCCTTAACTGATGTTAAAACTTGGCCAAGTTCTGTTTTATAAATTTGTTGATGCCGAACACCATCAATTTTCATTTGACAGTATCTTCTGAAAGAGGTGGCCGATAACTGTTATCGAATTGCTACAGACAAAAGTGGGTGTTGTGCGTTGCAGCAATGTGTTGACCACTCCAAGGGAGAGGCAAGAGCGCGTCTAGTTCGAGAGATAATAGCAAATGCTCTTCACCTAGCCGAAGATCAATATGGGTGTGTAGTTCTCTGAAACCTAATGTGTTAGTTCCCAGAAATTTAGTGTCTGTGTGTTTATTTAAAAGGTCTCTCCATGTTGCTGCACTGACTTTGCTTTGATGTGAAACTTACTTCGCCGCTGTTTATTTGAGCTTCATATGCTCACCTATTTATGTCTCTTTTTTTTTTCTCTAGCAACTATGTAGTGCAACATATACTGGGACTGAAAGAGCCGCAGATAACAGAAAGTCTTCTACGGCAGCTTGAAGGGAATTATGCATCTCTTTCCTGCAACAGATACGGAAGCAATGTCGTGGAGAAGTGCTTGGTAGAATCGGGAGAACAGCAGTCTACGAGAATTATAATGGAGTTGCTTAGAAGTCCCATTGTGTCGAGGCTTCTTGTGCATCGTTTCGGAAACTATGTTATCCAATCAGCTTTGTCAGTCTCTAAGGTTTAATAATTCTCACACTCTGCTACTTCCATGTATCTTCATTATCATTTGGTGCACTCGCATATCTTGTTTATGTATAATACAACTATATATAAACCGTCTTAAGCTACTTCATTAGACTTGAATCAATTGCACCGGATAGGTTTGCCAGTTTGGTTATCAGGATAAATTCTTTGAATTAACTTTCTATATAATCAGGTTTACATGAAACAAACCTCTGTTTTCTTGAACTCGTACTTTCTTATTTACGACTCTTTCTTTGAGTCAGCTATTCAAAACAGCTTTGGTCTGAGTCTCTAGTAGCCGATATTAGTATTACTGCAAGCTTATTGTTGGTTGCAATGTTTCTTTTAATTGCATGAGCAGGGCTTTGTTTACAACGCTTTGCTGAATCTGGTGCAAGTAAACTCTCCAATGATGCGCAGCCATGTTTACGGAAAATGGGTACTGGCCTGGTTCAACAAGAGAAAGCCGCTACCACATGTGTAGACTGAGAAAATTACAAGATTATTAACATGAAGAGATTTTTCACTACAAATAGGTGTTTAGGCATCCATGAGTATACAAATTAGGATTTTGTGTACTGAATCGATAGCTGATCAAATGCGGCGACATGTATGGCTAAAGTCGGTGTTTGTAGTTTGTAGTCTTCTGTTGGCTGTGACATTAATTTTCGAGGAATGTTACACTCGATGTTGGGATCTTTATAGCAGCAGCGGCCATGGATGGCTCTCCGTAACTGTTTGTTATAACGGTGTGCATGTAGCAAAGCATTTCCTTCATGTAAGGGCACTAATTGACTTTGGTTATTGTTAACTCCTCTATTTTCTTTTTCTTCTTGTTCAAGTGTTACGGGAGCCTTAAATTAAAATGGGAAGTAGTGATACGTGGGCCAATATGCACTTGTGAAACCTGTCCACCAAAGCCTCTTCTATCTTCCTCTTAGGGGAAAATAATATAATATATTAAATTAGATTCGTGAGCTACTCAAAGGGGCGTTGAATACTTGAATTTAGCTCATTTCATAATTCAAATTTAAATTTGGCTCTGACAATAATTGAGCTGCATTTTATTTTATTTTTTTCAAATCATTGCAAACATAGATGATTTATTTATATGTGATTAAGAGTTTGTCAAAAGTGAAATAAGTTTGATTAATTGGCGATGAAAAATATCGTGTCATAATTATATTTAATATATTTTATACTTATAAAAATTTTAATATCTTAATATCATAAGATTCATTACATAAGCAATTACACTGAACATAAATCCAACTTTTCAGTTTTAGAAATCCCAACATCATCATGAACTAGAGCATAGCAAGAGCAAGTTTCATCACTTCATTACATCAATAATTTTGTTCCATAAAATATCATAAAAGTCCATTAGTACGAACAACTCCTTACCTGTTATCAGTATAGCATAACTTTGTCGACGGCTTTCATGAAAGGTTCACTTTCTAAGAAATTACAGAAGTTTATAGAGAAATTGGTCTAAATTTGAGAAAGCAAATTAACCAAGGGTTGGCGTGGCCGACACTTCGCCTGCAAAGGTTGAGCCTTGGGCAAGGTAAGGCCAGGCCCTTCCGTCATATCCACCATCTCTTCACTGGTTCTGTCCCACTCAAAGCATTGAATTAGTGAACCCAATGTTAACCCAACCAAGCGCATGGCCAACCCTTCTCCAGGACAGCTCCTCCTCCCTGACCCGAATGGCAAAAACTTGAACCCAGCTTTAGTCCCTCTCAAACATTCAAATCGCTCTGGCTTAAATTTAGTTGGCTCGTCCCAATTTTTAGGATCGTTATGTATGGCCCATGAGTTCACCAACAGCATGGTGCCTTTTGGTATATGATACCCGCCGACCATGCAATTTTCCGACGACTCGTGCGGTATTAAGAATGGACCAACTGGTTTGATTCGCATAGTCTCGCTGATGATGCAATGAAGATAAGGAAGATTGGCAAAATCTGATTCTTCCATCAACCGGCCTTGTCCAACCACCGTATCCATTTCAGTTTGTGCTTTCTCCAATACTTCCGGATGGTTCAAAAGGAAAGACATTGCCCATTCCAATGTCCCTGCTGAAGTATCAGTTCCTGCAAGTAGCAAAACCTGTAACATTCAAGTGAACCAAATTAGGACAGTACTGTTTTAATGAAAGAAATTTAAAACAACAAAGATTAAAAAATTAAAATAGCTTACAATCATGAGACTTCTAATAGTTTCATCCTTATAGTTTTCGGGTTCGTCTTCTTGCAAAGACAACAAGACTTCAATCATGTTCTTTTTCTTGTCTGTCGATAAAGAACTTTTCCCATTTTTCATTCTACTTCTCCATTCTTCTACCAATTCTTGCGTAAGGTTTTCTCTTTTTTGCTGTAATTTGATCATCCTTTCCTCGCTTTTTTCAACCCACTTCAAAAATGGCAAAAAATCTCCCATATTTGATGTACCGGCCAAAAGAAATGTTTCCCTAATTATTTCACGAAACCTGCTCGCTTCCTCTACCTCCGACACGTTGTCACCGTAATATCTTTTCCCGGCTATCATCCGCATCATGACGTTCATCATCAGCTCGGAGAATGCGGATTTCATATCCATCACCCGATCTTGATTCTTGAACAGCATGCGAAGAAGTGAGCGGACCTCATCAAGGCGAGTGACAGAGAGCAACTGTAGACTGTTGGTTGAAAGAAGTTGGAGAGACGATAGACGCCTTAGGTTCCGCCAGTTGTCACCGTATGGGGACCAGATAAGGCTGGTGTAGTTAGAACCCAAATGCTTCCCATGTAGAAGGAGAGGGCGGTTGGCGAAGACGACATCATTCTTGGTGAAGCATTCATCGGCGGCGGAGGGAGATGAAATAACGAGAACAGGGCGAGACCCAAGGTGGAGGAGAAGGATTGGGCCATGTTTATTAGCGATTCTCGCTAGGGAACGATGGAGAGGTTCCTTGAGAAGTAGGTAGAGGTGGCCAACGATTGGTAAACTGGGAAAAGGGATTGGCGGATGGTTTTGAAACTTGTGGAACCAGTGGACAGTGACTGAATAAAGGACTACAAGGAGGAGGATTTGCAAAAGAAACATGGTGAACAACTGGGGCAGTTTTGGTGGATCTCTGATCTGAAAGATGACAGCATTTGGTTGGCGATAAATAAATTTTCGGTAAGAGGGAGATTTTCTTTCCTTCCGCACACTTATTTTTTAGAAGACCTTAATGCTACTGTTGGTCGAACTTTTTTATTCTAAACTTATTAAAGGCAGAAGTCAAACTAAAAAAAGTTATTTTTTTAGAAGTTCTAAAAGTAAGTTGTTGCTTTCTTTTTAATGAATAAAGTAATAAAAAAATTTCAAAGAAAAGATAGATAAGAGATTTTTTTTCTATTTTTAAAATATAATAATTAATTTTTTATATAATTTTTATTTTTATTTATTAAAAATAAATTTAATATTTATGAAAAACTTATAAGAATAAAATTATTAAACAATTTTAATTTAATTTTTAAATCTCTTACAAGTAAAAATTTTATAATAACTTTTAGATTAAAAATAATAAGTCAAAAGGGCCCTTACTGATAGAGCCGTGTTGTATTTACCAAATTGCATCATCTGCAGAGAAAAGCACTAATTGCTCAAAAGTAAAAAATAGATTATAAATATCAAAATTTAAATTTTATATTTTTAAATATTATTTTTTAAAAATAATTATATATAAATTTATAAATTTTTTATAAATTTTATATTTTAGTGTTGAAATTTATTCATTATTAAATTATAAAAATTATATTATGAATAATTATTAAATTTATATTAAATAATAATAAAAAAAATAACGAAAAGAGCTAGATCCAAATTAAAGCAATCACCTATGGGATCGTAGCGACTTTTTTAATAGTTTTTTTGTAATATTTTTATGCAGTTTTTTTTTTTAAATTGTGTATTTATGTTAGATTTGTATTATTTTATGTCATAATTTAATTTAAGATATTATATATTTATATAAATTTTAACACTTTATTAATTTATTTTATGTAAATTTTAATATATTTGTATATTTATATCATTTCATATTTTTTTGTTGTGTCGAATTTGAATTATTTTTTTATATTATATTAATGTCATATGCTTAAAATTATTATTTCTAATTAACATCACTTAATAATTCTCAATTTTATCTCATGTGTTGTCATATTCATGTTATTTTTTATATTATAATCATATTTTATATATCATATATTTTACGTAAATTTTAATATATTTATAATTTTTTATTTAAAATTAAATAAATATAAATTATATAAAAAATTATATAAATCTATAAAATTAATTTAATTTTACTTTTTCTTTTATATATTTTGTATTAGAATATTGAAACCGACAATAAAGCCAGCAAGATACCACGGTTTAGTTTTACTAGCTAGGGTTACCAGTCTAAGAATAGATCATCCCAAATATTGACAATCCCGGACTATTAAAATTTATATAAAATATTAATTAAATTATTAATATATTAAAATTTATATAAATATAAAATATATAAAATATAATTATGATATAATAAATTATATAAATATAATATGAATTCATAAAATTTAAAATTTTTGTCTAAGATAATAATCTTTTAAATTATCAAAATAAGATATTGAACATTCAATTAATTTAATTATTCCACTGAATTAACTGAAATTATTTTGATTTGTTTAATTTTTCATCTAATTAAATTAGTTCGTTTAACATTTAACCAAAAAAATATAAAATTAATAAAATTGATTAATTAACATTCAATTCGGTTATTAAACGGACCGAGGGATTGGACAACTTATGATTTAGTACGCTAAGATACTGTGTAGGTTTAATGAGACGACGACCCCAAAGTTTCTCTGGTGCTTTATCCTGTTTCTAGAAACTTCCACGTTTCTATTCCCTTTGAAGCCGAATAAAATTTCGACTTAATTTTAAAAAATTGATTAAAATTTTAATTTTTAAATTAAATAAATTAAATTATTCTAATTATTTGAATTATCAAATGTATTCAAATAAAGGGTTCTAGTTTTTTAATTTAACTTAAATTTAAATTATGTTATTCGAATTATCCGGAAATTCCAATAGTTTTACTAAGACTATGCCGTATTGGGTCTGAAAGCCGAAGAAAAAAAATGTTTTTAAACCAATGCAAGTGGGTTTAGGGAAGGGTCCGCGCATGGACCCGAGCGTGGACCCAACCTACTTGCAATTTTTTTTTAAAATTTCTTTAAATGTTTTTTTCAATTTCAATTTCTTTTTCTATTTTAATTTTTTTTGTATATTTTTCAATTTAAATATATAAATGTTTTACTAATTAAGAGTGGGTTCGAATCTTATTTGGTTAGATTTTTATCTATTCCTTTCGGTATTTAAAAAAAAAACTTTCCATGTATATTTTTTCTTCAAAATATATATTTTTTCAATCGCATAATGATGTTAACATATCAAGTTTCATTTCAATAAAATTTAGCGTTGTTAGGTTAGAATAGGGCTACGCTCTTGGATTTTTAAGCACATTTATTGTAATAGATTTGGTACACCTATAACGTGGGTGAAATGTAATTACATGAATAAACAATAGGTAATACTCTAAAAGTTTATAGTTTCTGTTTTAAATGGTAAAAGATATTAACATCCTTAATTCTATTTCTTGCTGTTGATTATTTTGATTTTTTAAGTAAGATTCTTGGCTGAGTTTTAGTATCACTTGGCTTTCCAGAATTAAAAAACATTGTTTGTAATTATAAAATTTTAAAAATATATTGAAAATCAATACTTATTTTAAATTTGTTAGCTTTTTGATCCAGTTTAATTTCATTTAAATGGATTTAATTTTATTCGGATAGTGATTTAATTTAATTCAAACTGTTTAAAAGTAAAGGATTGGATGTTATTTTATTCGCGTACTCTTTGATTTAGTTGAAAATAAAAGTAAAAAGTATCTATAGATTGTGGATCTAACTCTATTCGATTCGAAAGTTGATCAAACTTTTAAATAAGATATTATTATAACTTTATTACAAAATTCATAGGTCGAATGAAATACGATTGGGTCGAAATTTGAAAAAATTTTGTATTTTTTGTCTTAGTTCATTTTTCAACTTAACTTATCTATATTACTTGTTTTTATTGTTAATAAAAAATATTTTACATTAATTTTTATATATTATATAATTAAATTTAAATAAAAATATTTTAATTATTAAATAATAATTTAAACTTACTCGAATTAATAAAAAATCTATTCAAAACTTAACTCGAACGACCTAAATCAATCAGATACGAACAGATCTACTTTCATGCTATCATTTATCAATGTGAAAGGATAAATTTAATTATATAAAAAACGTAATAAATTTTATTTTGAAAAAAATAAAAACATTAATTGATTTAAGAGTAAGCACTATAAAAATAAGAATAAAAATACATAAAATTAATATGTATAAAAATAATTTTTTTAAACAATCAAAATTTTATTCCTTTTCTATAAAATCATAAGCTTTATAATATTATCCATTGATTAATATTTTATAATATATATTTTTTTTGGTCTTTTTGTTCTGAGATCCTAATTTGAAGCGCATTTAATGTACATTGCAATAATTGCAATCCACAGAAAGCCAAGTCAGATTGTTAGTTTCGTGGTCCCATTTTTTTCCCTTTTTATTTATTTTTTTAGGAAAAATTCAGTCATTTATTTTCCTTCCACACAAATTCCGATCAACTTATCTCGAAGAAATCATGAGCTGGTGGTGGGCTGGCGCCATTGGAGCTGCTAGGGCAAGTTCTTCATGTTTTATTGCTTAATAGATTTCTGTTTAGCGTTATGAAATTTGCATACTCTTTTTTTTTTTTTTGTTTAACAGAAGAAATTTGAGGAGGATGAAGAACCGAGAAGCTTTCAGAGCGTTGGGCTTGTAATTGGAGTGACCGGCATTGTCGGCAACAGCTTGGCTGAAATCCTTCCATTATCCGACACCCCTGGCGGTCCGTGGAAAGTTTACGGGGTAGCTCGTCGGCCAAGGCCGAGCTGGAATGCCGACCATCGGATCGAGTACATTCAATGCGACGTATCCGATCCGAAGGAAACCGAATCGAAGCTCTCCCAACTCACCGACGTCACCCACATCTTCTATGTCAGCTGGATGAGCCGATCATCCGAAGCCGAGAACTGCGAAATCAATGGTTCCATGTTCCGCAACGTCTTGCGTTCCGTGATCCCGAACGCGCCCAATCTCCGCCACATCTGTCTCCAAACGGGAGCCAAGCATTACGTCGGACCGTTCGAGTTGTTCGGTAAAATCCAAACGCACGATCCGCCTTTTACCGAAGATTTGCCACGGCTAAACGCTCCCAATTTTTACTACACTCAAGAAGATATCCTCTTTGCAGAGGTCGAGAAAAAAGAAGGATTAACCTGGTCGGTGCACCGACCCGGTGCGATATTTGGTTTTTCGCCGTACAGTTTAATGAACGTCATTGGAACTCTTTGCGTTTACGCCTCCATTTGTAAACACGAGGGGAAACCATTACTGTTTCCCGGAACTAAAGTTGGTTGGGAATGTTATTATGATGCTTCGGATGCGGATCTGATCGCGGAGCAACAGATATGGGCGGCGGTGGATCCGTATGCGAAAAACGAAGCTTTTAACGTGTTTAATGGGGATGTTTTTAAGTGGAAGCATTTGTGGAGTATTTTGGCGGAGCAGTTTGGGATAGATAAATATGGTGTCGAGGAAGGGAAGAACTTGAGGTTGCAGGAGATGATGAAAGGGAAGGAAAGAGTGTGGGAAGAGATAGTGAAGCAGAACCAGTTGCAGGAGACGAAGTTGGAGGAGGTGGGAATTTGGTGGCTTGTGGACATGTTCTTATCAGCGCAGGCAGCGACGTTGCTGTCGAGTATGAATAAGAGTAAGGAGCATGGATTTTTGGGTTTTAGGAATACCAAGAATTCGTTTATCACTTGGATTGACAAGATGAAGGCTTACAAGATTGTGCCTTGATTTCAATCTTTTTGTTTCGTAGTCTTTTAAGGTATTAATGGCAAAGGCATGGAACCGTTTGATTCTAGGTCAAGCTTTTGTTGCGTGGTTTGTTAGTTTTTTACTTTTTAATCTTATGATGCTTTATTTTCTAGAAGCTTTCATTCATTCGGAAAAAAAAAAAAAGAATTATGGAATAAAACTTGTGGATTAGACATTAGACAAGGCCTTTGTGGATATCTATCTTTTATAATTATTATTATTTTTGAGTTTTAAAATTTAAATAATATTTTTTAATTTTATAAGAATATTTTTGTTCAATTATTAAAAAAATAATTTTAGAAAAAACATATTCATAATTATTATAAAAAGTAAAATTAAAAAAATAAATTGATAATTAATCAGTATTTTTTTGGGAGAATTTCAGAAAAAGAAAAAGATCGATAGTTATTATAGAAAAGTAAAATTAAAAAAATAATTTTAAAAAAGGAATTAGTAAAATTTCAAAAAAATAAATTGATAATTATTAAAAAAAGAATATAATTAAACAAAAGAATTCAAAACAAGAAATAGTAATTATTAAAATCATTAATAAAAAGACTGTAATTATCATTTTACTCTTATTTTTATTTACTTATTATTATTTTTATTCTTAAAAAGCAAATAGTGTGGGTCGGTTCCCTAAGTAAGGAACCGATCTCCCACCAAGATATATTATATACAATATATAATGTATATAATATATATAAATTATATATGTTGAAAATATTATTTAAAAATAATAAA
>JAQSVH010000008.1:10956902-10971802 GCA_029448705.1 Adansonia digitata
TATATATTTATTAATAAAATTTAATTTATAATTAATTTATAATTAATAATAATTAAATTTATAAAATAAATATAATCACGTGCGAAGCAAGGCTTGATACTAGTATATATTAAATCGACACCCGCCGTGTAACATATGTTTTGAAAGGTGTAAAAATATCACTTACGTAAGTGTAAGAAAAAAAATGAATATAACTTTTTATACCGCTAATAATTTATCAAATCAATAGCCGAATTTAGTAATATAGTTATATTTTTTTATGTACATAAAATTTTAAATTAATTTAATATTTTTATTATTTTAATTTAAAATATTATTTTTAATATATATTCAATGGTTAATTTTTTTTACATTGAGTAAATAATTAGACATTTTTAATTTACTCAAAACTCAACGTATATGATTTACGTGAAAGTAATATGAGATATGATGATCAAATTAAACAAATATAAATCATATAAAAAGTTATACATATGTTTAAAATTGATTTAATTTTATACAAGTGTAAACGAATTCATCTCATAAAAATAATAATTAAAAAAAAAAAAAACTAAATCGTGGCACACTCATTATAAGAGTGATCAATTGTGTAAGTGGTTAAGAAAATTTTACCCATTAAAAAATTTTGATCAATGGATAGTCTTATATTTTTGTAGAAAATAAATAATTACCTCTCAACTTATAACATTATTTTTTATATAATTTTACCGATTGAACTGAAGTTATTTTATATAAATATTATAAATTTTTATTTTTTATTTCATTATAATTTTTAATTTAATTCTTAAAATATATATATATTTTAATATATGTTGATAACTCATGGAAAGAGACCAGACTGGTGCATGAGAGCTCCCAACAATGAGGGAACCACTGCCCACTCAATTATTTTAGGAAAAATTTAAAAAAAAGTGAAAGTAATAAATAGTTATTAAATAAAAATAAAAATAAAAATAAAAAAATAATTTTATAAAAATGATACTTATTAAAAGTATTAATAAAGAGATTTAAATTAATTATCTATCCCTCTTTATTTTGTTGACTGATTTTTATATATGTATATATATATTTTTACATAAATTATATATTTAATAGACTCATATAACATACTCAAAATTTATAATAACTCTAAACTATCATATCAAAAATTAAAAATTTATAATATTTATTCAAGTATAAATCTAAAATTATATCATTTATCTTATTATTATAAAAAAAATATGTGCTAGAAACTTACCTTTTGATATGACATATAACATTTGATTAATGACTATTAAATTTTTTAAAACTCAAGAGATGTGACAGATGCATAAAAAATTA
Organism: Adansonia digitata; assembly: GCA_029448705.1. Taxonomy (NCBI): domain Eukaryota; kingdom Viridiplantae; phylum Streptophyta; class Magnoliopsida; order Malvales; family Malvaceae; genus Adansonia; species Adansonia digitata. The sequence goes on from JAQSVH010000008.1 coordinate 10,958,223, forward strand.
AATTTTTTCTTATATGATAGATAATTTATATATTCATATATAATTTATATAAAAAATATATATATAAGAAGAATCGATTAGCTGACCAAAGATGGACAAATAGATAATTTTAATCTCTTTATTAATAATTTCAATAACTATCATTTCTTTCTTTAAAATTATTTTTTTTGCTTTCACTTTTGTTTAATAACTATTTATTAATTTTATTTTTTGAATTTCTTTTATTTTGATAATGCCATTCACAACTCGCCATCACTTTTCCTCGCTGGTTCGGAACTTGTCATTCAATAAATTAATTCATCTTTTTTATGATAAATTTTTAGTATATATAAAAAAAAGTATATTTCAAAAATTAATTTGAAAATTGTTGTAAATTAAAAAATAAAATAAAATTTATAATATTTATATAAAATAACCCTGAGTTGATATCATATTAACTTGTAATACTAATTTAATTATTATTTTAAATGTAGTATAAATAATCGGCAGTTTTTAAGAAAGTGAATAATTTTTTTATAAAATAAAAAATTATATGAAAATTAAAATATATAGATATCTTTATTGTATTAATTTGACTTGAATCAGTTGGTTTTTTTTATTTTCTTTTATTGAGTTGATATTATTTAACTTAAAATCTCGAATTCAATCAAATATTTTATTAATAATACATATATAAACAAATACATAAATAAATATATATATATATATATTACGTCTTACTTCATTTAAACAAACGCATTTTTTGCATCTTGAGCTTGAGACAATAAAAGAAAATTTCTAACGTCTAGACTGCACTTACTTCGTTTGACAATACTGTTATTTCATAGGTTTTACCATTCAAACCAAAAATTTAAAAAAAAAAAAAGAGAAAAGAAAAATAATTGTCCATGTAAAGGCTTGAATAAGAAACCTTCGATTTAAAGTTCATTAATCATAACAGTTATAGAGATTGAAGTGAGAACTTACGAGTTTGAAAGCTTTAAATAACTTACTGCTAGTTGGCCTTGGAAACAAAGTCCTGTTTGTAATCCTTTTCCGGGGAAAGCCAATAAACGAAACCAAGAGGTACAGGTTTTGGCAAAAAATGGAAAAAAAAATGCTTGAAGTCAAAGTCGTATAATAATAAAATAACGTTAAATCTACTGTTCCTGAGTACATGGTACAATCGAACAGGAGTTTAGAGTCCTGACAGCCTGATGCCCGACATCGTTGATTCGCTAACTTCAGTCAATGAACTCAGTCACTCAACAAAACATTAACCAGATATCCAACCACCAGATCGACAGGTGACAAATCTCTTTGTTGGCATCACCAAGGTTGGTAGGTAGTTCACGTGCTGAGTGAGAGCTAACATTTCCTAGGTTTCAGGCGAATCCCGCTTCCCATGTATGATGCATCCCCAAATCTCCACCTCTAAAATAAAATAGTGTCGCCCTGACAACTGTAAAGCACTTGTTCACTCCTTGTCAGTCTTTGCAATAATGGCTGAACATAGAGTTTTCAACCTCTCACAGATTGCTCAACACAAATCAAAGAAGGATTGCTGGCTTGTCATCAATGGCAGAGTAAATCAATCTTGCTAACTTTTCATCCATACCCACCAATTAAACACCGATCACTGATCATACTCGTCCATTGTTAAATTTTCTATGTAGTAAATAATTAGAGACTTGACTAATTGTTGCAGGTACTGAACGTGACAAAGTTCCTGGAAGAACATCCTGGAGGAGAAGAGGTGCTGCTAGAATCGGCGGGGAAGGATGCGACACAGGAATTCAAGGATATCGGACACAATAAGACGGCTCAGAACATGATCCTAAAGTACCAGGTTGGTGTTCTCCAGGGTTACACTCTGAAGAAGGATGCAGAGTTCCAGGTTGTTACAACTGACGAACCCACAAGGAAAGATATGACTGCTTTCGTGACCAAGGATGACCGCATGCCTAAATATGCAGCCTTCGTCGAGTTCATCGTGCCACTCTTGGTTGCTGCTTCATACTTCGGTTACAGATACCTGACGACGGGCTCATCGTTATTCTAGTCGATTTGCTATTCACCAGATACTTCGAGATGAACCACCAAGCCAATCTTAAAATGTCATTTCTTCCTTTATAAACTAAAATTTGGTCTAGAATGTTAATAATGTTAGAATTGCAGCCAAAAATGCTGCAAGGAACTTCAACACTTTCCATAATTGAGGTCTGATTAGGTTAAATTTCCCACTTCCTTTCCTTAATTACTACTTGACAAGGAAAAAAAAAGTGGGGGGGAGGATTGAAATGATACAAGCTTTGTATTAATAGAAAGTACTATTCAAAAAGGAAAATTAAAAAAAAGAAAAAAGAAAGAACATATATTACATGATCCGACATCCTCAGTTCAACTCCATCATCCCTCTGATCCTTACTAAACAAAGGGACCTGCCCTTCATCTGAAAAATCAAAATCGGAGGGGAGAGGCAAGAAGTGGTCAAGGAAACGAGAAGGGACAAAAAGTGTTCTTGCTTTTCGTCGTACTACCTTCATCCACTGACAGCATAATATGCAAAACATATACTCAACCACTTTCGACCAATTAATTAGCCACTGAGTATAAATTGCAGGTCCAAGATTCTACGTGTCTTTTCATACTGTTCGAAATGCGATTAAAACTGCGTAGGATGATAAGAAATTTAAGATTAGTAGACTTCGTGAAAACTTTCAAAAATATGAATATGGTTAAAAGATATAGCGAAATGCAAAGCAAACAATGACTTTATTGCAGGAATATATCAAGGCAGTTAATCTTGGTTCTAATTATTTTAATACATCCCATATGATTTCTGGCTTGTCATTGTCTTCTACTAGCATAAAGTTAATTCTTCGCGTAATGAATCCCCAGGCCTATGTGCTATCTAAATCATCAGAGTTATTGAATTTTAATTTGTTTGCAGTGAAAGCAACTACCATCATTTATACATTAACTTTATTTGATAGCCCAACTTTTGTCACATTAGCATGCATCCATCTGACTGCCAAAAACTCTGTACCGACAAACCAAAACTGCTGATCGATATCCTACAATTATTTTTAACATACAGCAGCACTTCTCCATTCTATTCAACAACCTGTAGCTTTAATCAACAACATCCTCATAATTTTTCCCATCTCTTATGAAGAATCAATCTCATAAGCAAAAATGATAAACTTAGGAAATTTGTTGCTGTGAATAAGATTGCAAGTCATGAATTCTACATGACCTAAAACCCTAAAATTTCGATGAATCATTCACCTGATGTTCGTTTCATCTACTCTGATAATTTGTCCACAATTAGTATGCATTTGAAATCTCAAGCTCTAATGATTCAATAATATTATGAAATAAGGAATTTAAGGTCAGATGGCGATATGCGTTTCTATTTGTTACTGGTCTTCGAGGGAACATTTTCTTTACTTAATGATTTTAGCTCAATTTTTTAAAGAAAAAATGCATTAATGAGTAAGTGCATTTAATCTTTGTTCCTGAAGAAATAAGCAGAACACATAAATAGCAAATCCAGAAAGGAAGAAAAAGGAATAATGCAAGTTTCAGGCAAGCTCACCAATCATGCAAACGAAGAGGAGAACCCAAACTGCGAGTTTAATGGAACGACCATTTTGCATTTGATATTGGGACCTTTGAAGCAGTCTTTGAATAGCCCCATACCAGCCATAAAGTTGCTTATCGTAACAATCATCGCAATCTAGGCAACTCCGACGCTTTTCATAGCAAGCATCAATGCCTGCAGGAGGAAATAGTAAAAACAGAACTCATAAACACTAATGGGACTGCATGGAACAAGGTAATAAAAACTCAAATATCGAAAACTATATTCCAATTAGTACAGCAGTAGGGTAGACATTCACCCTAGAGAACTGAGGAGGTCTCAACAACTCCGTATCAGACTCTTGATGACGAGCTACTGCCTTCCACTTTCTGATGCCGTTCTTTGGCCACTTCACCTTGGCTGCTGATTCCATGGAGTTTAGGACACCAGAGAAGCTTGGCACCTTTCTTGGCGGAAGGGAGGGCTGACCATTGGAAGAGTTCTGCTTTAAAACATCATCAACAATTGCAATCTTCCAAGCACCAATGTCAGCACTAGCACTAGCAGTCCTCCTGTGTCCATGTGACTTCTCGCCCTTAGCCTCAGAGGAACTCCACTCAACAGACTGACCTGGATTCGTCGAGCAATCTGGCACTGATTCTTCATTGATTCCTCGCAGAATTTCATTATCCTGACCATGGGTCTTAGGGAGAAGTTTCTTGTCTCGAGATACAGATAGTCCAGACAAAAATAAAGCAAGTTCATTGCATTCACCTTCATCCAAAAGCACCCAAGGCATTGATGTCTTACCCTCAGAACAACCTGATTCCTTTTCAATCTTTAAAATCTGATCCTCAATTGCTACAATAAATTCACGATGCCTATTTCTTGCTTCCTTACTTGAACTCGGACCGTAACTCGATTGGACAGCCCTTTCAAACTCCTCCAACTGCAAAAAAAAAAAAAACCCAATTTCTCAAGAATCAAATCAAGGCATCAATGCAAACATTCATGAAACGAATCACTCGTTATAAAAAAAAAGAAGATTGAAAGCATAAGATGACCTGCCATTTGGCAGTGCTAAGAGCAGTACGTAGATCCTTACGAAGTTCCTCGAAATTCCATGAACAAGAATCGTCTTTTTTTGCATGCATCCATGTCCTATATGTCGATTCCATCCTTTTGAAGCGAGAAAACAAATTAAAGAAACGCAACCAAATTTTTCAATCGATTATTAATAAATTGAAATCCTAAATCTTAATTTTATCATTTAGGAATCAGATTCAAAGTTGCAATCTTCTTTACGTTTCGAACTATGTTTTATAAAAGTAAATAAAATTAGTAACAATTAGGAGGAAAAAGAACCTCTAAGTTAAAAATGGGATTTATTTACCTGTCAGCAGATTGCTGAACTTCTTCAGCAACAGAGAAGAAAGGATCTTTTTCCCACCTAACAAAACTCGAAGCCATTTCAAAAACGAATGATATTAAAAGGAAAAAATTCCCACCCCCTCCCCCACTTGGATTAATTAATCAATTGATTACAATTAAATGAAAACATATCAACATTATCTGCGCCCTCAGAAGTTCCTGTAAAAACCACGTAACTGAAGGCGCAGATCAACGAAATCTTTCAGATTTGAATCGGCAAGGAAGGGGACATTAACCGATATATTTAACGTGTCAAAAGAAAAGGATGGTCAAGGTCATAGGCATAGGCATAGGAATAGCATAAATTATAGATAGTAAAATGCCAATCATTTGTCATGGTACATGGAGGACATGATTATAAATTTACAAAATTCAGGGGCAAATCCCTTAATTATACCCATAGTTTAGTGGAGGCAAACTAGAAAGGCAGCGAATTTGGGAAGCAGCAAGAAACGGCGGCGTTGCCAAAATGTAGACGGTTATCGAACCCGGGAGCCGACATCTCCTTCCTCGACAGCGATGGACTCACGCCGCCAATCTGGACCATGCCGATGTGATCAAAGCTCTAATCGAGGCTGGTGCACCCTGGAACGCTCTTTCCCCACTTAACCATTCCGCTGTTGACTTCGCCATGGACTCTGGTCACCATGAAGCTTTTTAGGTCCTTCTCAATGGCGGTGACCGGTTATATTGTTTGTAATCTTTTACCTTATTTGATTTTAATGTGAGTGTATACTTGAATTTGGATATGGAAGAGACTAAGAGAGCTTAATAATTAATTAAAGTGAGTAATTGAAACCACTCAGAGCAAAGAATAGCTCCCCATTAAAGGTCGTATATAATGCAGAATGCTTCCACTATGAGCAGGGTCGTTTTGCACAAAGAAAGGTACCCATTGAATTGTAAAAGAAGGGCGAGGGGGTGTTCAATTGGGAATTATATAATGTGTAACAATTAAGTATCTGTAATTGAACAGGAATCCTGGCTGAAATGGTTTTGGGAATCACTGCCAGGAAACCAGAAAATGATGGTGATTCTGAAAGGGATTACTTGGAAGATAGGGTTACGTTTAGTGAGGACGAGTTGATGGACTCTGATAGCAAGGCTGTGACTGATGGCTTCACAGAAACCATTGATGGAAGCTCGTCCAAAAGTTGTTTGCTTTGGATTTGGGAACATACTAAGGCTTAGTTTAGCATTGCTGTTGGAAAAAGCTTGATCTCACTACGCACAATTGCTGAGGCTCATCCGCAGGTCTACGAACGTAGGCTTCACACTGGTTGGGGCGAGAAGGTTAATGGGAAACTAATATTTGAGAGTTGGCAAGATGTTCTTTCTCAGCTTGAATCTTATGATGGTAAATTGAGATTAATTTTACTACTCAATCTCTATGCATATAAATGTATCACCTTTATTACAAAAAATGGTCATAGGCATTCTCAATTAAGTCTGTTGCATTTTATAACTATACCATTGGGCTAAGTACAGTTTTTCTGACTCTCAGATATGCTAACAAAGCTGATTAATTCATTAGTTTATCACTTTAAGACATCACCAACCTAATTCTTACAATTTTCATGCACATGTATAGTTTCTTTGAATAAGTAGAATTTTTGAGTTTGGCTGCTAATGGTTTGAGTTCCTACCTTTAGAAAAGTTAGAAAAAAAAGTGAAAAGCTGCAAGAAAGAAGTGCAAAATGCTGATGTAAAGTAACCGTTTTATTATGAAAATGTATCCTAGTGGTATATAGTGGTACGTAACTATATAAATAATAACTTGAGTTGTATTGTGAAACCTTTGTAGTATTTTCTTTGGCAACTAAAGGAGAATATTATGGAGACCTGAGAGAGTTTCATCAGAATCTTCCTAAGTTGTTGAAGCCCGGAGGGAACTACTCATATTTTAATGGCCTTTGTGAAGGTAATGCTTTCTTCCATGTTGTTTACTGCCGTTTAGTCTCTCCTAGAACTGGAGAATCTGGTTACTCGACACAATTAATCACCTTGCCTGTTAAGGATTCCATGGGAGAAGAAGTTTGGCAAGGTGTGAATTAGAAATATCGGCAACTTGATCCGTGTTATCCCCCTTTTTTGTCAGTCTACGCACGACTCTGAATGATGAGTACATATTTCCATTTTGATAATTGTTTTTCTCCCCTAAATTTGGATTTTGATCTCAAAAGTATTTCAATATCATCTTTGATCATTTCCCAACTTTGGATGCTTAGGGTTGTGTAAGACAACTGATTATAGAAGATGATGTTGCAGACTTGTCAGTATCTTTTTGTTGCTGGATTGACTATGTGTGGAGAACATTTTGCAAAGAATTGGTTAGAGAAAATGAACAAGTCCATGTGCATGTGCTGGATGTATCACCAATTTCTTTGGCTGGTTAAGCTTTGTGGCTGAAAACAGGACAAATTATTCAGAATTCTGTTTTTCCTTTTTTAATTTTTTTTTAATTCTATTCAGAATACTCATTCATAAGCAAATTTATCATGATAATTTTGCTTGAAGAATTCATTATACATGCTTTAGAAAACAGGGAAAAAAAAGGAGTACGTTTTTATCATTGTCCAACCAGATATCCGATCTGAAAGATCGGATAAATGTTTTGATGGACAATTCTTTGTTTAAAATGCTATTCAAACTACCTAATCTGTAATAAAAACCCATATTCGCCAGTTTCTTTTTTATTTTTTTTTTCTCCTCGTGTCCTTTGGCTATACTGTGGCGAGATCCTATAATACACATTAAAAGCAGTGAGACCTTGGATAGATGCCTGTGATTAGCATCCTACGCTCTGTTTTCTCTGTTGGTTTTGTCACAACGCTTTAGGGGCACCAAAAATGGCTAGTTGATCAGCAATGCCTGATTATTAAGGCAGCAAGTCTTTATGTAAAATCTTATAGGTCTATGCCATGTTACTTGGACTTGGATGTTAGAGTTGGATAAGGGTATATGTTCAACATAGGTGTGTTCAATTTCTTCTAAGTTTTTTCATGTATTTGAAGGGTTCTTGGAGGATTATATCCCCATATCCATGTTTGGGTATGCGTCATACACAAACACCTCAAGAAAAACAAAGAATCAGAGAAAAGGTATATGAAGTATGAAATTAATGGCAAATAGTGATACTAATAGCAAGAAAGAAATATGATAATAGTAACTTCTTTATTTTTTCAATGGTAACCATGAAAGACAAGAATATTGTAAGAATTCAAGATTTATGAAACATGAATTATAGAATCTAGTTTAAATTCATATGCCAGTTCCTTATAGAGGTAGGTCACTGTACAATTATTCCCCACCTTGTCCTGACTTTTCTTTTAAACCCAACAATTTACTATCCCTTAATTTTCTTGTCAAGCATTTATAAATACAGCTGGGTCTGCCTGCACAGTTGCTATAATATTAGTACAAGACGGATTCATAGAGTGATCACTCGTACTTTGATAGCACTTGGCAGTCCCAATATTAGTATCATGAACCCAATTGTTGTCACGTTCATGTCCAGCTGAAAGCTATTGGACTACCAACAATGTGTTTTCCGTCCGACCATTCCAGACGGGCAAAGCTTGTTGAACCAGACGGCATGGAACTAGCCGTGAATGTCACGGTATAGCTCTTTTTCTCGTATTGTGCACTGAAACTTAGTGTTGCTGGCTCAACTGAGATTTTCACTGCTTGAGTCTGTGAATACAGGGAAACTTTGTATTTTGCTGGTGCACCGATGTTGGTAAGTGTCCTTGTATACTTGATGGTGATTGAGACGCCAGCGCCACCCTCTTTGCCTGAGGCAGTTTCGAGAGGAACAGAGAAGGATGGGTAATTAAAATCTCCCAGGGTGTACTTTTTGCTTGTCTGACAGGTGAAGTCTCTGTTGGTAGTACCTTTAATTTGATTTGGTGTGTAGTTCAAGGCACAAAGAAAACCGAGATAGTCGTCGACAGTGGCATCATAGATAAGGCCAGGGTCAAGGGCTGCAACTGGATCAACATGCCCGGCACCATAATCGAATGCTGTTGCTGGTCCTCCTGTGGCAACATCTTTGATTTTTCCGCCACTTTGGTAAGCTGTGTAGGCTGTGGTCATGAGGGCAGATTTAATGGCTGCTGGACTCCATTCAGGATGAGCAGCTTTGAGAAGTGCAGCTAGCCCGCTAACATGGGGGCATGACATTGATGTGCCTGAAATGATATTGAAGTTTACATGCCTTTGGTCACTCTCTAATCCGGTCGGACCAACTGCACCAGTCCACCCTGCGAGGATATTGACTCCTGGTGCAATAATATCTGGTTTAAGTATTGCTGGAGTGACTGAATTTGGACCTCTGGAGCTGAATGCTGCAACCACTGGAGATGGTTGAACACCTAACTTTGTAGCTCCAGGACCAAGTATGGCTGTTGGATTATGATCAGAAGATATATATTTCTTGATTGCATCCCCAGCTTTCTGCCCTACAGCTGCTGAAGGTAAGAGATGTGCATCGGCTACTAGCTCTTCGCCGTAAGTATCAGTGTTTGTCAAAATCATTCCTGCCCCACCAGCAGCCTTCACCACCAGTCCTTTTTGCACCCTTGTGTTCCCCCCTCGATCACATACCACAATTTTCCCCGAAATTTTTTCGGGAATCAAACTTCCAGCCATGCAAAGACCTCCATTGCTTGAATTACTAGCACTGCCGCCATAAACTAGTGGCACCGTGGAATCAGATAATTGCTTTCCATTATAAAGTGTTACGCCAGAGTATTTCTCGTTGTTTCCGAGAGTAATAGAGGCAGGGAAATCACGGTCTAATGTTCCTGCGCCTACGGTAGTTATCCATGGTGCAACGTTTGACAAGCTGCCTGGCGTGGGTCCACCATTTCCGGCTGAACAAGATACAAAAATTCCATGCCCAGCTGCTGTGAAAGCTCCAATGGCAACAGTGTCGAAATAGTACTCGGATAGTCCCCCACCAATTGACATTGACAAAACATCCACTCCATCCGCAACAGCTGCGTCCATGGCTGCTGCAATATCAGCGCCAAAACACCCACCAAGCCAACACACCTTGTAGATGGCCACTCGGGCATGTGATGCCATCCCACGCGCTGTCCCAGGAGCATATCCTAGCAAGTCAGCATTAGGCACAACTGAGCCGGCAGCTGTAGTTGCCGTGTGAGTTCCATGTCCATCATCATCTCTCGGAGACTTTGATTCCATGGTTTCATCAATAGGTCCAAACGCAGCTTCATACCCTTTCGAAAAAAACCTGGCACCAATTAGCTTTTTATTGCAGCTTGATGAACTGAAGTTTTTGCCCACCTCACACTGGCCTTTCCAGCGTGACGGCACTGGCCCAAGCTCAGAATCATCAAAGCTTTTCAGCTCTGGCCAAACTCCGGTATCCATTATGCCAACAATCACTTCACTCATCGAATTAGAGGTGGGGAAGAGAGCACTGCTCTTCCCTAACCCAAGGAACTCCGGTGTTCGAGTTGTGTGCAGTTCATATCTAACTTCAGGAAAGACGGTCAGAATTCCAGATTGTTTCCCAAGCAATACAGCTTCCTCGGGTGTTAGCCTCGTGGAGTAGCCATGGATCACGCTTTCATAAGTGTAAAGCATGGATGCTGATTCTGATACAGATTTTAAAGATGAATCATACCATAGGAAGTGATCGTTGAAACTCTCTGGCATGTTGGACTTGTCCATGTGAACTATGTAAGTCCTTTTTCCTTGCTGGATCTTCTCTTCTGCTATGACGCATACATAACACAAATATAGACATACAAAGATTTCTAGTAGTTTGAACTTCGATGGCTTCATCTCTCCAGTCGACGAATTGACCGTTTTTCTTTCTTTTCTTTCTTTGTTTTTTTGGATGAATGAAAGTAGCAAGAGAAGCAAAGCTCAAGCTGGATTAAGAAATAGATTCTCTTCCTAGCTGGTAATTTCGCTTCCTCTTGAATGCTGCTGGCATCGGTCACCAATGGGGGTCTACTACATAATCAGTTGATTGATTTATATAGAGGCCGTGAAGCAACTGTATAAGGATCATTATTTTATGATGTTGTTTTTTCGTTGCTTATATCAATTACAATTCAAACGCGAATAGCGGGGTTACTGATATCTACTACAATGGAAATGTGATTAGTGATTTAGTCACAGGGTAAAAATGAAAAAAAAATTATTACCATGATGAATGCAATAATCGTAGTAATATTCGTTATAATATCTACAATCACGATACAATTAAAAATATATCTCCGATCGTTATTTAAAAAATCAATTTCCTATAAAATATGTACTTGTTGAATGATAGTTATTTCTTGTTTTAATGATTGATGTTTAGAATAAAATATATATGTTAAATTACGTAAGGACAGGAATCAAGTGGCAAATGATAGCCACCGCTATTATCATATATACTTTATATTTTCTACCATCAAAAGTCATTCTTCACGGCTAATAATGGCTGCCAAAAATGGGAATTTGCTTAATTCTAATAACCCCGAAAACAGGGAATTTACTGTCGCTTGTTAAGAAAGGTTGGCGTATAAAGTTGATTTAAGCTACTTCCAGCTTTCATTTAATAAATTCCTCATGAAGCCTCGGAAAATGCTGGTAAAAAAATCGCTATATATGCTTAATAGCTAGCTCCCACTTTACGTATACCTTCCTTCATCCTGCTGTCAGTTCATGTCTATGATCTTTCTAACATCAAAGCAAATTTCATTATTTAGTCAATAGTAAAAGATTTAAATTAGGGTTACGGAAGTGTTTTCAACCGTATTATATTGTTACATGTTTGTGAATATAATAAATATAATTATATAATTAATTATAATAAATATCGATTATGAAAACCTTGTATTGATAGATATGGGACGAGAGAAGTTAAAATGGAAAATGGAAGCCTGAAGTTTTGTCAAAGATTTTGGTTATTAAGTCGAAGGTAGAGATTCCAATTTTTAGAACAATTGGACACTCTGTCACAAACATTAACAGCTAAGCAAAGTTCCTTTCAAGTCTATTCACTCTTATTTTTAGAAATTTACAGGTCATAAATTCATCATCCATGTTTGAGCAATGCCCTTAAGTGGCTTAAATCTTGCCTGTTGCTTTCATTACTTAGTCTGTAAAAACCATCAATCTTACTGGCAAATCTACACACAATCGTTTCTCATTGTAGATTTTGTAGTAAAAAAATCAAGGGAAATGCCCTGATTGGGAGAACCAAAAGGGATGGTACTAATCATCTGCAACAAATAAAATATCTGTAATTGCAATTGTGGTGATTATTACCATTCTTCTAGATCAGCAGGCCTTTTCACCTAAAACCCTACCCTCAATATCTACCTAAGATGTGATTAACGTTATTCGAATTTGAATATAAAAATCAAAGATAAATATTGATAGATACAAATATATTTAATATTTTTATATTTATATTTGAATGTAAGTATTAAATATAAATAATTTAAAAAAGTGATACACGGATTCCACTAATTTCCCATTTGTTCATGATGCTGACGAGGATTAAAACTGCATACTGTTTTAACTTTCTTTAATCCAAGCCTTTTTTTTTTTTTTTTTTCATTACCATGCTGCCGGTGCCATAGTGGAAAACTGAAAGGATTGGCTAAATCCCAAAGCAACTAATGCAGGGCCAAAAAACAGAAATTCAGAATTTTCAGTGCAGGATGCGAATATCAAAGTCATTTAAAGACATCTGACCTAATAACAAGAAGTAATCTAACTTGTCCATAAGAAAGATTGGGTTTTGATTTAGATAATTGAATTATTGGAATGTTTAATCACAACAGCCTCGAAAGGATTGTTTCTCCCACTTGATCTGATTGTATACTTTAATGGCAATTAGCTGGAAATGGACCCCTCTACCCTCTAATAATACCCAACCATTTTTTTTTCTGGATCAGTGTCGTTTAGCCATTGCATCTGTAATTAGTTCAACCAAAATATGTTTTTCAAGGATCTAACTTAAAATATATATATATATAAAATACAAAATAAAAAATAATATAAATATTTTAAAATTTATATAATATAAATTATTAATATTTTAAATATATTTATAACACTATATATACACCATGTCTAAATGACAATGTTTAGCTTATTTCACTACTCATTTAGCCACCTCTGATGTATAACCCAAAAAAGAAATAGCAGCCATTTGGTAAATCAAGTCGGCGAATGGTCAGAGACAGGATTAAACCTGCATGAGTATGCGATAATGTCTATTGTGTCATTATTAGACTCCCACTAACATTAACATATCAGATTTTGGAAATTTTTTTTAATTTTATAAATAAAATTAAAAATTTATTGCATATGTAACTTTTTTAATTATCAATTCCTTTCGCGTTTAAAATTGGTTAATTTCCTTTATCGAGTTATCTCAAATGCTTTACATATTGAAAGTTATTAGATATTGAATTCTAATCTCTATAATTAAGAGTCTCTGGATAGGTGAATGGATGGGAAAAAGTAGGACTGACTATTTTCCTATTGCAAGGAAACCAATGAGGGATTTGGCAACTCATAATAGGCTGAGGATGATCCAAAATCCAAG
>JAQSVH010000008.1:10980504-10991384 GCA_029448705.1 Adansonia digitata
ATTTAAATATTTATAGTTATTTATAAATTTACATATTATAGATTCAGATATTATAATTATTATTCGTAATGTATTCGAAGTTCGTGTCGATAAAATTTTCGTATACTCATTATTTAAATTTATATTAAACATGCAGATAATGAATTTAAATATTTGAATCTATTTTTGTAAAATATTAAAAATCTATGCTCTATGTAAATATCAAATCTTGATGTATTAAATTTAAATATCCGACTAATAATATTATTTAATTCAAATTTAAATTTAAATAATAATATAAAAATTTAATGCGAATTCAAATTTTAAGGTAATTTTATTGATTTCTATTCGAATATCGTAAAAATTGCAGCTATCGTCCTTACTTTCAGGAGACAATCTACTCCTTTTGCTCCATAAATTGTGGGTCCACTTAATTTTAATGATCTAATTTTTTTTTCAAAAAAAAATTATATCAAATTAATTATTTTCATAAAATTCAAAAAAATTATAATAATTACATTTTATTATTTTGAGAATTATAACAAATGTCTATAAACATTCATTAAACTTTCTCATTAAACATATGGCTTTTAGTTTGTAATCAGAATTATTTCCATAAAAACAAAAAACCATAAGAACTCTATTTGTGCTCAATCCAACCCCAAAAAATGCAGTAAATAAATTACTCTATGCAATCATTGCATAAAATCCCATGAACCGCTTGAATAACTTGATGCTAGTTTCTCTTTTCTTTCTTTGTTAAATGCAGTTTTTTTTCTTTTTTGACTGATTCGCTACTGACCGATTGCAGGCTCCTGAATCATGGACATGGAAAAAAAAGATAATATAACTAGTTTAAATGGTAAAATGTTTTGGTAATTTTACAAGGGAACATAGAGTTTCAGCTTGGCTGAATTCTACCACATAAATAACATATTACAGGTACACTATGAGTTAAGAAATGGGAGGAACTAAGATCTCAGTTAATCTTGACATTGATGACTCAAAACTTACAGTATTTGAATCATGAAAAAAAAATCGTAATTTCAATTTTACTCGCTGAATTTACTATTTCAAATTCTAATTTGCGTAACCTAAATACAATGTAATCTTGAATATATATATATATATATATTCAATTTTTTAAAAATATTTTTATATATAATTAAAAAATCATAATCTCTTATAATTATATTCATGTTTGAATGTGTCAGGGATTGGGTAACATACCACCCTTTCGCACCGGCAATCGTTGCCCTTTCAAAATATTTCACCTACTAAAATGTGTATGGCTAAGGCTACCTGAATTTTTACGGGGCAACATTTTGACTATAGCAGTACATTAAATTGCTTCCCAACTTGGCTGGGTGTTACGGGAGGTGAGCTACCAGCCTACCAGGCGACTATCATCAGAAAAAAAAAATGGATTGGAAACAATCATGGTAACAAGGGATGGTGGTTTCAGTTGGAAGATACAAAAGAGATGATGGTGACCAAATTCACAACCAAAGCTCACAAAGCAACGAAACTAGGATTGTTTATATCACCAACCCCATTGACTATATCACACCAAAAATAGTATATTTTATCTCTTCTTCTTTAAGTTAATTTTCATTACTATTTTCATTGGTTTTTACTTTATATAATAGATCTTTTATTTCCAAAATAAAATAATTGGACTCTATGAGACTCGAATTTTTATTTTTTTTAAATAATTTATATCCGACACATATTTAAATATAAATACTAAAAAATAATCATTTAAATATATGAAAAATTTTTAAAATTAAAGTATTCAATATACATCTTGAATTCAAACAGCTTTGATGCGATCAAGAGTTGCAAAAGCAACTGCTTTCGTTCAATCCCTTCCTAGCTATCTATGGGGCTTATTGTAACGAGGAAAGTAGATATTATTATAGTCACCAAAGCAATGGGACTTGAAAAAAAATCATTTATCCTGGTCATATGTGGTTCCCAGCTACCATATGCTGGTGTTATAAAAACAATTACTTAATAAAGATTATTTACTTAAACTCCAATTATAAAAATGAAGTGATGCTCAAGGCAGGACGTTTTCGATCTCCTACTAATCATAATTAGTTTGTCAATAAAGTTGAAGTTTACATTTTAACTGTCTGTCATCTCAGGCAACCCATATAGTTATTTGGTAGATATCATCGGTTCTGACCAAGAAGATTAAAAATTCTACCCATATGCTGTCTTAATCTACTATCTTCCAAACTGGCTACTCATTCATATTGATGGACTTCCCAGCCCCTTTTCTAATGCAAAAACTTGCTTTTGCTTGTGAAAGGAATTGACATAGGACACTTGATACAATTCTGAATAATCTTTGAACAATTACCTTTATGATTAGCTATGATTGCTAGTTACAAAATGTTTTGTATTAGTGTTTATAATTGATTTCTTCCGTTTAACACTAGTCGATAGGGCCTCATTGATAAATGCTACAAGATCTTGTGCATTGGAACTCACGGTCATGCCCCCGAATTCATTAGTATGGAACATTTTTTTTCCAAGTGAAATACCTTAATATATGAAAGAGTGAAAAAGTACTTTTGTTGTTGTGAGATAAGAAGCTTTCGTATCTTAATACATGTATTTAATTTACTCGGGACTATTAGAGCGGGATCCACTTTTTCGGGAATATGAGTCGAAACAAGAACAACAAAATGTGTAAACAAGAGCTAATATTTCATTTTGACTTGATAGTTTGTGGACAGAAAATGGGTTGTATATATTGAAATTCGAACTCCAAATCTATTTAATGTTACTTTTTAAATATGATTATAGTTGAGCCAATTAAGCTAAACTTCGAGTTGAGTTTAATACGGCAGTATTGTGATGTAAAGCATGTGAAATTGAGCGCAAAAGGTGGTTTTAGGAGTAGATTAAAAATAGGAAAACCAATTCTTTAGCTTGTCAACCACCACTTTCCCACTTGTTTAAGCAGCTGCAAGTTGGTGAAAGTAGGCGTTTCATGTGAATAGTTCACAAGCTTTGCAATTCATATTAAGATTAAGATTAAGAAAAGGTTCCTTAATGTAAAAGCGTGGGAAGGAAAAAGAAGTGTTTACTTTTGCATTAACCGCTTAATGGTTGAAAATATTGATTGGCCATTAGTACGTTAGTGGTCATTTCTAGTTAGGGGACATAGTGCAAAGATTAGAAAATAATTAAGGTAATAGATAGAAGATTTTGAGGTGGGAGGGGTTGGTTTTTGACATTATAAGCTCTTTTTTTTCAATACATTAAATCGGAGGTAAATCATATAGTTAGTTAATATTCATTAAGTTAAGAGTTTAAATCTTAGTATCTATGATATTTCTTTTATGTTAGATAATAACTTTTTTTATATAAAAAAAATTTAACAACAGCACTAAAGATTACAATTTTAAAAAAATTTATTGATTGCATTCGAGATTAGCATTAAAAGAGGCTACAATGTTAACCTAAAATGCATGGTGCCTTAAGGAGCAAAAGTTGACATAGTGAAGGAGTTTGACAGAACAAAGACTTGGGAATAAGGTTAAATTAAAGTTGGGTGGAGTTAGAACAACTCAAAGAAGGATGATTTCTAGGTCTCTTTTGCACCCCAAAGTATGCCTTTAGCAATTGAGTAAAGAAAACTTGATTTTTTTTTTTGTTTTTTTCTAAAGAAACTTAAAAGCTTCCTTTGTGAGATATACCAAAACAATTAAGCAAAGTGATGATTTGCTTTCGATATGCTTGGATAGTTGGTGTGATGCAATGGTGCGTTACACGTACACCAACATTACATTGCACTTTGATAAGTGTTTTTTTTTTTAAATATTAAAAAAACCTTTAAATTATTTAATCTTTTAAATAAATTTTTATTGTATTCAAATAAAATCTTATCCTCTTATTTATATTTGAGTAAATACTTATTTCAAATGAAAGATTTGTTTTTATTAAAAGTGTATTTAGGTATAAATTAAAAGTTAAGAAGTCATCTAATATAATAAAATATTAAATTCACTAGAAATCAGTGTACTACAGTGAAAAGAGTATTTTATTTCTTATACTATTAAATTTAGTATTTTAATCAATGTATTTTTGAAATTGTAGCAAACAAGAAAAAATAGTTAATATTATTAAAAAAAATGATTTGAATGCTGATAACATGTTGACATATCAAATGATATTGAATTTTAAATTTTTTATAAAAATGACCTAAACCCAACACTAAACTAAATCTCTTTTTGTATAAAATTTAAAATTTCATAGCACATAATACGTCTATATTTTATCAATATTTAAATAACATTTTTTAACATTGTTATCTATTTTTCATTCTTTGCTACAATTTCAAAAGTATAAGTATTAAAATATTAAATTTAATAGTATATAGACTAAAATATTTTATTCACTATAGTAAAAGAACTTGTACTAAACTTTTACTTATAATAAAAATATAAAAACTCATCTAAGTAAAATATTTAAAGGTAAAGCATTAGTTATGGTTTCCTAAATAGGAAGAAAATTTTAATTATCATAATATATTTTTTTAATTTTGTAAAGTTGATTGATTTAACGTAAAATATTTTTTCAAAAAAACAAAAACTTAATAGGTGGCTATAGGCACCTATTAATCGGACCCATATATAAATTCAAGTGTTTTATTATTATTTTAAATTTTTTCATTTATAGGACTATTTGTAGCGCAATAAAGCTGAAATTATCATTTATATTATTATTAGTAAAATCTCAACTCTTTCTAACTCCAAACAAACTAAAAAAATATAATAAAAAAGTAAGTAAAAAGAAACAAAATCGTTTCTTTAATTCTTTTGAGCAAAAAGAAAAAGAAAATAGAAAGAGGCTTTCATCAATTTCTTTCCCTATCAAAAAGCAACAAACAAAATTTTCATTCCACAATAATAATAATAATAATAACAATAACTAAAATTAACCAAAATTGTTTAAGTGAAATTTCAATGACCATTACTAATTTGCTATAAATAGGTTACCTTGTGTCTTTTTTGCATTTATTCTAACAACCAAGCTCTCTCCTTTCATAATTATTATTGCAACTTCCATATAATCCCATATACATTTATTAGTTAAAGTGTACCATAAAGTACAATTTTCTTTTTTAATAAAATATAATATATGAGCTTTGAAAAAAAAAAAAACAATAAACGATTGACATGTGAAAGGAAAGAAAAATTAATTTATTAAAATGCTATTTCAAAAACTATAATTAATATGTTATTTTTTATTAAATAAAATAAATCTAATATATTAAATATAAAAAATATTTTTTAAATAGAATTTTATATTTTTTTTAAAAATCATCTTTATAAATATTCATTAATCGAACCTTTAATAAATTTATTCAAACTTAATGAAAGATTTATTTAATAATTTATCATTGAGTGCATTAAAAATAGATTATTTTTTATATGACCCTTTGGTTTCAAAAATTTTTTTTGTTTGAATAAAAAAAATTAAAGGAAAGGTTATTTAATTAAATTATTTTCATGAGTTAAATATTTTTAATGTAATTAATAAATTTATAAAAAAATAAATAAAATTAAAGCTATATTTCTTTTAATTGTCAAAAAAAAAAATTCTCATGCTCTTTATGTAAATACCATTTTTTTTACCCACAATAATGGGTGTGTCATGTGGATAGGAAATTTAGACGGCTATTTTTGCTCCCATAATAATTCAACTAAAAAGGATTTAAGTTGGGAGAATCGTTGCGTCTCCCTGAATTTCACAGGCTTCTCCACTCCTTACTCCTAAGTAGACATCTCCCTATTCCTTTCTTTTCTCTTAAAATAAATAAAACAATAAAAACTCGCCTCCACGTGTAACTAAACTACACACGTTGCCTCTCGTCCACGCGAGTCCCAAAGTCCCAACACCCCGCATAAATCCCCGCGAGTGGAAATTAAATTACTTAATTGTTTTTTCCTATGGTCTCCCCAAGCACAAAGTAAGGCTGGTACGACCGTTATGCTCTCAAATCTCGTCTAAACATTCCTCCCTCCCCTCACTTCCCACTACTCTCTCTCTTTCTTGTTTCCCTCACGCTCTCTTTCATCGGAACGGTTGTTTTTTCCCTTTTTTTTTCCTTTTTTTTTTGTTAAGTGGAAACAATGGTAGCCGCTGCGGTGGCTGTAACGGTGAACTCCAAACAGCTCGGAGGAGGAGGGCGACAGCCACGCCAAAACGTGTCGCGGCCTCCCTTATTGCCTTCCGACCCCGACAATGCCATCGCTCCGCGCAGTCAAAAATCCCGAGAAGTTACTTCTCGTTGTTTGTCCATGTCCTCGTCCTCCTCAAATTCTTCAACGGTTTCCACCAAAAAGTATACGTCGCCGTTGGTCTCGAGGACTTCTCATTCGACGGACATTAAGACGCCGAAGCACGCGGCTTCATCGGCTATCAAACGGTCGCAATCAGTGGAGAAGAGACAGGCGGTGATGCCACGGCCTAATAATTCTACGGATTTGAGAACTGGCAAGGGTGAATTATCCGCCGCTCAGAAGTTGGTCGTCAATTCGACGAGAAGCTTACCAGTTTCGTTTCAGGGAGAGTCGTTTTGCTATCAGTTTAGCAAAGCTAAAGAGGCTCCGTCACTACACGCGGGAAGGAAAGGAACGCCGGAGAGGCGAAAGCTAACGGTGGCAATGATCCCGGGGAGAGGAACGAATCAAACTGAAAATTCAAAGGCGGAGCGGTGGCCGGCGAGGTTTAGGCAACTGAACTCGATGAGTAGAAGCATGGATTGCACTGAGGAGAGAAATAGATTAAACCGATCTGTGAATGGCAATGTAGGTAGGGCACTGCAACATCCCTTGACTGATAATAGGGATATAACGGCCGTTAATCCTGTTGTTTCGGAGGCTCAATGTGATCCCGCGGCTTCTGATATTGAAAGTGTTTCTTCTGGTAGTACATCGGGAGTTGCAGAAAGTTCTTGCGGTAGCGGAGACGTTAGGCCTTGGGAAATAATGGTCCCAGTTCGGTTCTGGCAACAGACTGGCAATCAGTTACGCCGGTCCGATCCTAGCTCCCCCGTTCGTAAGAAAAATACGGCGCATCCTAAGCTAATTGCACCAGAGAAGTTCGGAATTGATAGTCCTTCGTCGTCTCCGAAAGCTGTACTGAACAGCAGAGGTCAGTTCTCACCAATTCGTGGGCCAGTTCTGCCTGCGTCTCCGAGTAAGCTTGGAGCGTCCTCAACTTCATCTCCTTTGAGGGGAATGAATTCCTCCAGAGTGAGGAATAGGTTTGATGATAATTTGATAAATAGGACATCGATTTTGAGCTTTGCTGGTGATGTTATAAAGATTGGGGACAACAAGGTTTCGGATGCTCACTTGTTGAGGCTACTTCATAACCGGTTGTTGCAGTGGCGCTTTGTTAATGCTAGAGCCGATGCTGCTCTGTCTTCCCAGAGGTCTAATGCAGAGGCATGTAACTCTGACTCCTCTCTTGTTGCGTTTGACCATTTATTTACTTGCTTTATGCTACTACTATGTTGTTGATTTTCTTATGATTCAATTTTGCATGCTTTTACTATTACAACATACATCGGAGTTCACCCTTAATGTAATTTGGCAGTACCACTCGCAGCAGTAAATTTTGCATACCATCACTTTTTAAGGATTATGGCTAAGACTTACTTTAGTTATGGGAATCCCAGTAATACGTCATGGATTTGTGTTATGTTAAATTTTGAGAATGTTGCCTGGTGGCTGCATGCAATTTGGCTTGCTCTTGCTGCCTGGAATTTCAGATCTTCTGTTCAATAACTAAACAAGACAATATTGAGTTGAATTATATTCTACCATAAAAACACAGATAGTGTTATTCTTTGTAGAACTGGAATTCTCTGGGCCACTTCTGCTTATGCGGGCTTGGCACTCTGGCTTTTTGGTTATAATTGCTTTTGTGGTGTAGAAGCATTTCCGTTATGGCATGCAAGCAGCCAGTGAGAGTTGTTTTTGTTGCTTAAATGAGATTGATCATGTTGAGGGGAGCTAAGCTGAAGTAATGGTGAAAGGCAAGATGATCACCATGAAGTCATGAACATGTTTTTCGTCCACTATAAATAGCTTTTTTTTTTCCATAAGAGATGCTTATTTTGGCTGTGTAAAAGAATATCTTAGTACAATCTTTGATAAATGAAAATGGATGAAGATACTAGAATTAAAGTGGGAACTTAATGACAGAATTGGATCAAAAGAGACTGCATGCCTGCTTTTCATAGGTTCCTTCAGACTAAATCCAGAGGTCATGTGAGACACCGAGTTCAGTAGATTTTGGTTTCAAGTTAAGGTTAAAAGTCAAGAAAGCTCAATGTTCAAGAGGCAGACACTGGTTCATCAGTTGCGATCTTCCTGCTCTAAGGAATGAGTCAAGGAAGGCATTCACTATACTAGGAACCATTTGATCAAATTAGAGGCAAGCAGAGGCTGCAGATTACATGTGCCTTGAAACAGCCACGGTCTGAGAAAGGAGAAACAAGGGAAATATAAGTTGCATTGATATTTTTCATATTTTAACGGTTGATGTGATTAACATTCATTTTAATCTTTTTTGCACTGTTTGCTTGAGTAAGATGCTTGATTTTTAACTGTCGTCCTGCTTCTCAGGTTACTTACAGTTTATTTTTTCAATTATCTTCATTATGGTTAGTTAAAATATGGAACCTTTTGTCATCATGTTCCTACAACAGAAAAGGCTCTATAATGCATGGACAACTACCACAAAACTGCGAGAATCTGTTAGAGCCAAAAGAACTGAATTGCACTTGCTGAGGCAAAACTTGAAGCTGATTTCCATCCTCAAGGGACAAGTAAGAACCATCTCTTCTTGTGGATATGTTTCTTGTTAACTTGATTTTTTTTTTCTTGCTCCGTTTTATGTCTTCTCATCAGTTTGCTAATCTTAACTGGATTATTGCTAGTTTTTCATTGTCTACGTCTTCCATTACATTTCAAAGTGTAAATCTCTGTGTCTTGCTCTATCCCTCTAGCTGTCACTCTCCTCCCCCACCCTCCCCCTCTCCTTGTTATTGTGCTTGGAATTGAAACTTGAATGTCTAACCTTATGAATATACTTCGCAATGTTGCTGCTTATCTGAAGAAAACTGAAATTTATATTCTTGTCATCTATAGCCGTCATTTCTTTCTGATATCTGATTTGAATTGCATGTTTAAGTTCAAAAAATTGAATGCTTTTGCATCTATTAACCACTATATATTATTTTCTTTGATGAATGCAGATGATGTTTTTGGATGAATGGGCTGATCTGGACCATGATTACTGCAGTTCTTTGTCTGGGGCAACCGAAGCTCTGATGGCTAGCACACTCCGCCTTCCAATAGTTTGTGGGGCAAGGGTAAGTTCATTCGTCTGACTTGAGTTGATTTCCTTTAAGTTTTGGCATCTCAGTTTCTAATGCGTTAGTTTGTTTGTGTCTTAAAAAAAGCATTTGTCTCTTCATTTGTACAGGTTGATGTCCCAAAATTGAAGAATGCAATTTGTTCAGCTGTTGATGAAATGAAGGCAATAACATCCTCCATGTGCTCATTGTCATCAAAGGTAATTCTTTCTTTCTTTCTTCCTCCTCCCTCCTTCCCCCTTCCCCCTACCTTCATTCTTTTTATGTGCAAACTTTTGAAGTTGCCTTTGTTCCCCTTTTGTGTGCAAACTATTTCTTTTCCTAAGCACTAGTTTTAGAAAAGCCGCAACCAGTAAAAGTTAATTTAGTAGTAAGAAATTGCTACCTGTCGGAAAGTTTTTTCTTGGACAGATATTTAAGTGTTGAGTAGTTTATTTACTAATTTGTTTCTTCACTGGGTATTGTGCCCTGTATTTAAAAGTGGTTATGGAATTTACCATTTGAATTATGGATGATTATGATAAAGCATAGCTCTGACTGTAATGATAATGGATCTTCCCTTTGAATGTTTCTGATCCTCTAGAAAAGCAGATTTTATTTATTTTGGTCTATTATTCTACGCCTCATCGAATTTTGCTGCCGTTTTTCGTTTTGGTTGATAGGCTGCAAAAGTTAAGTCTTTGTTAGCAGAACTTGGAAATTTAACCGCAAATGAGTTTGATTTACTTTATCAATGCAAAGAACTTTTGTCAGCCATTGCAGCAATGCAGGTAAATATCTTATTTGTTTTTGCTTTTTTCGACGAATTGCCATATATAAAATTGTTCTTGAACCTAAAGTGTTCTCTAATTACCAGGTGAAGGATTGTAGCCTTAGAGCACACATTTTACAACTAAACCGTTTACCGTCCGCCTTGACAACAACATTGTAAAGCTCATTCTGATGTCATTTTCAATACTTTCCTCTAATATCAACTTGACATCGATCGCCTTTTCCATTTCAGCCCAATTTATGGTGCTAAAGGTAATAAGAAAGCTTTCTATGATTGATTGAATTTTACAAGCATGAGAGTGATAATTTGGTCTTTGTTCTGATACATGAAAATTTAGCTTTGTGTGTAATTTGAAAGAAATTATTCTTATTGTGAGGATAGGTTAGGTACCCTTTCTTTTCTAAAAAAATAAAAAACAAAAAATTCTATAGGCCAAATGGAAGTGTATAAATATGTATAAATGATGTTTCCAATTTTTAGTCAATGATTCTTAATAGATAAGCTTTGTTTTTGTTTGCTCTCATATAATTAATTGTGTAATCTTTTGATGCATATCTTTTATTGCAATTGACTGGATAATGTTGCTCATGATTTAAAAAAATAAAATTAATACAGAAGAAATTCCATTGCGAGATACAAGCAGCAAAGCCCGTCTAGCTCAGTCGGTAGAGCGCAAGGCTCTTAACCTTGTGGTCGTGGGTTCGAGCCCCACGGTGGGCG
>JAQSVH010000008.1:10991484-11001856 GCA_029448705.1 Adansonia digitata
TGGGGTCAGCCTGCATAGTTAGTGGTGGGGTGATGAGGAGACTACATTTTCCTGAGTTAAAGTAATTTTCAAAGATACTTAGTGGTTTATGAATTTTTCTCATGTACTAATTGCAGCCAAACAAGACCGAGTCCATATTTCACTTCACCTTTTGTCTTTCGTCGTTTTCTTCGCCTTCATTTAATGCCTTTGGCCACCAAACTAGAACGCCGACATCCTCACCCAAGTCATACCGTACGGTCAAACACTCAAATATAAAGTTGGAATTGGAAATGGCTCAAAGAGAAGCTTCTTGGCATTGGCATTCGGTAATTTCGCAGTATAAATATCCAACGATTTGAGTTATGCATTTTAGGCTTAAAAATCTGTACGGTTTGAACATAATATTAAATCTAAAAATTAAAATAATTTTGATAAATAAAATAGGTTCATTTTAAAAATGATTTAAAATTTTTAATATAATATTTTTTATTTAAATTTAATTCGAAATACATTAGTAACATAAATTTATAAGATTGTCAGTTTTTGCAAGAGGTCTCAATCATTTCCAAAAAGAAAAAATTTGAATGATTTTTTACAAACAAAAAAGTATTCTCACCAGCTGTGACAGATATAAATATAAAAAAAAATTTTATTTTAAGTCAAGTCAAATTCAAATAATTTTAAATATTTTAAATATTTTTAATATAATTTAAATCAATCTGATGTAATACATAAATAAATCTAGCATGAAATTTGGGTGTGCAAACTTTAAATTTTAGACATGGAGACAAGAAAAACTATATAATTTTTTTTTTCCTTCTTAAAAGTTTGGCAAAACTAACAAATTCTTTGGAATTTTAAAGCACATTTTTGTACTATAAAATCACACTACTCAAAATCATGCAAATTAATATATATATTATCAATTTCTTTGGATGGAAATTCAGTTGATCAGCACCATTAGAAGTTTTGTACCTTAGAACTCACAAGGTCGTTAAAAAATACGACTAAAATTATGATAAATGGACTATTGACTTTTACATACCTTATCAAAGGTTCATCCAAGAAAAAAGAAAAATCTAAGATGTTCTGAATTAATATGAATTAGTTAATTGAATAATTTATAACAATAGCAATTGAGAGACTGGTGAATTCCTCAAGTGCCATCAAACAAAAAGAAGAAAGGGGAGAAAGAGAGAGAAATACATCTATAATATAATTCCTACAAAAAAATTTCAGTAATTGTTTAGTTGACTTCAAGTTTGGGTGGCATCCGTATCAAGAGACGTGATTTCTTAGCAGGGTGTGGGCTTTCTACTTCATCATCACCGCCGGAAACGAAGAAATTGGCCGACGAGAATTCTGGCAAAGCCGGCAGGTTCAGGTCAATGTTTCGCTGGCTCATGTGGCCCATGGTATTGGTAGAGCCTACTCCTTCGGATATCGTTACGCCGCTAGTGGTGGCGCTATTATTCCCAGCAGCCCCACCTTCATAGTGCAATCGCTTGTGGCCTCCCAAGGCTTGTCCTGTAGGGAAGCTTCTGTGGCAGATGGAACACTCGTGGGACCTACCGCTTGGGTTCGAGGGGGCGGAATTGAATCCACCGGCAGCTGTCGCAGAGGTGGTTGTTGACGTTGACCGGTCATCGTTGCCGCCCGAAAGCTTACGGTGGCTAGCTTTGTGGCCACCCAAAGCCTGGTAGGAGTTAAACGCCTTGTCACAAACGCTGCACTTGAAGCTAATTTTTTGCTCAGTTGATGTCGATGCAGGCGCTGGCGGCGGTACGTTGGTTGGAGAAGGAGAGCGGTGACGATGAGGGATAGTGAAAGTGTCGGTAGAGGCGGCTCTACCACCACCACTGCGTGCTAGCATGATAAGGCAGAGAGCAAGGTATTCTTCCTCGGTGGGAACGCGGTCGCAACGTGGTCGCTTTGAACGCTTACGCTTGCTAAACGACTCCAGGCAGTTTACATTGCTGCTATCTTCAAAGTGAAAAGGCGCCATGGCAGCAGTTGGAGAGCTAAGACGTTCTAAAGCCATCTGATTCAAACACCCTAAAACCAAAATCCGAAAAGACGAAAAGGAAGAATATTTACTTCTTTTGAATGAGAAGATCGAGATTCGGGGTAAGGGGCAAATGCCAAATTGTGAGGTGAAGTGTGAGTGAGGGTGGGTGGGGAGATTTAAAAGGGAATTGACGGAAGGAAGTTGCGTGACAAGTGGCGAGAAAGTGAAGCTAAAGTTCGGTTATTTGGGTGAAAAAACAATAAAAACAGGGAGTGGAACACGTTGAATTGAGTTGGGTTTTTCTTGGTGGGTGGCTAAGAACATGAGGCGATTCCTGTCAGAGTGGGTCAAGGAAAGGGGAGATTGAATCTAAGAATAGTAAGAAATTGTGAAGTAGAGTGTGGGTCCTCCCTAGAGTGAAAAGACTGGGAAGTTAGCTTCCAAGTCAACTACTCAAATCCCAAATAAGTTTGAAAATAACGCGGTGCATTTCAAGACGCAAATTGTTGCAGAGACTTAGCATTGGGGGCCGACAGTCATTCCATTCCAACTCGGCGCCAGCGATGAGTAAAAGTCGATTGAAACCGATTCGACTAGTCCAATTAGAAGTTAGTCGGTTTCATCAATTTGATAAGGTCGGCCTTAGACTAAGTTTAGGTTAATTTAATGCATCAATTTTAATTGACTAAATATCAATTTATAGTACGTAAAATTTAAAATCAAATTAATTAAATTAATTAATTAATATAATATATTTTATTTTTTATATATTTTTAAATATAATTTAATATAATATAAAATTTATTTCCACTAACCCATACCCGATTACTCACCCATGGTTTATCCTCTAAATTGAGATACTAGTATTAACTAGGATAAATGACCAAACCGACTGACCTATGTCTATTCTGTTATTTTTGATTATGTAACTCGATTAAACTAATTTTTAATTTTTTCAAATCGAACCACTTGCCCGATCAATTGGACAGTCCTACTGTGTGCGGAAAAGAGCTGTTGCTAATGGTGAACAGATGAAGGCGGTGGAGTCTCACACATGCACGTTCACAAGAGCTTTCAAAAACAATTCTGAGGAATTTAATGATTTGATATGACTTTGTTACTCAATTTCCAGTCGTTCCTGAAAGGGAATTTCGCTGGCATCGGCGGATAGATCTGATTCCCTTTCTTAGCTATAATGCGTGAATGAAACTGAGTCATAATATAGTCACGTGAACAAAATCGCATAAAACTTGGGATTTTTGTTTAACAAGACCCGCACGGTTTTTATGATTAATGACCCTATATCGGTAACAGAACTACTAGTATATTTTAAATTATACATATATATATATACTTACTATAATTATATTTAAAATATTATATATTAATTTTTATTATATAAAATATGACATTTTTATAATATAAACATATATATATATATAAATATATCTTTTCATGTAATTTTAGACGTCCAACGTCGCTAGTTCTTGCCGTGCGCCGACTAACGGTTGAAGGTTCCATTTGGGACCAAATAAATGGAAGCAGAAACAAGGCAATCACCAAATACATAAAGGAAAAATGATTACTATACTAAGTGAAAAGGGAAGGAAAAGCATTCCTCAAGAGTGATAGATCCGCTCAATACCAGCTGTAAGAATCAAGTATATTCAGCTTTACGAAAGCTGATAAATAAACCCTAGTATTCTTCTTACTTCTCGTGTTATTATTTAGTTTAAAATATATTATATATATAACATGAATGTAACTGGGATTACAGAAAAGATCAGGCCGTCACTAAGCAACTCTCTGGATTGACCGCTTATTATTCATTATATGCATTACAATCCCATGAAAAGAACTCCAAGTAACTTTTCACTTGTGCCTTAAATAAAGCACATAAAAAGTAAAATCAACTTTATACAACTGAATAACTTTATCATGATGTGATGCCATCGCCAATATATAACCAAAATGGTTCCTAAAATTATCCGAGTTTTGCGTTTCAATAAATTGGTGTACGATTAATAACAAAAGGCACAAAGGCAGCTCAACAATCAACGGTTCCTGGCCTGCAGAAGTTTATGAATAATAATATTCATCACCTACATTGACAGCAAAGTGACCAATGTTTCTACCCTGAATAGAATAAGAAGAACAAACATTATTAGTCAGGCAATTCAGTAATGGTGAATTTGGTTGTAAAACACTAAATTAACATCCCGTGGAAGATAGATTCTTACCTCGGACAGCATCCGCTGCTTGTTCAAGAGCTGGGTTCTTGCTTTGTTAAGGACAGAATTTGGTGACTTATACATTCTCTGCACCACAGAATCCAAAGAAATCGGTTAAGTCGAAACAAAGATATATACATAAATATATATCGAAAAGATTGCAAACTTAGGAAGGGAAAAAATGATAGTCAACAGCATTGAACCGTACAAATGTTGTATAGCACACAATATAGAGTTCATGCCTCACCAACTGGATAAAGAGCTTAAAAGTTATGATGGCCTAATGAATTATAGGCTTAAATCCTACCATTACAATCAAAATATTCCGAAAAACATGTTAATAAATTAGGAACCAACCTTTTGACTGTTGGATATAGGTACACTGCCTAGAAGATTCCTTCTTTTTGGCATGAAGCCAAAAACATCTTGAAGGAACTCGTTTTCCTGTACAAGTGAAACAAAATATGTTATCTTAATCGACAGGTCAATGAAAGACGAGTGCCAACTTTACTGAAAGAAGACCAACCTGCATGTGTTTAGTGAAACCTCCACCAAGAAAGCGCCTCAAAAAGTTCAACTGTTGCATCAATTTTATACACTATTTGTAAAAATTCATGGAATGTAACTAAAGTAGAAAACTGGGGAATTAGAAGAGGAAAAGAAACCTGAATCAACTGAGACCATGTTGACGTCTCAAGTGAATCCCCGCCAATCTTCAGTGTTGTCTCAGGACAATAACCATACTACCATCACCAAGATAATAAAAAGTTAACACAAGAAGTCCCTAGAATCATAAATCATGAAAATGAAAGACGATAATATGAGTACCTCAAGGAACTCCAAAACATCCTTAAACAAGTTCCTCTGGTTGTTAAGGTCTTTCTTTGCAGAACCTTTACCACCAGCTTCCACAGAGAGGTCTCTGACTCGATTCAGAATTTTTCCCTTCAGTCCTTGTATATGTGAGAATCCTTCTTTAGATTTATTTCCTTCTAAATTAGGGCCATCATTTGAACCTTTAGCTTCAGCAGCAAACTTCTCTAAACTTCCCATCTCAAAAATTACAGCCAGTGCTTCACCAGCAGCAATGCGCACACATCGGTCATCCTTATCTAGCAAACTAGACAAATAAGCAATGGACCTGCATAATTTGCCAAGACTGATCAGTCTCTTAGCCAATTATACTGTGGGAGCATCAAAACCTAACAAGGTTTCTCAGCCTACTTTTGAGATTTAAATCCAAAAATATGTTCAGCCAAGATACATATAGAATGGATGGAGGGATTTTTAAGATTACAAGCTATCAGGGAGAGGGGGGAAAAAAGGAGAACAAAGTATGATCCATGGAGTTTACTCACTCTTGCCAAAGTTTGGGACTGAGTCTCCATCCATCCATGGTTGCCAAAAGAAGTGACCAGGCAGACACAACTGCTGTTATTACCACTGCCGAAGGTTTGGCAGTAACAACCTACAAGTCGAACAGAAGCAATTAATTCTCAAATAAAGCAAAGAACTCAACAAAAATACATCATCATGCTTTTCCATGCAATAGCTTATACAACGAACCTCAATACAGTATCAGGTGCTTTTCAAGTGAAAAACCGGCATACAAACTTACATTAGAACCAAGTTTAGGATGAACCAATTGCCACATAATTTGCATTGATTTTTCTGTTTCCCCTGGGTCATTACCCCCAACAAAAGTGATGATAGCCAAACACTCCACTAACTACAATAAGAAACCAGAAAATATGAAACAACTGGTTGAGCATCATAATACCAACAAAATATTTGAGGTAGTCCTATTAAATTTCTTGCATACCGCAGCTATCTTAGAAGATTCAGAACCAGATTTGAAAGCCTGTGAAATAGGAGTGATTGATTCTTCCAATATTTCCTGTGCATTATCTCCTGGACCGACGGTTAACGCTAGCAAACCTACCAAAGAAATTATCAACTTAAACATTGAAGCCTTGTGATTCCTTCTATGCTTGTGTGCATGAAAATTTGCAAAAGCATTCACAACTAACCAATGGTATGGGATGCTAAAGCTATCTCTTCGCTAGACCCCTTTTTGATAGCATTCAGACACTGGTGCAGTAATGTAGCAAATCTGGATAACAGCCAAAGCGAATCATAAGTAAAACTTTCACCTACACGAGCAAAGGTACTCAGCAATGGCAAATAACAATCTAATACTACATAAATCTCACTAAAAGAATGTTATTCCTGATTCTTAGCATGCGTATTTCTTAATCTTTTAACCAACTAATGGATCCTAGCAAGCCCATCACAGCTCCAAGAAATCTGATAGAACCATGATCCTAATCCTTTTGGCAATACGTGCAATAAAATAAATCACAACCACGATTAAAAAAGACTTGGAAAATGAGCAACTTACTTCTTCTCGATGAACTGATGCTGCAAGTCGCTATTGAAAGCCTCGATAATCTTTGCAAAGGCCTTCTCTCGCGTAGAACGCCTAAAAACACCAATTGAGTCACATTCAACTCCGATCATAATTTTGAAATCTCAAAAACTTAGCAAAGTAAATAATTTCAGATAACCAAACTTTTGGTTTCTTCACCACAGCAAACTATGAAACCATTCAAATGCATTATATTTTCATCCAAAATTAAATAAATAGAGCAAATAACTAAATTTAACCTCTTTTCGTATAAATCTTCGACAGCTTCATCAAGTAAATTATCCTTATTAAACTCTACTTCTTCATTAACAGAAACCGACATTCGCTCCGAACGGATGGTTGACGACGAAGTCACACTACTATTATCATCGTCGCTATCTAACATCACCGCATTCTTACGCTGAGTTTTACCTGCCAAATTCAAACAATTCCTTTTATTCAGCCTAAAAAAACCCTAAACAAAATAAATATAAAAACAAAGCCAAACACAACCCCAAAACAAGTAGTAAAAAATTTGTTCAAAACGCGAATTGACCAAGCAATCAATAATCTACAATTATTCATACCAATTTGGAAGGATAATAACCTAAAAACGAAACTTTAAAAAAAAAAAAAAAGCTAATAACAAAATGTTAATCATATTAATTAGGGGGGAAAAACCCAAAAAAGGAAATTGGGAACAAAAATTCTTACGTTTGCCCATGTTGGTGATTACTTCTCCGCCGTTGGTTTTTATATGTCAGAAAAAGGTACAACCACGTCGACTAAGAATCTGAGAATGAGATGGTTTTGAAATTAAACAACGATCGACAAAACAAAGCTCAACCGAACAAGAAACCGAACAGAACAACAAAGACGACAACAAAAATGAGTCGAAAGACGATGCAGCCATTAAAATTTGTTTTTATATATAAATAATTTTGTATGGAGGAAAAAGGAACCCAGGAAAAGAATTAAAGAACCCCTTTTTTTAATATCTAAGAATAAGAAAAACGTCTGAACCTTGGCTTTGTTTGGGAATTTAGGTAATTTGGGCAACCTATGACGTGGCATTTTAGTTGCCGTTGTTTGGGGGCAGACGTTGGATCTGATGAGGAGTTTGGCGGTTGTCGGCGTCACGCGCCGAGTGGGACAGGAGTCGGTTGTAGGGTCAGAGCACGTGGCAATAGGATCAGACACGTGACTGGGCCAATTTGCATTAGGAGGTCACTAGAGATTTCAGCGTTGCTTTGGGCTTCGCTGGAATCTCGGAGAGGTCCGCAGATTTTTCTCGTTAATTGTTAAAATTAAATATTTATTAATTAAATTCAACCAACTAAAAATAAAATCACAGAATTCAATATTCAATATAAGTAATGAAAAATAATTATCGGTTAATAAACCTCTTCTAATATTAATAAATAGATCACTTTTATTTGGTTTAAGCTTTGTGATACGAGCCAAATTAATGAAGAGTTTTCAAACAAGGATTAGAGAGACAAGAATAGAGAATCAGAGAAAGATCAGAACCGAAGTAAAGGAAGTTATATATATATATATATATATTTGGTAATTTCATTCCTTCAGATTGTTGAGAAACCACACGCACGCCGAGTATATGTTAACCGACTCTACTTGACTTAGCATGGACCTCCACACTTGAGCTACATTTTATTCTATAGTTGGGCCTAAACCAAGAACCTGGACCAAAACCCATTTCCCACTAATAGCTATGAAACTGGAAAATACAACAACAAAGTTGACCGACAATTATAACTCATTTCAGTCCGTAACACTATGCTTTTTTCTTCACCATTTTTCAGCCTTTCAACATTTCTTTTTTTTTTTTAATAAAAAATTAATTTATACCATTATTTTTAAAAACAGATACTCAATAAATTTAAAGTTTAAATTTTTATATTTACTTCTCTTTCTTTATTTTCAAATTGAACTCTTATATATATATATATAATATTGTTGATGTTCTTTCTCTATAACAAGGATCAATTGTGTTGAAAAGACCTACAAAGAGGAGTAAAAAAAGAGTTACGGGGATATCAGAGGTTTGATGTTCGAGACTTGTTTCGACGTCTAAATCAATATTTGAAAAAAAAAAAAAAACTGACAAAATAACAATAAGATTTTCATAAAAGGGAAAGACCAAAAATGTTTGTACAAATCTATTCAATTCGAAGTGGAAGAAAATATTTTGTCATGCTTCTAAAAGGTTGACATATATAAGCGTAGAGTTGTCTATGATCCGGTTCTAACTCGATATCATTTTATTTAGACTTTTAAAAATATATTTTTATTTTCTATTAAAATATTATTTTTATATTAATATTTTATATTTTTTATAATTAAATTTAAAAAATAATAATCTTTTTATTAGATAAGAATTCGGTAATTTGGACCTTATAAGCAACCTCCCTAAAAGCTTTACTGCCTTTTCGACTTCGCTCAAGAGCTAATAGTGTCACGGGCTCTGCTGGCTTGACAAGCTTGGCCTAATCAAGTTCGGGTTTAAATTTGAATGTTTTATTTTGAGTCAATTTGATTTAATTTGAAGTAGTATTTTTTAATAAAATAATATATTTTTAAATTTAATTATAAAATTTATAAATATTAATATAAAATAATTTTTTAATATTATAAACAGTAATTTAAATTTAACGAGTAAATCTAGCAAAATTAAATTCTGACTTGAAATTAAAATTTAAAATTTTTTTCAAATCGCGGTCTAACTTGACTTAGTCCACAGATACTTTTACTATGGATAGCAAACTTTATTTTTTTAATAAATAAAAAAAATATTTAAAATCAAACTCAAATTTACATATAAATTTTAGCATACTATTAACCTCAACATCAAGAGATTGTTAACCAGACTTCATTGCTTAGTCTAATATGATAGTATGGAGCCAAATATTAATAAATATATAGTGTTAATTATTAAGATTTTAAACATCTCAAGTGCAAATTATTCAAACTGAATTGGTCCATAATCACTAATTATGAAAAGTGAAAAAGAAAGTACTTGGAGTAGTCATTGATAGCCATTATTGTGCTATCCTTGGTATCTCCAAACTTATTTAATGGAATTTGATTATTTTAGGTAGTCTACTCAACGAAGTAGACTCCAAGAGGCACTTTGTCAATTAAATTAATATGTATTGTGTATAATTAGTATATTAATTAAATTAATGCATTTGGCTGTAGGTCGAGAATTTTAGGTAATATTAATTTCAGATCATAAGTATTTTTTTATTTGTTTAATAGATTTTTATTTTATAAATGGTTCATTCAATAAAAATTCTTTTAGATAATTTCATTTTAATTGTTTAATATCCAATAATTTATAATATTACACTAATTATGATAATATAAGACTAGTAGTGATCATCAAATCACCATTATAATCTTAATCCTATCATCATTAGATCAACTAAATTACCTCAATATCTTGAAACCTTAAATCAAAATCTAAAAGGGTATCTTCTTTTGATATGATTTCGATATGGTTCTCAGTTTTCAGTATATACAAACTTATTCCCTCTGAACGTTTTGTTTAGCAGAAATCATTTTTTTTTTCTTTTGTAATTTTCCTTTGAAAGAACATTGGAAATAGAAGCTAAACAACAACAACAACGACAACCACGATAGTGATGTGAAAAGTACGATATACTACAACAGCTTCTCGTATGAGATTGGAATTCAGAACTAAATAATAATAATAAAAAAAAT
>JAQSVH010000008.1:11001956-11019485 GCA_029448705.1 Adansonia digitata
TAGCAGAAATCATTTTTTTTTTCTTTTGTAATTTTCCTTTGAAAGAACATTGGAAATAGAAGCTAAACAACAACAACCACGATAGTGACGTGAAAAGTACGATATACTACAACAGCTTCTCGTATGAGATTGGAATTCAGAACTAAATAATAATAATAAAAAAAATCCTAACTGTTTATACGTACTCCATGATAATTGCAAGATAATTTTATTATTATAATTGATTAAGTACTCATATTGGGCTACATTTTCATCTCGTTATAGTAAACTCTTGATTTACACCAATCACCTCAACCAACACCCAGTAGCCCTATTTTTTTAATTTATAAGTTAAAATAAAATTTTCATAAAAAAATACCTGTTAATTTAAATTTAAAAATTATTTATATAAATTTTTCGTTAAAGCTAAGTCTATTC
The DNA here is from genome assembly GCA_029448705.1 of Adansonia digitata. Taxonomy (NCBI): domain Eukaryota; kingdom Viridiplantae; phylum Streptophyta; class Magnoliopsida; order Malvales; family Malvaceae; genus Adansonia; species Adansonia digitata. The sequence continues at coordinate 11,002,374 of JAQSVH010000008.1, forward strand.
ATGGTCAATCAATTCTTAGGTCCTATAAGATCAACCTGCGTGACTCAAGCCTGAGATAAAAGCCTTTTGTAATTTGAATTAATTTGACTTAAATTATTATTTAATAATAAAAAATATATTTTTATTAAAATTTAATTATAAAAATATATAAATATTAATATAAAATAATTTTTATTAATTTTTACATAATGATTTGGGCTTTTGGGCAGAGCTATGTTTAATTCAACATGAACAAAAAAATCTAAAAAGATTTGACATACGGTCGTTCTAACCAATGAATATATAAAGTAAAAGCTCGTATAATTTAATATAAGATGAGAGAAAGCTTATGTCACGAGCTTAATCTTTTTTTTTTCTCCATTTGCTTCATTAAAACTAAGTGAATTATAATTTCAAAAACCGTTGACAAAACTTGTTTGACATACTTTTACTTATAAATGATAAATAAATTGAAAAAAAAGAGTGATATTAAACATAACGCTAAGCAAACGTTTTACTTTACGCCTGTCGAGAGAACATACAAACAGTGATCAGATTTAAATAAGTAAATAAATGTTGGTCAAAACTAAAAAGAAAAACATAAACTCGAAACTGTCGATTCCCTACTTTCCTTCTAAATATCTTCTAAACTTTTACTTGAGCATTGCAACATACAAAACTTTGCCCGACAACTCTGAAAATATTACTTGAAAAACCTTAAATCTGCAAAAATAAATAAATAAATAAACCAGTTTTGAATGAAATTTATAAATAATAAATGGAAATATATATATATATATAACTTTGAGAAAGAATTTCTTCTTAAGAAAAAAAAGGAACATTGGAATTTGACTTTATTCGGGAAGATAAAAATCCTTGATTCCTCTTAATCATATCTTAATATAATTTAAATCCGAAATTCTTTTCTTTTTCTTTGTCACCGTTCTCCTCCACTCTCTTTTCTCATTCTTTTTCTTTTTAAGTCAGCCATGAATAAATCAGCCGTGTTCATCTTTGAAGGTGAAGAATGTCCAGATGCTGTAATCAAGTGGTACAACAATGAAGGTTCTTCAGGTACGAAACGTGAACTTTCATTGAAAGCCAAAAAACATCTTTCTGCTATGGGATGGGTTTTCTGGTACGCATCGAAAAAGGGAAAACAGGAATTGCGGTATCAATCACCGGAAGGTAAAGTTTACTATTCACTCAGAACGGCTTGCAAAAGTTATATCGAGGAAAGAGGGGGAGATGTAACAATGGCGGCTGGAGACTTGGAACCCAAGCAACCACCAAAAAGAAAGACTTTGAGTCTGGAAAATCATGCATTTGCTGAGTCTTTTAAAAACCAGGCACCCAAACGAAGAAAAAAATTGAAAAAACAAGAAAATCCAACCAAACCTAGGGTACGATCAAGTAAAAGAGTACGAGATGATCCGGTTCCGGGTTCCTCTCATCATAACCCTAAAACCGTTCTCTCTTGGTTGATTGATAACAATGCCGTTTCGATACTGGCAAAAGTGTACTACCGCAATAATGAAGGGAATTATCCATTGAAGAAAGGACGGATAACTCGATCTGGGATCCAATGTGACTGTTGTTTCAGGGTTTTAACTCTCACGGCCTTTGAGGCCCATGCTGGTAGTATCAACCATAGGCCAGCTGCCAATATAATCTTGGACGATGGCAGTGGCAGTTCGCTTTCTGATTGTCAAAGGCAAGTTCATGATTCAATGATGATGACGAGTTCCAAGGTAGAGAGCCCTAAAACTGTGAAGGACGATTCGTGTTCACATAACAGTGATGAGGTTTGCTCGGTTTGTTGCGATGGGGGAGAATTGATTTGCTGTGATTGTTGCCCTTCTGCTTTCCATGTGAATTGCCTTGGGCTGAAGGAAGTTCCAGATGGCGACTGGTTTTGTCCATCATGCTGTTGTGGTATTTGTTGCATCGGATATTTAAATGAGGATAATGATAGTTTTCTCATTTGTCAACAATGTGAGCGAAAATTTCATGTTGGCTGCCTGAACTTGAACGAATCAAACGACCTGAAGAATTATCAGACTGGAAAAAACTGGTTTTGTAGCCATAGTTGTGAAAAAATCTTTTCGGGCCTGCTAAAGCTCACAGGAAAATCAATTCCAGTGGGGAACAATCTGACCTGGACATTGTTGAAGTCTAAGATCTGCTCTGACAGTGACACCGATCATGCTCATTGCCTGGAGGCTTCTGCAGAGAATCACAGTAAATTGAGGGTTGCACTTGATGTGATGCATGAGTGTTTTGAGCCTAGTAACGATGTTTACACTGGGAGAGATCTAGTTGAAGATGTGATTTTCAGCAGAGAGTCAAAGCTGAAACGCTTGAACTTCAAAGGATTCTATACTGTGATTCTGCAGAAAAATGATGATCTGGTTTCTGTGGCTACTTTAAGGGTACATGGGGACAGGGTGGCTGAAATGCCCCTTGTTGCTACCAGGTTTAAACACCGTCGTCATGGTATGTGCCGAGTTTTGGTGAATGAAATTGAAAAGAATCTAGCCAAGTTACTGGTGCAGAAGCTGATTTTACCTGCAGTGCCGGGTGCAGTGGACACATGGACTAACAACTTTGGATTTTCTCACATGACAGATGATGAAAGATTAGAGCTTCTGCAGTATACTTTCCTAGATTTTCAAGGGACTACGATGTGCCAAAAACTCTTGAAGACAGACAAAATTGTGATAGGCTGATATATCCGACGCCAGTATTCTCATACTTTAAGGTTCAAGTATCTTTCTGCTACATTTATCTCGTATGAAATATTAAATGCTACTTATCTATGTTACCTCAATAGGAATAGGAACATATGAAATATTGGTATGTTTATTCTCGCATGCTTTATCTACATTTCTTCTGCTACATTTATCACGTATGAAATCTTTTCACAAGGTTCAAGTGTTTTTATATGTAGCTTTCTGCTACATTTTTATGTTACCTCAACAGGAATAGCGTGGCATATGAATATGAAATATTGGTATGTTTATTCTCGTATACTTTATCTATGTCACCTCAATAGGAATCTGAGTAATTAAGCAGATGTAACTTCAACGTATTTTTAGGTTTTCATTGTAAGATAGCGGTCTAGCTTTGCATCGTGGCTTGAGTTTTGTCTATATGGTGTGGAGTCAATGGCACAGGACCGTCCATGACGCAAATGGGAAAAAAGAATTATGGTGCTGCAGATGCCATGGGAAGGATGGGATAGTTTTGTTTTGAATTATTTTGGTAGCATATAGAGCTTATTAGCTTACTTTTGTTTTGAGTTGTTGCTATATAGGTTAAAGATATTTAGCAAGGCAGTCTCCCATCTTCATAATTGGTTGCCCTTTGAATATAAACAGCAAACTAATGCATCAGACAACAAATATCTTCCCTCAGTCAAAGTACTTATTGGCCTTGAAGTTGGAAATCAATTCCTTCCCTTATATTTCAGAGCTTGGTCGAGCCCACATTCTTCATTTGATGGGCTTGGACTTGTTGGATAGAATTCTAGACCCATAGATATTAACTTTGGGTTTTCTACTTGAAGACGTCGGAGTAATTTTCAAAGGAAATATGTTTCTCCCTTTATATAATTTTACTGGCGATGTGAAATAATTAGTTTTACAAATAGTTTTAGACATTCTCAAATGTTGTTTATAACATTGAATAAATTATATGCAATAGCGTATAATAATAAGGGAAACCTTAAACAATTCTATGTAGTACAGCAGGCTAACAGTTTATCTCAGCTGAAGTATAAAAAAACTGATTCATGACGAAATATGCTTCATGTGGATTGAATTAGGTGATTAGCAGTCAGATAGAGGAAGGACAATACTTTAATCTCTGCTCTGATTTGATAGATTTGCTTTGCCAACAGTACTTAAAAATGTCAAGCCAATGGATTTGTTTCACTGTCCCTTTCAAGTTCTTGAAAAGTCAATTTTCATGGAGTTAATGGAGAGGCTGGGGGCTCAATTAAGTCTGCAACCAACGTAGGTTCTATTCTACTAACCCATTTAACTTTGGAGGGAAAATGGAAATCAATATTTTGAGCTATGGCACCTCTAAATCTTTAATTTTTTTGGATATTTGTATTAAATATTTTTATCTTATCTTATGTATATTTAAATATAGATACGACAGTCGTCTCATAAAAATAGGATGAAGCCTGAGATTAGCATGTTAGAGATTGTTTTGTGGAAAACATGTACATGCCTATATAAAAACGACAACAAAAGATGTAAGACACCAGCCACTGCATGCTTTTCTCGAACATTTTTACTGCAGAATCCGATGACATATGAAGGAAAAGGGTCCTGTATATCACGTGATGGCCTATTTCTTTGTTTTTTTTTTTTTTTTCCTCTTTTGTACAGTACGGTGAAGTGGTAATCTCCCTTTGGCCCTTTTCTGCATGGCCTGTTGCCTTTCCATTAGCCGATTTTGTCATTTAAGTTCCCTTTTGTTTTGATCTCATCCCACCATGTTTTCGACCCCTTTGGCTTTTTGGTTTCTTCCCCAAAAAGAAACACCGCAAATTATGACAATAATCCATAAGGTTTGTATTACTATAGAATCACTTTGTGAAATTGTTGACTTGGTGGTGCTAACGAGACTCTTAAAGTTGTCAAATAGATCACGGGGTATTAAAGTTTAATATCCGACACATGTTTTGATGCTTAAGTTAATATGTGTTTAAAAAATTTTTAGGTAAGTAGTGAGAATGAGTAGGGAAATAATTGGGAATTCACATGTTTATGTTTTCTCTTACTTTGGACAAGTGTTTGCTTACATTTGATACTTAATTGCTGAGCGTTTTGAGCTTGACTGGCGTAAGCTAAGTATCTAAACTGCTGTGCAGCCAAAAGTCTGCTAAATATTTTACATGCAAAGTTTCGGTTGGGCATTACAGAAATTGCACCATTGATACTACCTTCCATGCCAAGCTAATTGTTATATTGAATGTGAAATTTACAGCAATTCATCAAATTATTACTACCCTTTAAGTTTAAATTGTTCAGATTCATAAAGCGAACCATATATATATATATTTGCATAAATCATGAAGATATTTGGGGGGAAATAAGAACTGATTCATGCTTTTAATCATACTCAATTGCTAAAGATTCAATGTAAATGGAACTAAGTACCTAATTTGATATAATTTTTCTGGTGAAACTAACTTTTGCTATGAGATACATAACTTGTCAATCAAAAGAAAACATAAATAATTATTAATGGGAGAATATATGAATGAGTCAAAGAGAGAGTATCCTACACAATCATTAGTCTTGGTCCATTTGCCCTTAGACGAAGAGTTTAACTTTCACATGCACTAAAGATAAGAGGTTCTAGTTCTTGGGTTTTGCTTAAAATTCAAGTTCTCATTATCCCCACTGACCCCTGAATCCTGATAGGCTACCTCGAGACTCCTTTTCCTTATTTCAAAACTAGTCCTTGAACTACTAACCTCCATGTATTTTTACAAAAGTTCAACCAACAAGTACATTTAATTATACATCAAATTTAAACATAAAATTTAAATCAATTAATTCATTTAATTATCTTTCCATTATTAAAATAAGTTGCTTTGGAATTGATGAGAAACAGGCTGTTCCTGTTCAATTAAGTTTGAACTGCATATCTAATGAGAATTCATTGACTTTGAGGAGATATTGGAGGGCGAAATGAGTGAAATTGTGGTAGCTTATTTCTCAATGCTAAAAGCCTAAAGGATTAAAAAAGCTAAAGGGTGTTTAAAGCAGACATAAATCCGCTAATTATGTTGCATGATATTTGGATCTTTTGGTTCTGGTTCGAGTGCACGTGTGACCTTCACTAGAAATCTAGAATTACAAGTAAAAAGGTTAAAAAAAAAAAAAATCAAATAGTGAGTTGAAAATTTTTTTATCAGATTTAGGTTTGAATCGATATGAAAATTTTATTTTATTATTAAAAAAATTTAAAATTTATTTAATATAAATAATAATTTAAATCAAATTTATTAAAATAATTTTATTTAAATACAATTCCTAGGGTAAATAGACCGTCCGACCATGGAAAAATCTGGTTAGGATTACGAAAATGTCTTTGAGGAAGGAAAATTAGTCAACAAAAGCTTCTCTTTAATGATGTTACCCATGATGTACTGTTTCCTTTTATTTTATGTTTAAAACTCGTTAAAAGCTGCATCTTTGTCCATTAGAGAAACATAAAGTTATTCAACCCAAAAGGAAGAAGAAAATATTATGAACAATATTCAATTCAAAAGGTTAAATCTTGAGCCAAATATATATATATATTTCAAAATTGAAGTATGTAGCTATGAGTTAACTTTTTGTATTTTTTTAAACTTTCTTTCAAGTTATGAGTTAACTATCTCTTAAACATAACCACGTCTATAAACAAAGACATATTGCATGATGCAATTTATTGGGGGAAATTAAATCTCTATAAACCTTATTACTCAAATTATGTGACAAATTATTACTTGTGATGGGAATTTTCCTTTTTTCCAAATGGGAAAAAAATGCCAGTTGGAATCATAAATTGAATGAAGGAAAGAAACGCCAACAGATCCACCAATTTCTTAGCTCCCTTCTGCCATTTTCATACTTTTGATGTGCATTTATTTGAATTTAAAGTTAGATATGCTTGTTTTTCAACTACTTGGTCCCAACTTGAAAATGCATAAAGTATACCTTTCCTTTCCTTTTCCTTTATTTTTATTTTTTTATAGATTCAAAGAAAATTATAATTAACAAATAATGAATAATATTATAGATATTTAAATTTTAATTTTAAATTTATTAAATATCATAAATTAAAAATAATTATATCAATTAATTGAATTAAATTTTAGATTTCGTATACTTCTTTAGTATTAATACATAAATTCATCATCATCTCTTATACGTTATTATCTCTATAGGCAATTATCTTGGCTTAGATTATCGTCTTTTTCATTCGTAATTTTTATATTTGCTTTTAGTAATTTTAATCCAGGATTGGGACATCACAATTTTTTTATCAACTTGTAGTTTATTACTTTATCTTTTGAAGTTAGTACGAAAAAAACTCTTAATAATAGAAAAAAAAAAAAACAAAGTTTGAGTTATAGTTGGTATTATCTAACAATTAGAAAAAATAATGTCCTCAAAGCTCAACATCAATGGCAGAGACCAATAGATTAGTACTGTAGTTTTCTTCCAAGCTAATTGTAGTATAAATTTCGCATAGAAACTGAGGGAAAATTGAAGAGCAAAACAACCCTTTTTGTTCCCCAATCCAATCAATAATTGTTTGGAGCAATAATTTATCTTTTTCTTGTTCCCAAAGTTTGGCAACAAATGTGAGGAAAGAGGGGATTTAATATCAGTGCAGCAGCCGAAATTCTGATAGCAGGGGAGGGCAGTTCTGGAAGGCAATGGTCTCGCCTATAATGAAAGAGACAGGGTGAGAGAAAGAATTTTAATATAAACAGGCAAAGTTTTTTAAGAACCAAAAATAAGCCAAAAGTTGTCATTGAAAGAAATCCTTGTCTGTATGTATCTGGTAAGCCCCCTGGCCTTTCAAGCCACCTTGGCCTTGTCCCCAAACTTCCACTTCAAAAAACAAAAAAAATGATTTTTATTATTAAATGAACTAAAACAACAAATGCCCATATCTTAATGAGATCTCTAAACCCTGTTCATTATTTATTTTTTTGAAAGTGTTTGGTTTCAGTTATCAGCAACTTACCAATTTTTTTAAAGAGAAAATGATGAGATGAAACAAACCCAGAAAACAGTAAAAGATGAATTTTTATTCTTCTGAGAAGTAGCTTTCATGGTGTAAACGATTTCTGCCAGGGTCACGGTTTTTTTTTGGTAAGTCCAAAGCTCCGCTCTCTCCGTTTGTCTCGCCCTTTTCATTTCCTGTGAACTTTGTTCTCTAGTTCTCTTTAAATACGCCTTGTCTTCTTGTTCTTGGTGTTTTTTATAACTTACTCTTTGTCCCTCCAAAGATTTTTATCATTTTTATGAGGGATTTTTGCTGTAATTGGTACTTATTTCATATTTGATTTCATGATGGTTTAACTTGCAATTCCATTGGTTTTTTATTTGGTTTGCTGAACAATGTGATTTTTCAAACTCGTATTTTTCCAGGTTTTGATATTCAAATTTTAGGCTATTGTTTCTTTGGGGAAGATGTTGTGTGCTTGCTCAGGTGAACAGTTCAAGTTCGAAGATGCTCCGCAGTCGCCAGAATCATTGGCAACTAGAGATTTCTCGGCCAGTGGACTCTCATCTCGAACCGGAGACTGGGAACCAAAACTTGAGGATGTTCAAGTGGATGAAGTTGAATCCAGTCTCAAAGAAGCTCTTTCCTTAAACTATGAGGTGCGTTGTGTTATTTGCCAAGCCAATCTATTCACTTATTCGATCATTTGCAAGCTGATTAGTTTTGTTTTTATTTTGAATGAGTTTGCAGGAAGCAAGGGCATTGTTGGGGAGGTTAGAGTACCAAAGGGGGAACTTTGATGCTGCGCTTCAGGTTTTTCAGGGCATTGACATCAAAGGTTTGACACCAAGGATGACTAGGGCTATTGTTGATAGAACCCGGCCACGAAAACCGCGATCCAAAGGTGACATTATCCCTCCTAGTGTGATGTCGATGCATTCTGTGAGCTTGCTTCTAGAAGCAATTTTGCTGAAATCAAAATCGTTGGAGGAACTTGGGCATTTTAAAGGTATTTTAGTTTTCTGCCTGCAGGGAACTTATTAATACCTTTGCTTTAGTTCAATTTTAGAGTTTTTAACTGATCTTATAAACGCCTTGAGGGTAGGTTTTGATAGAGATGAAGAAACCATTTAGACATGAGACTTTAATTATTGGATGCTATAAGTTGATTGAAATTCAAGTTTTATTATTGAAGATCAAGGATTTTATAAATTCCATTGCACTCGTTGGATGGCTTAGATTTACTAAAATTCTGTCATTAGAGTGTTAAGGTTTGAATCGTTCTGATGTTTTTTGATTTATCAGAGGCTGCAAAGGAGTGCAATATAATTTTGGATGTAGTTGAGGCAGCATTACCTAATGGAATGCATGAGGGAATTGCTGAAGATTGCAAGTTACAAGAGATGTTTCACAAAGCGTTAGAGTTGCTCCCAAATCTATGGACAAAGGCAGGCTTTCTTGGCGAAGCCATAACTGCATATCGCCGTGCTTTAGTCAAGCCATGGAATTTGGATCCCCTGAGGTTGGCAAGTGTACAGAAAGACTTAGCTGTGATGTTACTTTGTGGCGGTTTCGAAACGAGCCTCCCTACCCCTAATTGTAATATGGAGGAAGCAATTCTTCTCCTCCTAGTACTTATGCAGAAAGTGGCTTATGGAGAAATAAAGTGGGATGCAGATATTATGGATCATCTGACTTTTGCTCTCTCAGTTACTGGGCAGTTTGAATTATTAGCAGGTCATATGGAGCAGGCTGTTCCGGGTATATATGAAAGAGCAAATAGGTGGTACCTTCTTTCTCTTTGTTATGCTGCTGCTGGTCAGAATGAGGTAGCATTGAACTTATTGAAGAAGGTTTCGGGCCAGTCAGAAGCAAAGCATGAACCTCATATCCCTGCTTTATTGTTTGGTGCAAAGTTATCTTCTCAAGATCCGAAGCATTCTCATGATGGAATAACTTTTGCTCGTAAGGTGCTTGATTTGACAGATGAAGTGAATGAACATTTCAAGGGTCATGCGCATAAGTTCCTTGGTGTTTGCTATGGGAATGCTGCAAGAATATCCATATCAGATTCTGAAAGAGCTCTCTTTCAGAAAGAATCTTTGGCCTCGCTTAACACCGCCGCTCTCAACATGAAGAAAGATCCTGAAGTGATGTTTAACCTCAGTTTGGAAAATGCAGTTCAGAGGAATTTGGATGCGGCCTTTGACAATGCAATGGTGTACTCTAACATGGTGACTGAAAACTCATCTAGAGGTTGGAGGCTATTGGCACTAATACTTTCTGCAGACCAGCGGTTCAAAGATGCTGAAACCATACTTCAATTTGCTTTGGACGAAGCTGGTAGGTTAGATAAGTTAGAACTTCTTAGATTAAGAGCTGTGCTTCAGATTGCTGAGGAACAGCCCAAGCAGGCAATAGAAACTTACCGAATCTTGCTATCTTTGATTCAAGCACAAAGAGAACCTCAGTCTAATAACTCTGAGAATGCAAAGAGTTCTTATTCAGAGGTACGAGTTCTTTGGCCTTAAACAGCAGCATGAACCGACATTCATGCATTTGCAGATTATGCTTGTAATTAACGTAAAATACTTGCTAATTTAACCATCTTGTTTCAGTGAGATAAGTTCATTGCTTTCGTATGTCTTTTGCAGAATGTTGCGGAAAGAAATATGGAAATGGCTGCCTGGCAGGATCTGGCTACTATTTATACCAAATTTGGGTCATGGCTTGATGCAGAAATTTGCTTAAACAAAGCCAAGTCAATTGAACTTTATTCCCCCAAAAGTTGGCATACAAGTGGTACAAATCCCATCGATCACTGCAATGCTTGTCATAAAACCCAATAATGCACATTACCCTTCTAATTTGCCAAGGTGTGTTTTTCCAGGGTTGCTATTTGAAGCTCAATCACTTTATAAGGAGGCCCTGGTATCATTCTCAGTCGCGCTGTCTATAGAAACAGATTATGTGCCCAGTATCGTTTCAACTGCCGCGGTATTTATACAACTCGGCAGTCCATTGCTCCCAATTGCAAGAAGCTTTCTAATGAATGCTCTTAGGTTAGATCCCACGAATCATGATGCATGGATGAACCTTGGATTGATTGCCAAAATAGAAGGGTCATTGCAACAAGCAGCAGATTTTTTTCAAGCAGCCTATGAGTTGAAGATGACAGCTCCTGTTGAAGCCTTTACATGATGGTGGAATTTGATTAGTTAGCACTTGTTAAAAGCATTATCTAGAATAACCTTTATTTTATCCATCGACCATCACTATGAAAGTCAATTTTTGCTGGCTCTACTCACTGTTCTTCAACGACACTTTCCTACGAAATTGTACAGCAATCTCCTGATCCGTAGTTTCAATTTGTTTTTTCCTGCTAATATCAGGATTCTTATTTAAGTCACTGATTTCCTTCCGTTACAATATTATAACAATTTATTGTGATTACAGATGAATATTATCATTATTAACTGAGCTAAATATCAGCCAAAAGAGCCAAAACTAAAAATAGCTGCCGTAATGATTTGCTTCCTTTGCCTCCAAGATTATTAAAATAATGTCCTTGCTAGTAATTAAACTAAAATAGACTCCAAAACAATGTCCTTGCTATTGCTAGTAATTAAACCAACAAACAACTGCAAAATAATGTTTCCAGGGATTAAACTAAAATAGAACTGCTGAAAAGTCAAAATGATGATATAAACATACACGTTAATGGAATTTTTTAGTGAATGTATTATTATAAATCTACTTGTAAAAGACTCAAAAGAGATTTAGGGTTTAAATTAAGAGTTTATGGATCAAAACAAAATTATATGACATTGACATATTTATGGTTTGTTCGAACCTAACCTTATACAAAAACTAAGCTTCCAAGTTCATCATAAGCATTTATGTTATTCGGACTCTTCAATTGTTAAAATATTTTTTTTATATATTTGAACATGAGTACAAAAGTATAACCTTTAAAAATAAAAAAAGTTTAATATATTCAAATCCAGTACATATTTATATTTGTCACTTATCTTTGAACCGAGCAGTGTAGCGCATAACAACATCCTTAGAACTATCTGCCCACTTATTTTGGAAATTGTCAATTTGCCTCTGCAATCCCTTTTTCAGTTTTCCACATCCATCATAATTTGAATCATTCTGTTGTTATCGATGTAGATCAAAATATTGAAAATCAACATTTGGAATGCCTATCATCAATTTTCATGACTAAGAAAATGTCATAAAAAGCAACCTACATTCATTCTCTCTAGTAATTCAACTTCAGTACCAGAATTTACAACGTTGAACATGTCAGAGTAGATGAATTCTTCAATCCAACCCCAAAACACAGCAACAAAAAGAAGTTAGAAAAAACAATTTACATCTACTAATACAAAAAGAAGAAAAAATCAATTCAAAAGAATTTAAAGAGAAAAAGAAAATGGAGATGATCAGATAATCTTCTTGATCAGCTTTTCCGATGGTGATCACGAATCTGAGATGACTTTCTTGCATAAACTCTTCTCTTCATTGATGTTGTCATCTTATTTGAACTCTCTCCCGGTATTAGAGGAACCATATACCATCCAATACAAGTAAAAAGTATCGAAATTGACCTTCCGAAGAACACCAATAGCAACAAAATCAAGACTAAAACTGATGGTAAATAGTAAGAAGGTCGCCTCCATTTATGGAACTCCATATTCCTCCATGAAAAGCTGCTTTTTTTCTTCATCTTCTCAGTCTTTTCACTAACCGATTGCAACCCCGGTATCTTGTTCTTGATCACTTCTTTCCCTTTAACTAAGGTTTCAATCGGTTGTTTATCCAAGACTTCTGAATCAGGATCAATTCGAGGTGGTTGATGATCTAATTTGATGGTTGCATGATCAACAGGTTTCTTTTTCACTTCTTCTTTCTTGTCCTTGAGCTTCACCACGATAGGGACATAATCTATCGAGTCTTTAAACAAGAAACGAACCAACGATATGTCTTGTGAACCTGTTTCTGAGTAAATCTCTTGTCTCTTCTCTTCAAGTTCAGCTAAAAGTGCAGAAAACTTGTCAAGTCCACGATTTGAATAAGGGTTCTTCTTATCATCCTTGTTATTATGGCTCTTACTCTTACAAAACCTGTTCCTTCTAGATTTTCTCGGTGTAGAGTTAGGGCTGCTCGTGCTGGAACCCTTATGATCATCTTCTTCTTGATGATCGAAAGCGCCGCAGATGAAAGGTTGAAACATCTTAAAGCTGAGATATGGAGAAAATTGTTTCCAGGAATTGGATTAATATTGATTGAGACTGAGAAAAGGAGAGCCACAGGGATTTAATAACAGAGCTGACAAGATTAGATCCAACCAAACCAACTTTAGTCAAATTTAATGATTTGACAAAACAAAAGCAAGAAATTCTTCGCGGGAATAGAAGTTTCCTCGTGGATTTTGGTCTATTTTGACTTCTCGAAGAGAAATAAATTAGTTGAGTCTTTGGAAAATGTTTACCTTAGAGATTTAACATACTATTGCTTGGAGAAGGGGGCTTGAAATGGTCCTTCTTGGATTCATATTGACTTATCATAAAACAACAAAATGATGCGATGATAGGGAATTATTATTATATTATATCATATTATTAAGCAAAGAAACTTACGATTTCATTTAAATTTCACCTCAACCTGTGTACCAAGCTATGCTCAAATAGTCAAAGGATTTATCACCGCTCGATATGAAGTACATTTAATTATTATTATTATTGTTATTATGTTGGATTTTTTTTGGACGATCGTAATTTAAAATAAAATAAAAATGATAAATATTTAAAATTTAAATAATAAATTTATTAAATATTAATTTTTAAAATAATTATATAAATCACTGACATTAGAGGGCAAGCATCGTCATAACGCCCTAAAATTTTTCAAATTTTATTTGCTAAATGAATTTTTTTTTGCTATTGATGTCATTAACTTTCTTTCAATCTGCCCTAAGTAATTAATTTTACCCCTTTCAATAAATTTTTGACTTCACTTTAGATTTTTTTTTTTCTTTTTCTTTTTTTATAATATCTCTCTTTTTATATATTTTTATTATTTTTTGTCTCCTTTATTTTTTTTCTGTTTAATATATATTTAATATTTTTATAGACTTTCCCCAATGTAAAAATTCTGGCTCCATCCTTGTTGATTTGGCCCCGCGATACAAAAATTCTAGCTGCATCCCCGTAAATTAACTACGTTACATTTAGTTTAATGGATTAGAATAGGGCTATAATGAAATAACAATTTTGTAAAAATGAAATAGAGCGAGAATGGAATGAAATAAAATATTTATATGCAATAGTTTGGTTCAGTGAAATAGAATAATATGATATTCGAATCTCCTCAAGCAATTTCTTATTTCACTTAAAGTCGAAATAGCTATCCAGTGAAGGGACTCAAAATGGCTATTCAGTGATTTTTTCAAACAAGGCCTTAATAGAAATAGTTATTTTATAAACCAAACAGCAATATTCTTGTAGCACGTTAAAATATAATTGTAATAGGATTTCTATTATAGTGAATCAAACTGCAGCATTATTATAGCACGCTGGACTATGATTGTAATAAGATTCTTGTTACAATAAACAAAACACACTGTAAACTTTTAAGTCTTTGGATTATTTTTCTATGATTAATAAATATATTTTCAACTTAATATTGCTCCTTTTTGTATAACACTATTAATAGAGAAAACCTTAGTTAATTAAATCTCATGTTAAAGTAGAGGGACTATTATTATTACTATTATTTGATTTAAGGAAAAAGGAAAATAAACCATTGAAAAGAAAAACATGATAAGAATGTTTGGATGATGACAATGTCATTTGTAAATCTTCCTATTTAGAATTGTATGAGTATTGACATGACTCTTGCTAAGGATGAACAACAATGGCACAGACGGAATTTCAAAAATTTCATAAAAGCCAAAAAAAAAAAAAAAAAAAAGAAAGAAAGAAATAAATCTTATGTTTTTGTAAAAACAAAGAGCCTTGGAAGAACAGTCAAAACAAAATTGACGGTTTGCTTTACTCGGATTTCCTAAACATTTCCGTCGAAACTTACGTACAACTTTTGGAATAATTTATTTTCCGGAATTTTTATTTGCAAAATTTATATAATATGATAAATTATACGAATACGGATATACAAATTACTAAATTTAATATAAATTACAAATTACAAATTATAAATTCAGAAGCATAAACAACACATATAAAAATTAGTACAAAACGGGGAATAAGCATTCAAGATAGCTACTAGCTTACCTTAGGTAATCATGACAACGTTGTCTCACCGAAACGCACTGTTCAATCATTATCATCAAAATTTTCATCATCCGTAATGTACTTTTCTTGCGCTGCTGGAGTTGTGAACTGATTCGTTAAGAGAAACTTGGGAAACCACCGATAAATTAACACGTTAACGGACTGAATTGCTAATGAGGATTGATAGTATAATTGATCTAAAAATATTTCACAATTCATATTAGGTTTGATTCTTGCATGCTACATGAATGAGAGCATTATTATACTAAATAAGAGGATACCTGTAATAATCCCAATCGACTTGCCGTACTGCAATCTTACTGAATTCAAATGCACTGGCATCTACAGCGGCGAATATGTAATCCATTGCTCTTGTCAATAAGCTTCACTAAATTCCCATCACTCTCTTTATCCTGAAAGAATAATCGGCTTAACAGCAAATCTACGTAAAACTATGAAATGAAGCGAAGAAGAAACAATATAACTCGAGAAAACTACAGTAATTGGCATGCCTGAATATCCAAGGTTGTGAAATTGACAAGATTAAAGTCTTCGATTATGTCACAGATCTCCTTCGTAAGTTTTCTGCAAGAAAAAATCGGATGATAGAGAAGAGCTGGAAAACTGGGGGAAGCTAAGATTTAGGATGAATATAATTACACCAACTAGCCTAATTATGAATCGTCAACAAAATAAGACTTCATGAGAAGCACTTAAGGTTACATCTCATGGTAGCCGATCAATGTAAAATTGAGGATAAGTACATGAATCCTAGTTCAGATCGACGCATGAAGGATAGAAGTTTAAACTCATAATCAAAACCTCTCAACATGTAAACTTATCAAACAAGAAAGCTTGAATGTTTTATGCATGGTGAAAATTGAAAAAGTGACAAATCTGCCACAACAAACCTATACTTAGCAGAGCAGGGATCCTGAGCAAGATGGTACTGTAAATATGATAAATCTTGCACATCTGTGTAGAAATCCAGGCTGAAAGCTGCAACAAATCCGGATGAGATGATTAACAATGAATACTAGCAGTTTGTGACTTGTAACAGAATTTGATACATCATACTCACCTTGCTTTCCAAAGCTCTCAACTAGGTCAATCTTAGACAAGACATTCATGTGTGGAAGCTCCAAGTGCATCATGCTAGATAAAGAGAGAAGCAAAGCACTAACGTACTTCCTGGGGTCGTTGCATAGGTGTGCATCAACTAAATGTACGGCAGTCAACTGCGGAAATTAAATAACTTAGTTTTCAAAAATAACAACATCAAAATAACATGCTGAAACGACCTTTAGTGTCACCGCCCCATGAAGAGGAAAAACAGAACTGTACCCTAAGATTCAACTTTTTAGTTAGCTTCATGACAACATTATTGGCACTAGAGTGGAGGAAAAATAGTTCAACCTGGCCGGAGAAATCAAAAAGAAGATAATGATCTGCAAATTATAAAAAAAAAAACGTTAGAAATATGACAATAATAAGTACAAAAGCCTGCTAATCCCTGCTTAATAACAGTGTACAGAGAAGAAATAAAGAGATATATATCAACCAAGATCTTCACTATTCCTAATTTAGAGCACACTAGAAATCAAATAATTTCTCAGTCAAGACATCAATTATCTAGTTATACACCGATAAAAATGCACATGGTACTTTAATATGGAAACTCTAATTGTTGAGCATTAATTAGTGTTTAGTGCCTTGTACATATTCATATTGATGGTTTGCTAGACAAAGTAAAAACCGCAAACATAGAAATGCACAAATTTGACTGTTCAATCATGCTTGAGGCTCCCCAATCCCCAAAAAAGACAAGTTCAAAGCCTTATTTATACATCAAACACCCATATGTCTCGCCCTTGAGAAAGCTGTATGGTCTTTTGGAAATAGATGGATGCTATGATATTTATCAATCAAAATCAAGACCTGGTTGCACACAGAAAACATTTGTTAGACAAAACCGAGCAAGCAAACGAGAACCATAATGAGCACAAACACAGTTAATGCACTTCAAATTAATTTCATATCCCCCCCCCCCCAAAAAAAAAAAAAAAGAAGCAAGAAACCAGCCATT
>JAQSVH010000008.1:11037355-11053214 GCA_029448705.1 Adansonia digitata
GGACACTTAGTCTGTCACAGAGTATTACTCTTTTTTCAGAAGATGCACATAGTGGAATGTTCAGCACATTTATTTATGTGTTTAAAATTTTTTTATTTAATATAAAATTAATGAACGATGCTTACTTTAGTCATTGAGTATGATTTATTCACTGCCGTAAGTGTGAAATTTTTAATATTATAGTAACTAATGACTATAATTCTTGTGATTAATGCAGTAGAAGATTAAGAAAATGTCCAATTCATGAATCGATTGTGTTTAATAAATTATATATTTTATATAAATTTTAATATATTCATATTATTTTTTATATTATCTATTATTTTATATCGTATTTTAATTATTATTTTTTTAAAGTTTATATTACGTCTAAAATTAATGATTTTACGATTAAATATAGATAAATGTACCAAGCTACATAGAAGCTTATGCCTTCATATAGGAAGAACCTCCCCATAGCTCTCCTAGCCGCTGCATGCAACCTCTGCGAAAATACTGATTTCATCGACGGTTGTACTATTATTTTCTTCAAAGGAAAGAAAAAAAGACTCAAACTTCTTTTGCTCGTAGCGCCTGATGCAGAGGGCCCGCTCCGCTAAGACTCCCCTGTATCACTGTCATCAAAATCCTCCGCATGACAGCCCTGCCCTCCCTAGGCTAGGCTTCTCTGCTACATCAACTAGATCCACTCCCACCAAAAAAAAAAAAAAAAATTCCTTTTTTATTTATCGGCCAATCCTAATTTCAAATAAAGCAGGCACCCTGCCTCATTTGTTCGTCTTTTCTGGCCTTCTTTATTAGTGAAGGGGATCAAATTGTTACCATACCCTATTCAATATGAATGTCAAAAAGTACATATAATGAGAGGATATAAGTCGGCCCTTGAAATTACCTTGGCTTATTTTAAGGTTAATTACAAACGTTTATAATTGGGTTTAAAGTTAGGGTTTAAAGTTATCTTCCTACCAAACTATGGGCCTGCGGCTCTTCCTTTTGCCAAGAGACTTGGATACTCGACCCGTTCTATTGGGTTCGAATACCCACCCAATCCTCCATTCTAAGGCCATTTCCGTCAATCCGTAACATTCAAATCCAATTCCTCCCCTCTCACAAAGCTTGGAGATCCCGCCTTTGCTCTCACTCTGCAACCGAAGAAGAAAAACAAAAATGGAGCAGATCTGTGTAGCAGTGAGAGTAAAACCTCCAATTTCTCAAGAAACTTCTACTGGAACTTTCTGGAGAGTCGAAGATAACCGAATCTCTCTTCACAAACTTCAGGGATCCCCAATCTCTGGCCTTTCTTACGCTTTCGGTAAAATTCCATTTCCCACCTTTTTCCCTTTCTGCATTCCAATTCGCACTCCTTGAAGCATTGTTTTTATTTGTTTTCTAGATCATGTCTTCGATGAAAGTTGCTCGAATGCGAAGGTTTATGAGCATCTTACTAAGCATATTATTCATGCTGCTGTCGACGGCTTTAACGGTTTAAATTTTTATCCCCTTTTTTAGCCCTAATTTTGATGATCTAGTACAAAAGAATTGATCAAGTTGTCTAATATTTACACTTTTTTTAATGTTTTAGGGACTGCATTTGCATACGGACAAACTCGCAGTGGCAAGACCTTCACTATGAACGGTTCATCTAACGATCCTGGAATTATTCATCGATCTGTTAAAGATATATTTCAGAAAATACACATGGTAATTTAAAATGATTTCGCTCTTTCAGAAGCTGTTATCTATTTTGAATTGATCTTACATTTTTCAAAATTGAAGCTTTGACTTTGATTTTCTTGGTGTTGGAATTAAAATCCCCAGGCTACTGATCGAGAGTTTCTCATCCGAGTTTCCTACATGGAAATTTATAATGAAGAAATCAACGACCTTTTCTCTGTAGAGAATAAAAAATTGCAGATTCATGAGAATTTGGAGGTCAGCCATCAATTAAACTTTGATAAAGTTTCAAATGTTTATCCATAATGCACAAAAAATAACTGGTTTTTCTTGTTTCTTTAAGCGTGGGATTTTCGTTGCGGGTCTCAAGGAAGAAATCGTGAACACTGCTGAACAAGTGATGAAGCTCTTAGAGTCAGGAGAAGGTCCTTTGAACTTCTTATTTTTGCCTTTTGTTTTATATGGCCACTTGTTTAAAAAAAATTCGTTTAAATCATTTTTGTTACAGTCAATAGGCATTTTGGTGAGACAAACATGAATGCACGAAGTAGT
Organism: Adansonia digitata; assembly: GCA_029448705.1. Taxonomy (NCBI): domain Eukaryota; kingdom Viridiplantae; phylum Streptophyta; class Magnoliopsida; order Malvales; family Malvaceae; genus Adansonia; species Adansonia digitata. Next base: position 11,039,582 of record JAQSVH010000008.1, read on the forward strand.
AGGTCTCATACGATATTTAGAATGGTATGTTCTTCAATCATATGCTTGAACATGAATAGTACTCTAGTTATTTGCTGAATTTTACTTTTAATATTCATTATATTTACTTTACGTTACTAGGTGATTGAAAGCAAGGGAAAGGATACAGGCTCTTCTGGTGATTATTCAAGCAGTGATGCCATACGCGTCTCAGTTTTGGTTTGCATCTTGTATTGCTGTAGAATTGTTTTTTTTTCTTTTATCTAGTTTCTACTTTGTTCCATTAATTTTATGAATGTTATTTTATTTCCTTTACTTGAAAGTAGAATTTGGTAGATTTGGCCGGTTCTGAGAGAATTGCTAAGACTGGAGCTGGTGGAGTACGTTTGAAAGAAGGAAAGTATATTAACAAGAGCTTAATGGTTCTTGGTAATGTAATTAACAAACTTAGTGATGGTGCAAAACAAAGGTAGGTGCTTTGCTTATTATGTGAGAAGTAAGAATGTAGTAAATATGTTCTAATGTTATGAATTATTGACATGTACAGGGCACATATTCCTTTTCGTGATAGTAAATTAACCCGCATACTCCAACCTGCTCTAGGCGGGAATGCGAAAACTTCAATTATATGTACTGTAGCTCCAGAAGAGGTAGCCATCTTTTCAGTGTGTGTGTGGTTGTTTGATGGCTTGTTTAAGGTTTTCTTTCTTTTTCAAAAGGGGAGACTAAAATGAGATTTTCAACCGAGCATTTTGGTTTAATTTTGATATTGTATGGTTAGATTCACGTCGAGGAAACAAAGGGAACTCTTCTTTTTGCTAGCAGAGCTAAGCGCATTACTAATTGTGCTCAAGTGAATGAGGTTTGTTCATTTTCTTATATTACACCACATTATCACCTAATATTGGATGTCCAACTCTAGCCTGTGTATCTAAATCAGGAAATATTTATTATATTATTATATGGAAAAAAGGAGTAAGAATTCCATTTTTTTTGCATCATTTTTGTCTTAATTGATTTCGTATGCATTTGACATGAAGCTAACCATGGTTTAAGTTGTTTCTAGATTTTGACGGATGCAGCCTTACTGAAAAGGCAGAAGTTAGAGATAGAGGAGTTACGCAGGAAGCTTCAGGTGAGGATCAGGTCACATATACTAACATTAGACTTAAAAGAATCTAATATTGTTTAACTTTGTTCAGGGATCTCGTGCTGAGGTGCTGGAGCAAGAGATATTAAAACTGCGGAATGACATGCTTAAGGTTCTTTATTTGTTCAGAACATGGATTATTGTCTTGTATCACCAATGATTAACATATACATAAATTTTTATCTGGTCATATTCCAATTTCAGTATGAACTGGAGCGTGAAAAGCTTGAAATGGAACTAGAAGAGGAAAGAAGGTCACATAAAGAACGTGATCAGCAAATTGGAGACCAGCAGACAAAGCTTGAAAACCTGAGTAGTTTGGTTTCTGATGGTGATAGAAGTTCTAGTCAGGTATTCTGGTTCCTCTTAGGTGCGCTTCTACATTTTGTTTGCATTTTAGTTTGATTGTGGTTCCTAGACTAAAAGATAACCACCTAGTTTGTGTATGTTATAGCTACATCACTTGGAAAACAATACATCAGTCAAATCTGTTTGCAGCACTTGATTTAGCTTTAGAATTGTAGTTTTTCATTCTGCTTTCTTAGCTCCTTCTTTCAATAATACACATGATCACAAATCTTAAGCTACTGGAGTACATGTATTCCTGCATTATTTGTTCCCATTATACTTACATGTGCCATATGTTTATCTACAGCAATGCATAAATTTTCATGGACAAAATTTACATTTTAAGTATAGACTGTAAATGAATTGTGGTTCCATATATCATTTTGTTTTATCATCTGGAGATTAGTACAAGTTAATATGAATTCTAAACTTGATGCAGAGCTAATCATGACTGATCATTAATGTATATAAAAATCTTTTAGCTCGTCTCTAGGAATTCATTCCCTAATACTGAAGTTTGGCATCAAAATTGAAGCTGACTGATCAAAGAATTATTCATTATTTTATGGTCAATTCTTTTTCTTTTTGGCCACTATTTTAAAGTCATTCTTTTATCATGTATTATTATTACTCTCTTTGCATCTATCTCTGTGCTGAGGATATTTATAAAATTACTTTTGGAGAGGGCAGGGTTCCAATGATAGAGGAGATGATTTTAAAACACCTTGTTTTAGAGCTGCTCCCAAAGCGTTTGTTGCCAAGAGATCATATTATTCACAGTTGCCAGATTTCAGTCCCCTACCAGATTCTTTTAGCAATGTAGCTGATGAAGACACTTGGTTCAAAATAAACAAGGGTTACATTGCAGACCTTGATTCACTTCTAACAACTCCAGCAAGAAAATTTCAATCATTTCCACCAGAAGATGTTATTCCTGTGAGTTGATAGTTTCAAAGTCATTTAATCTTCATTTCAATCGCGAATATATATGTTTTTTGCTATTATGGTTTTACTAATGCCTTTCTTTGTGATAAATGACATTGATCATAATAAGGGCTGCATAAGTTAAATTTAATATATGGTTTTGTTGTCAGGATTATTTGAATAAGAATTACAAACAAGAACTTCAAAATCTCAAGAGACAGCTGGAACTTGTAACTGAAGAGAAGAATGAACTCCAGGTCAGTATATACCTACTTGTTTAAGTTGCACCTAAGGAAATTGGCATTTTCACTGCTTAATTTCTGGATGATTCATAGTTTCATGTGCATTTTTTTGATGTCGTTACCGTTTCAATTGTTACTTTCACAGAAAAAGCATGCAGAACATATACAATTGAATGACGTATTAAAAGAAGAAATATCTGGACTTAGACAAGAAGCATTGCTAGCTCGAGAAATGCCTCAAAGGTTGTGTGAATCTGTGGCAAGTTTTAAAGATGTTTATGAGGAAGTTTTGTCAAAGGTGCAGGTCAAAATGCATTACATATGCCTCCTTCAACTTTTTATTTCTAATTTTTGTACTAAAATATTAACATGCATGCTTCAATCCTTTTGAGTAATGACAGAGTTTTGCATCTGATGGGAAATCTTCAACTGCAAAACTACTCCGTGGAACAAGTGAAATCGGGTCAATCCTTTTCTCAACCTTGGAAACCTACATTTCAGAAGAAATGGATGGTCTCAAATCTTCATCTGGAAATGATTCTCTAATCCAAGAATGCAACAAAGTGCTTTCTGATACGCTGAAAAGCACAATTACATCCTTGATTCTATCCGAAACAGCTGGCACTGAGGAGAAACAAGCGAAGACTCCTTTATGCAGCTGCAACTTTAAGGTAGCTGCTTGGTCTGAGTTATCAGGATACCATTTATCAATTGTCGTTTTATTCTTCGTTATGATTCTAGGATATTTTGTTTCCTTCTTCAGGATCCTGATTTTCTGAATTCTTTTGCTATATATTCTCCCATCTTTTCATTGGTTGTGTCAATATTGTTTGGTGAGCAAAAGGAACTCCAAGAATTTCTTCAAATTTGTGTTCTTCATTTACAGAAAGAACAAAATGAAAAAAAAATCATCTTTGTTGTATTTCATGATAACCAATATTTAGAATTATTATAGAGTCTATTGAATAAATTCTAATTTTAATGCACAAATTAAGCGAAATAAATGAGGTATGCTTATCAGGCTTTGGAATTGGTGTGCTTTTATGTTAGAATTTTCTTACTGTTGTTGGTGTCAAGTATCTTGTCATGTGTTATTTGGAATAATAGTTGTTATATGCTTATTTTAATAACCACTCGGAGCATCAACCAAAATCAAAACTATGGAAAAATGGGCACCATCAAAAAGGCATCATCTTAGGATCCTAACTATAGAGCCGTGACCTCTTCTACTGTTTTTTTTTTTTTTTTTTCTGCATGCATCAGCTTCTGTATGTGATTGGACTCTTTTGTGCTATGTAGCTCTGACACTATTTTTCTTTAAGTATTCATGTGTGACATTTTGTCTAACATATATCTGGACATTGGTATGGGGACATGACCCCCCAAATACATGGGAAAATTTAGATAAAATTGAACATATTCATATCCGACACTCACACCTGAATCTAAGTAACATAACTTTTATGTCTTTCTTTGTATAATGCACAATGTTTTTAGCTGCTTCCCGGGAAGAAAAAAAAGAACTACATTGATTCTAGTAGAAAACTGAACAGAGAGTGTAGGTGTTGGTTGCTTTCAATCCTGTTTTAAGATTTAGTTTTTAAATGTGGAAGGGCTGCACTCTGGGTGGACAAAGCGCTAGTTTGAAGGAGAAACTGAGTGATGAACTCTACACTGTCAAGGAAAAGTATGAGAACTTGGAGAAAAAGTTCGATCTCGATGACAAGTTCTTAGAGGCTTCTAAAGAAAGATATGGTAGCTTGGAAAGAGAGTTTCAGCTGTTGAAACAAGAACAAGATTCATTGTGGAAAATGGCCTCTGAATCATCTCAGAGGCTCACATTTTTAACTGATCAATAGGAAAATGTTTTCAAGTACTTGAACACTGAAGTACAAAGAAGGAAAGACTCGGAAGAAGATATTAAACAATTTATTGTTGCTTTTGCTTCCCGACAGGGATTACTTGCATCAATTCACAGTAAATTTAAATCTAAGATTGAGAAATTGACAGCTGAAAACCCAGTTTCAAGTCCCGAATAAAGTACTAAAACCGCTACCTATTATTCTATAGTGTAATGCTAGTTCTTTGAATTTTATTGTTCCCTTCTGTTTTTTCTGAAAGTGGCATGACATCTTCTGATTCTCGTTGGATGTATATTAATTGTCCTCTATCTAATCCACACCTTGTTTGAACCTTAATGATGCTGCCATGGCAGATGCTTTAGTTACATAACAACAGATATATATATATATATATATATTTGGTACAAAGATGTAGCCTGGGAATAAGGGAAGAGACTATAGGTACTGAGACTTAAATCCCAAATTTGTTTCAAAATCAGATTCCTGTTCAAATATGTAAAGAAGGTTTATGTCAATTTGGCTCATGTGTTTTTCCTATTCAAGTTGGCATTTGGTTATAATGTCCATTTCCATTGCCTCACGCTGATATCAGGCTTCAAATCTTAAGCAAGTCGTGGCAGATTGATGAGCAAATAATTTAAGAGTAGAAAGTTGAAACCCCAAAGCTAATTTATCAAACAAGCAATATCCATAAATAAAAAAGAGGACAATACTAAATCATTACTAGTTGCACAAAATCTCAAGTATAAAAAGAATACGATAAAAACATTAAACCTTTGATTATATTTTCATTCTCCAACTGATCTTACTGTTTAGAATCTCTTATCCTATTCAGTAAGTTCTTTGACTAGTTCTTAGTTTTTTTTACAAGTCCTTGGTCTCAAACAAATCCTTTTCTCGAACTCTCCTCCATCTCAAAAACCCAAATCGACCACTTTTCTTCAAACACTAAAACGTGATAATTATTAACAAAAAAAGACAATAAACAGAAGAGGGGAATCTTCCCTTTCCAGAAACGTCAATAACGCTAATAGCAAAAGGTGAAGGTACTTTAAGCTGTAAGATAAATGCTACTCGACAATTGCCTTTGTTGTATTGATTAAATTATAAGGGACGAAGATAAGGCCGCACGTCCTAATCACATCGTCAACGATGGTTTTTTCTCAACATAATGGATAACCCCACATGTTACAACGTTAACCAAAGTTTACTGCCTATATTGTCTCATTTTAGGCTTTTTTTTATCCCAATTCAAATGACGTAATTATAAAATTGCTTCAGATAAAATAATTGAAATTTATCACACTCATTAATGAAAATATATTATCTATAATTATTATAATATAATCAATCAATCATAATTTTATATTATATAAAGTCAATAAAATATTATATAAAGTTTATATTTTTAAGTAATAAATTTTTACATAATAATTTTATGTTGTGATTTGAATAGTTATAATATTTATAATTAAAAGAATCGACAATAAAATGCTCTTCACATAAGACTTTTACGAACTTTGGCTTTTTGATTATTCATTCATCCTTAGACATTTTGTAGTAACTAATTCTTTTGCTTAGTCATTATGGAAATGACAAATATATAAAGGTAAAAGGTGAATCTCGTTACGTACAACAAAAGCAAGCCTTGAGGAGAAACGAGAAATTAGAACAATAACATGGAGGACCAGACCAGATTTTCATGTCCATGATTGTTGTAGAATGGTACAAACTTGGGTAGTTGATGGGTTCTGTCAAATAAATTTGGTTCCTATTTTTTTCAGGTTGATTTTTATTGCAGCATAGTTTTTCTTATTTGCTAATAAAACACACCGACTCTTGTCAAATGGATGTGCAAATCATCAAAGCATTATCATAGCTTGGTTGAATTAGTTCCATGGTTTGGTCTAAGAAGTAGGTTTCCCCTTTTCCATTTCGAATGGATTTTAATATATTATCCATCCAATGATCCAACTAAAGGTTCAATTTTTAAAACCCTACGCGTCAGGTAGATAAAGTTCTTAGAATATGGATCAAGTCTGAATTATTTTTAATAATAAAATATATTTTTAATTAAATTTAATTATATAAATATTAATATAAAAAATAATATTTTAATATTATAATAAAATTTAAAATAAATTTTGAATCAATTTAATATAAATTTAAATATTTAATTACGACCTGATTAAAGCGGATTGGGGGGGGTGGGGGGTTTGAGCTTTTTACATTGATTCATGTTCTTTTTATTTCTCTTCTAAACCTAAAGCCATTGAGCTTCATTTTCAAGCCCCTGCAACTCTTCAGTCTAACACTGGATCAGATGGCTACAATTAGGACCACATCAACGAAGTCAGTGGGGCAGCTAGGAGAACTCCTCCAAGAACAGCAGGAACCTTTCATCTTAGAGGTTTACCTCTCAGAAAGATGGGGTGCGGGAAAGAATAACTTGACATCAGGAGCTGATTTCTTCTGCTGCCATGGCGATTTGGGGAAGTTTCGAAAGAAGTCTGGTAGTCAAAACAAGAGCAAGAAGTGTATTCCAAACATCCCCACTGTACTTAAAGTTGTATGTAACAAGTTGTTTACAATTAAAGGCTTAAGAAACAAGAAATCCATTGATGAAGATGATGAAAAGCCTAGTAGTGTCACTGATATTGACAGAAATAACCAAGAAACTCATGCAGAGAGTGATAGATTCTCCTCCGCTAGCAGCACAACAGTGTATAATTCATGCTCAGATAGTGACATAGATGAACCATCCTTGTTTGCTGACAATTCCAAGTCTAATTTGAAACTCTACCGTGAAAAGGAAATGAAGGTAGAAAAACCTTTTTAACTCTTTTATCTTTCCCCTAAAACAAGGATTATTCTTTTAGTTAATCATAAAGCTAACAGGCTGTTGCAGATGCAAAGCTTCAATGGAGTTTCATGATCAGTCAGCAATACATTAGAAGAAATATCTAAGTTCAACAGGCTTCCCGTTTCGATAATAGTTAGTATCTTTAACCATTCTTAATTATTTTCCATCTGATGAATCCATTAAGTTAAATAAAACAGCAAGAAAGGTTTTACAACACAAGGCAGAAAAGCTACTTCTTGCCTAAAGAACTAATAGCTGAAAGACTCAATATTGTCAGCTTCGTTCTGGAATTTTACTTCAAAACCACACCAGATAAATCAAGTTGTGCAGGATTAATTGAATTACAAGAGGCCCCCTTATCGGTCTAGATCTTCCCCGTTGTCAATATCGAAGAAGGTTTTGCAACAAATGAAGCAGCATTTCTTAGATTGTGTTTGGGACTCGGTAGAAAATAACCAAGAAAAATGGGGGAAGAGTTTTCAGGGTCCGTAAGAGCTTGGAAAAGCCATTGGTGAGAAAATAAAGGGATGGGGAAAAAACTGTGGAGATGATTCAAGCATTGAAAAATTGTTGGAATTAAGATACAATGGATTCAACCCAGCAAAGGAATGATTTTGAATACCAGATAATTGGAATTGGAAGCGCCATTGCAGAAGAGATTAGGAATGAAGTTGTAATGGACATGATTAATGTCATAAATATATATATGTATATTTATATATATATATACACACATATATATAAAGCATAGCTAAGATGTAATATTGCTTGTTTCAATTTTCAATTACTATTATAGTTTCACTTTCTGTCGACAGTTAATGTTTTCTCTCTCAAAATGAGAAGAATGTCTTGGTATTTTGGCTGGCTTTATCTGGAACGTCTTTCCATTAAGTTAAGGTTAAAAAATCGAATCGAAACCAGTCAAAGTGAACGAAACATATGCCCTTAATGTAAGAACATCAAATGCCAATCTGTGAAGTAGACAAGTTTGCTTTGGTAACTTGATTATATTGCAGAGGTTGTTGTTCATCGATTTTCTTCTAAGTTAGTAGGATATTGTCGCTAAGATTGACAGTTAACAGCTTCAATTTCGTGAAGAACCCTGGAAATGAGTTCCTTTTGCTAAGGCAAAATGAGACACACTTAAAGCACCGGGCCAGGCTTGTAGTTCTATTACTGATCATGTTTTACGAAGATCAGGTTATTTTAGACACGATTTAATTATATAACACAAACATGATATAAAAAATGTTGCCAACTCAAATCATACAGAACATGTTTATGTAAAACCGGAAAACAAATTGCAGTTCCCAACTATACTTACCATTCAGACGAACTGCTGTTGCCTGGTTACTTGTAATTAGTTTAACCACTAATTTTTAGGAACAAAACCATGCGTAAAAAGTAATAACAAATCACAAAAATTAAAGGGATTAACATAATAATTTGAGCTTTTCATAACTAATTTTTCCATGTTTTGTCAAACATATAAAATTCATGCTTCTATTTCTTCTTCTTCTTCTTCTTCTTCTTCTTCTTCTTCTTTAACCTTGGGACTTGTCGGTAGATGAAGTGGTTACAAAGCAGGCAAAGATGAAGAATGAACAAGGGTTGAAGTTGAACCATGGAGGTCATTGCAAAGGCTAGCACTTACATGATGAGTCTTGTGATTCTCTGCTCTTGGACTGCTTCCAGCACTGCTATTAGAAAGTGAACCAAAAGTATTAGTCTTTTGTAAGACCCCAGTAGGTGACGATCCTAACCGAGGACTACGATCCCAGCCGTCAGTCACAAGGTTAAGTGCTGATGAGTTCTTGCACTCTGCTACGCTGCTGCTACTGTTAGTGCTGTGCAATACCTCACCGAGAGGACCTCCCATGGAAGTCTCCCAAGAGATAGGGATCCAACTTGCCTGCCTCCCGTTTGTTTCGTTAATAACGCTGCCCACTCCCAGTCTGAGAGGCGACAGAGTTACTTTTTCGTTGTTGGGAGGGGAAGTGGAGGACATGAAATCCGACACCGCCATGGGTCTTGATACGGAAATCTGAGTCCTGTCTGATTGAACATCAACTTCAGGCCAAGAAATGGCTGAGCGATCAGACTGGCTTTTAGGCCAGCAGCCATCCATGAACTGGCGAAGGGAACAATGGGATTCAGTTTCTTGACTATTAAGATCTTGAGAACAACCAAAATCAATGCACTTAATCAGGGAAGAACTTTGGTTGGAAGGGTTAAGAAGTGAGTCAGAGGAAACAACTCCAAACTCATTTTTTGAGTTGTCTTCATAGGAGATTTGCTCCTTCAGTATCAAGAAAGGATTTTCTCTAGATTTCGGGTCGTCAGCGGGGGATACCATGGAAAGTTCTGGTGCAGTATCATGTATTCTTTCACCCACAATGTCTTTGTTCAGAAGCAACCTGCAAGAACAACAATAATCAATAGAATCAGAATCCGAATCCATCAACGACTAGCAAAAACATGGAAGTATGCAACAGTTAACAAGTTTTAAGTGATAAGCATAACTATGAGGATAATTCTATCACCTGTTCAGTGGAGCTGCCTCAGACAGATTAGAAGCACCAGCAGGCTGCAAATTCTTGAACTGCTGCTGTGCAATGGCGAGGCTGTTGGACTCGCCGCTTCTACCGATTGGCCCTACCACTGATGCTGAAGAGGACGAGATACTAGGCATTAGCTTAGTGGCAGTGGTGGTGGTGGCTACGACGGAATGGCCAGATTGGCCTTCCACAGGCTTTCTTGAACGGTGGCGGCCCCTGTTCATATGCCGCTCACAATACTTCTGATCTGCAACAGCATCTCTCGAGCACCGCCATTTCTTTCCATCTGTTCTGCGACACCGTCCTGGCTCTGGATCAATGTTGTTTGAGAACCCAAGATGAAAAGCTCCCCATCCCACTGTAGAACAAAAAAAAAATTAAAACCAAACACACGGAATACCCATATCAATAAAACAGACTAAAAAAAACCTACTACTGCTAACAAAATTCCAAATTCTAACTTCAAAACAAAATAGATCAAAGTTCTAAGTGGAAGATACCGGCCAAAGCATGCATGCCGATGTCTCTTCCTGTTAGCTAATCTGGGTTTGGTTCAAAATTTTAACTTTTTGCTTTATTATTTGATTTTTAACTTGATAAACACTCACTGATTTACTTTAAAAAAGTAGAGAGAAGTTACCTTGTCGCATATGGGGACCAAAACAAATGTAGTAGGACAACTTGCAATCGATTGACTGTAAAGAGACACCGAGACAATTCGAACGCACAATAAATGTAAGGTTAAGTGTTGGACTTAAGGTTCTCAAAGATTGGTTTTGTCTGCATCATCATTTAGTGCATTGTTTCACTTGGCTCGAACAGAATTCTTTTAAATCAAATTATATCATTTTATTAAAAAAAAATCGAAAATGTATCCCTAGCTCAATAAGATAAAAAGAGAAAAATTGCAGCATTATCTCAATGTCAGTACATGATAAAACATAAATATCACCACAATCAAAATATATAAATATAATATAAATACACAAATTTTTAAATTTATTATTGGCCCTCTTTCCAGTTCTTAAATCTTTCAGAGAGTGAGAAATCCCTTTGCAGCAATTTTGGCATCAGCCATGGAAATTACATATATGCATAATTTAAAAAAGGAAAAGTTTGCTTTTCTTGCTTTTCTAAGAAGAGACAGAACTTACATGTATTGGGTCTGAGGAGTATTCCACCAGAGAAGCTAGAAAAATCATCAGAAGCAATGGCTTTTCTTATAGGAATGAGAAGATTAGATGGTATTGGCACATTTGCAGTTATGTATTTGTAGATCAAAGCCTGGTGTTCCAGCTCCATCCATTGCGATGGAGTGAATGGTCCTCCACCTCCTGCACTTAACACCCCATTCATGTTTGCACCATTAAATCCTCCATTGTTGTACCCTGAAACATAATATCAGGAAAAACAGATGCAGTTAAAGAAAATAGAAACGTATGGAGGCAGAAAAGCCAAATTTTCAACGCTACCAAAGCAGCATAGTGGAAATAGAAAGGTTGTCTGCAACATTTGAGGAGGCTACAAGAGTCATGGATTTGTTGTCTTTGAAACAACAAGAAGACATAACAATAAAAGGAAGATGGGGGAAAAGGTAAAGATAACTAAAAAAGGAAACAAATTCTCTTCTTTTTCCTCCCTTACTGTTTGGTTTATCGCCATAAATATTTCTCCCCTAAATCAGGAAGATTGATTTTATTTTTTTTTAAGGGGAAGAAAAAAAAAAAAGAAAACCTCACTTTTTTATTGACAAAACTTAAAAGGAAAACCACTCATAGGTTTCTCCATGAAAAGACCCTTTACCAGAAGCATGGAATCAAATCAGAAAACCGATAACAAATCAGGTCTAATCTTTTGCTACAACTCACAAGCATGCATTAAACTAAGAGGCTACAGTCCTTTCACTTAACTCCCTTTCGTTTCATCAAATGATGTTGAATAGGTAACATTGGTAGAACCTTAACATTGCTGTAATATATATATATATATATACACCTGTGTTTCGAGTATAAGGTGGTGATGTGAGGTGAAAGTAAGGGAATATGACATTTTGGGAGCTCCTATCCACTGAAAGAGCCTCTGATTTTGGATCAGAAAAGCTAAGCATTTGTTGCTGTTGTTGTCCATCAAAGAAGATAGAGGTATTAGATCTGAATGAAGTATTTCTCTGTTGGAGCAGCATTGCCTTTGGGGCTGAAGAATCATCAAGTTTGGCCAGTTTTGAACTCCTCCAATCATGTTCACCATTGCCAGATCTCTCTTGCTTGAGGAACCCAGATCCGTACCAGTTCTGCTTTGTCTCAGAATCTGAAGCAACCGAAGTAAAACCAGTAGTAGTATCTGAACACGCAAATCCCTCCAAACCCACCACCCCAAAATCCATAACACACCCCCCAAAACCTACAAAAACTCTAGACTCAAGAACTGAAGCAATGGGTTATTACTAGTTCTAAAGAAAGGAACTTGAGAGGGTGCAAACAGGTTCATCTTTAACTCTTTAATTGTTTGGTTAATACGTGTTATGGAAGGTTTAAGCTTTAGCTCAGCTCATACTCAAACCAGACTAGCTTCATTTTAACGATTTGATGTTTGAGAAAAAATATTAAATAATTGGAGAGAGAGAGAGACAGTAACATAGGCAAGAAGAAAACTGACTGGACAAAGCTGGTCTTAAATAACACTCTCTAGATCCGGTTAATGATCCAAATTTTTTTTTCTAAAAAATTTATATATTAAATCAATTATTTTTATAAAATATAAAATAAACAATATAATAATATCTTATTTTCATTTAAGAAGATCACAAGAAAATGAATGGGAGCTGCTGCCATTGTTTAGCATTATTAATCCAAACGAGAGTAATATAAATGATAAAATATATTTATATTCATGAAATAAATTAATAATTGAATTTTAGTCTTAATAATTAAAATTAAATTTTAGTAGTTTTAATTATAAAAAAAAAATCAAATAAAGTTGCATTGCCACATGATAGCCCTCAACTACTCCATTTAATAGTACAATGTTTCCACACTCACCCTCGACTTTGTGAATTGTAGACTTTGATTAATGCTTTAAGATTAAATGAAAATTCAAGCACTCTCAGTTCTTGCCTGTCAAGATTGAGGGGGCGTTCTTCCTATTTGGCTGTTCCATTAAATTTTTATCATTCATCGTTACACTTTCTTATCAAACCAGTTGGAAGTTGGAACTCATAATAAGTACAATGCTGTAAATGTAAATAGTAAATAGTGTTTGATTTGGTTGCAAACATTTTAAATGATCAATAATTTCCTCAACCTAAAAACTTTTACACGAATTGATTAACGTGTGTCACTGTTGAATGAATCAATCAAATTCCTTAATTTTTGGCTTTTGGGGTTTAGGTTATACCTAAATGTACAATTCTCGACCTCTTGTTTATCTGCAAATTATAGAAAAGGTAAAATAATAATATAATGAGAAAACCCTAACATGGGCAAGTAGTAATTAAACTTAAAAAATTCATCTTCAATCATGTAGGAAAAGGAAATGGTGTTTTTTTTTTTTTTCAAATCTAAAATATAATTTAAATAGTTTATTTTAAAAAAATAATATTTAATTAATTTAAATTTTAATATTAAATTATGATTATATATACATTATATATTTGTGGGGATGGCTTCTAAGTTCCGGCTAACAATGTGGTTTCAAGCTTGCGAAATGAT
>JAQSVH010000008.1:11059491-11071760 GCA_029448705.1 Adansonia digitata
TTTGGGGTTCTTTTTTTTTTTTTTTTTTCAAATCAGATTTGAAGGAGACGACACGACCAATATATATTAAACTGACATGATTGTAGAATCCGATACAAAATCAAGAATGGTCCCCCATACTTGGGCCAAGAAGAAAGATGGCTAAGAATTTCCATATCTCCCACCAAACTTCTTTTTTTTTTTCTTTTTTTTTTCTTTCTTTCAGGTTCAACCTAATTGGAGAGCTTGTCTATATCCATTTCTTGTTCCTTTCCCACACTTCACTTCTCGGCTGCTGCCAACCACACAAGATTTTCCCCCTTCCATTCTATATATATTTATATATACATATAAGTTTAATTCCTTTGACTCCATGCCACATTTATATTCTAATAATGTTTGAGTTCTTATTTTTTAAAGTATTTATGTTTGATATCATGTTCAAAATATATTAAGATTTTGTATAAAAATATAATTTATTTAAATGCATAAAAAAATTTAAAAAAATTTTAAAAATATTAATATTGAATATATATATATATTTGAGATTCATGTTCAAATTCAAGAATCATAGATACATTCGGTCATTTTCTCCTTTTATATGCCAAAGCTTTTCTGGGATTTTTCTGACTCAGCTCAAACTATGTCAAATATAAGTGGGCTAGCTTGGTCCACATTTGGGCCAAGATAGCCGAACTATTCTGAAATTAGTATTCGAGGTGGCATTGCATATTTGCTGGAGTTTCTAACAATCCCGAACCTTTTATGTTTTCTAAAGTTCGAAATTAGTGTCCAGCATATCCCGACATATGTAGAGAGTTATGTCCTCTTAATATATAAAAAATATTAAAAAAATCGAATTCTGACGTTGAATTGAGTTTGAATAATATAGCTTATTCTTATATTTCATGCAAATTACAAAGCTCAAATATGTATAAACTAGTAAAACGATCAACTTTTATTTCTTTTCCCATACGAAACAATGGAAACAACTGAATTTCTTTTGCAAACAACACTTGTAATTGATAACCACAAGCTTATATATATTTAAAGAATTATTCTTTCGTATCTTTATTTGAGTATGTATCGAACACAAATATTAGATTTAAATAATTTATAAAAAAATGAAATATTTAATAAGATAATTTATAACAATGTTATATAATAATTGATGAAATGAAAAGCAATCACATTTATCATATATTTATTCTATCCAGATTTTGTTTTCTATATGTAGAATCTCATAAATGTTATTAAAAAATTATCATGTATATTTTTATTATTTTTAATATATATTTTAAAACGATATGTGATAATCTTCATATTGCTTTTTTTTATTATTAATTATGAGATAATTTTCTTTATGCTGTTACTTTTTTGGTGATTGATATACTTTTGTGGTGAGTGATGATTAATGAGAAAGATCAAAGGGGATTAAGAAATGCTAATGTGCCCAATAACTACCATGGCATGAACCATCCAATTACTAGAAAAGTAAATCATGAAATTATTATTTATTATTTTTCTTGTAATTTATGAGTAATAGATCTATAATGAGTCATAATCTGATTTTTTTTATTTTTTATTTAAGTCCGAGCTGATTTGATAATTTGATTTTAATATTTTAAAAATTTTAATAATATTTTAATAATTAAATTTAAATAAAAATTTTTATTATTAAATAATAATTCAAATTAATCTAATTTAAATGAATAATATTTTTGTCAAAGTTTGACAATACCTTGGAGAGATCTAGATGAGATAGAATAGAATAGACCATAAGATTATTGAAAGAAATGAAAGCTCCTCATTTATGTTGATAGTTGATAATGAAGAGTCTCCCTAACCCTCATGCCATTGACCAAGAAAAAGAAAGGAAAAAAGTAGGAGGAAATTCTAGATAGCTTGAAATTAAGAGGCATAGACTTGGACATGAATTTCACATGTTACGGAGAAAATTAATCAATTTATTTTTCTTAATAATGGAGTTGCTTAATCTTTTGTGTATATGTATTTTTTTTTTCAATTAATACAACTTGACCATTTACAAAGTTTTAGAAAAAATAAGAAAAAATGGGGATCGATCGATTCAATCGATAATTGATAGATCCTGTAATTTAATGATATATAATTAAATATTTAGTGAATCCAACAAAATCAAAAATAAAAAAATTCTATAGAATCGAATTTAACATATTTTATTATTTTTAGTGTTTTTTTAAACCCAATTGCAATTTATTAATTTTATTTTTGGGTTTTTAGTTTTTATAATCCACACCAATTTTCAAAACTCATTTAATTTTTTGAAACCCAAAGCTCAAATTTCAAATCCCTTTTTTCCATTTCAATCAATTAATAAAATTCAAATATACTTGTTTTGATTAGATAGTATGTTATTTATATTATTTATTTTAATATTTAACTTTTTTAATTTTTTCTTTAATTTTTTTTAATTATCTTTAATTTTTAAAATTTTTTGAATCCTGCCACAAACCAAAGGTTTTATCGATTTGACATTCGATTCAATTTTTCATTCATTGAAAAAATTATGATAATATGTTAAAGTCAATGAACAAAATAAATAATCACTTAATTTTGTGATATGTTGATAGAATAAAAAATTTTTAATTTCAACTATTAAATTTAAATTTTAATAATTTTAAACGCTCTCAATGAGAAAATGATTTTGGTTTGATCTATCTTTTTTTTTTCATCTAAAAATAAACATAGACATAAATTATTTGCTTGGTTTGAAGCATAACATCATATCATAATATTTTCAAAATTGCGCATCCAAGCTAATTAAAAGTTAAAACATATAGAACAGAAAATTTGGTAGTAATATCAAATAGCATAGGATTGCAAAAGCCTACATTATTGGACATCTAGTCATACATGCATAATATGCCTATTGAAAATAACATTAAATTAATAATTGATGATTGCTTGCTTTCGGTATTTAATATTTGATGCTATAGAATATTGGGGCAAAAATAATTAAAATATAATACATCATAAATATATGAATATATTAAAATTTATATGATATAAAATATTTTAAATATGTTTATAACATATAAAAATAACATAATACAATATAAATACATAAATTATTATATTTATATATTACCAGTAATTATAATATAATAATAAAAATCAAAATAGATTAGGAAAAAAAATTGATTGTCTAGGTGTATCTGACTTGATCCGGCTTAAAAGTCTAAATTATTATTCATAAAATAATAATAAATATGTTTATATTAATTTATATAATTTAATTTAAATATTTTTATTATTATTAAATAATAATTTAAATTGAATTAACTTAATTATAAAAAATTATATTTAAAATTTAATTTATATAAATTAATAACTTGTAAACAAGTTTATTAGAGTCTTAATCGGAGAATAATAAATTTTATAATAAATTTAAAAAAATTATAAAAGAAGTGCCGCCTGACTTGAAAAACGGCTTAAAATTTGAATAAAAAAAAATTAACGTGTCATTTGTTGTCTCCTTCTAGAAGTGGAACAATGATGAACCGAAATATTTACTGAAAATAAAATAAAGTGTCGAGTTCTAGGTTTGCCATCGGTCAAGCAGCCAAAACATCCCGTATTTAAACAGAAAAATCACGAGAAAATACTTAAACAGAAAGAGTGCGGAGTGGGGACCCGCGGGCCGCCCCATTTAGCTAACAAACCCGTAACTACCAAAACCGCCGCATTGCCTTGGCCCCTCGTCGCTTCTTTGAAAACCTTGGCTGCGTATTTTGACTCCCTCTTTTTTTTGGTCAACAAAATCTAACATTCTCGAAGAAAATCTCGCTTAATTAAATACCTAAGACTGTTGTTTCTTTCTCTTAGCTGTGGTTTTAGCTTCAATGGCGGAGATGGATGGAGATTCTAGGAGAGTACGAGAGACGGAAGTTGATGATGCAGAAGAGATCAAGGTTATAAACGAGAGTAATTCTAATACGATAAACGATCAGCAGCAGCAGAACAAGGATAAGAAGATGAAGATGAAGAAGAAGAAGAAGAGAAGATCATTGAGTTTGGCGGGATTAGGATGCTTGAGAATGGAATCCGACAAGAACGGAGGTGTCGATATGGAAGTTCAGTTTCCGGGAGAGCGTAACAATCCTACTCATCTTGTTATCATGGTTAATGGCATCGTTGGAAGGTTAATCTTTGTTAATCGTTTTTATTACTATTATTTATATGTTTGAAACTGCTTGATTGATTTTTGAATTGATATATGTGAAGCGCTCAGAATTGGAGATTTGCAGCAAAGCAGTTTTTGAAAAAGTATCCGGAAAATGTTATTGTTCATTGTGAGTTCTCCGATACTACTTTCTTTTTGTATTAATTTGTGATTATGCTAAATACTAACTAACTTCAGGTTAATTATTTTTTATCAGTTTTTTCTTCTTAAAAAATTATTTTTTTGCTCTGTTTCATGATTCTTCTCCAATACACCTTCATAAGTAGTTTGCCAACTCCAATGTAAATTTGAATTAAGTTAACCCAGGGTTTGACTTTAGATCTATCAGTATATTTTTAGTAGATAAATCTCACTAATGACTCATCCAGAAGATTCAAATTTTACAAATTTTTTATTCATTAAATCTTGTTATTTTCATATTTAAGATTTTGCTGGATGATAACAATCCTAATTAGGGAACTGAGAGCGAGACCATTCACTAAATAAATATTGGTGATAATGATATTGTTGATGGATTTCATGGTGAAATAATTATTGAATGTTTAATCACTTAATGTGCAATGCAGGCAGTGAGCGCAATTACTCAATGTTGACATTTGATGGTGTGGATGTAATGGGCGACAGATTAGCAGAGGAGGTAAGTTTGCTATGAATGTTTTTTTTATGTTCAAAAACTATCTTTCTATTATCCATGATTGCAACTCAGATTATTTTCCAATTTTGCAATCTGCTGCCTATAGTTAAGATATAGGTATCGTTCTTTAGTGTGATATTGTCAGTACTTCCCTTTTGACCATTACTATTAATTCAGATTTGAGGTTGCCATGCCAATAGGAGAATGCTGTTTGTATCGTTTTCAGGTTAAATATGTCATAAGCCGTCACCCGAGTGTTCAGAAGATCTCTTTTGTTGGTCATTCATTAGGTGGCCTTATAGCAAGGTATGCAATTGCACGGCTTTATGAACAAGATCTCACTCGAGAAATTTCTCAAACAAATGGAGATAATGGAACTGATCATTTGGGAGATTCATGCCCCGAGGGGCAATGCAAAGGCAAAATTGCTGGACTAGAGCCCATGAATTTCATTACATTTGCAAGTCCACACCTCGGTTCTCGGTGGCATAAACAGGTAGTTCATTCACCAGCTTCTTTATATGTGATTATTAGTTGCTTTGAAACCCATCAGATAGTTTTCTTTTGCACGCTATTTGATGATGAAATACATGTTTTTTAAAGTTAAATGAAGTCTTCAAATAAGTTCTGATTGAGACTACTAATTCATCTTTTGTGCTTGCATACATGAAAATGCTATTGAGTGATGAGACGTTGGACAATGAATTGTGAAGGTCTTCGACCTTTGAGTATATGTTTGCACTTGCTTTTACATTAGAGGTCGGTAATATTTTCCTTTTGGTGGCTTTGCATTATTCAGGTCCCATTGTTCTGTGGCTCACGTGCACTGGAAAAATTTGCTGCTCGCACATCATGGTTGCTTGGTAGAACTGGAAAACATTTGTTTTTGACTGATGGAAAGAATGGAAAACCACCACTTCTTCTCCGGATGGTCAGTGATTGTGAAGATCTTAAATTTATGTGAGTTTTCATAAAATTCCTAGGCTAGTTTAAAGCATGTGAGAGAGCATATGATAAATTGCAGGCTTATAGTCGTATCTTTTCTTTAACCTGCAGATCTGCTCTGCAGTCCTTCAGGCGTCGTGTTTTGTATGCAAATGCAAGTTTCGACCGTATCCTTTTACTATCAGTTGATTCTGTGGTTAAGCTCTCTCTGCAACACTAATACTTCAAGGAAGATTTAGTAGTGGATCTGACTGTTTTAGGCTCTAGGACAAGACTTATTCCACATTCAAACTGTTCTGACTGTTTAAGAACTTGACACCCTTCTTAGATATTGTTGGTTGGAGTACTTCTTCCTTACGGCGACGAAATGAGCTTCCAAAGGTAAACCTTCAAGTATATTCTTGGAGGCTTTTAATTGTATTACCCGCTATGAACTAATGCCAACGCTAAGTTCTCTCCCTCTCAGATTAAACATCTTCCAAGAGGTGACAAATACCCACACATCATAAATGTGGAGACAGCAAAAACAGCTACCCTTGATGAAGTACCTTCTGAGGCCAAAATCAAAGGAAATGAGAAGATAAACATGGAAGGTTTGCTTCTTAATTTATTTTTAAAAAATTAGAAATCAAATCACTTTCTAGCAAAATCCCTTTTTTATTTTGGCTTGCTGGCTTATTTTACTTCACTGGAAGTTGTTCGTATTATTTTCTTAATAATTATGGAGAGCTCTAGTAGATGTAACG
The DNA here is from genome assembly GCA_029448705.1 of Adansonia digitata. Classification (NCBI taxonomy): domain Eukaryota; kingdom Viridiplantae; phylum Streptophyta; class Magnoliopsida; order Malvales; family Malvaceae; genus Adansonia; species Adansonia digitata. The sequence continues at coordinate 11,066,021 of JAQSVH010000008.1, forward strand.
AGATTGAACGGCATCATAAAAACAGCATTCTTTTTCCCGGTTTCACTCAGCGATATATATGGAGTGGCGAAGATGGCATTAAGTCAATAGACAATTGGATTCAAAGAACTTTTATCTTGAAGTAGTTAATGTTTTCCTTCAATGTATCAGGCTCTATTATTTTTGAATTTGGATTAGAAAATTTAATCATGATATTATCATTCAATTTTCAATAGTAAAATCCAAAGGTCTGGAGAGGAGTTGGAGATGATTAAATGGTGAAAGTGATTCTTTTGAAGGTCATTGACAATGATTAAATTATCTATGTAGTTGATCGCCAATAATTTGCTAAGTCGCCGAACATATGTATTTCTTTTCCCTTGATTTTGTTGGGCACAGAAACATTTTGTCAATGGAAGAGGGGGATGAAATTTTAGATGCAGTTCTGATCTACCTTTTACAATTAAACTATTGGCAAGGAGTTACTTTTAATTTTCTCAACATGGCATTTTACTTCTTGTTGCAAGCAGCAAAATCACTCATCCATTACATATTTAAAGCTATAAGCTGATGATACTGGTTGCATAACTAGTTATTACCTGGTGGGCTCAGTTTCACTCATTTTTGTCAATGTTACAGAGGAAATGATCAAAGGTTTAACAAAACTCAGCTGGGAACGGGTTGACGTTTATTTCAAAGGAAGCAAACAAAGGCTTCTTGCGCATACTACCATTCAGGCAAGTTATTCTTTACAAACTCATTGTCTTGGGGGCTATGTTACTCGGACTCGGATGTTAGAGTCAGATATGGGTATGTTTTCCATATGTGTATGTTCAATTTTTCTAAGTTTTCTATGTATTTAGAGGGTCTTTGAAGCGTCATATCCCTGTACTCATATCTGATTGTGTTGGGTACTTCATGAAGAGCCGGAGCAACATAATTTGAGGGCCGGTAGATTTAGATGAGCTTAATGTTTTCCAAACCTTTTCACTTTTTCTCTCTACCATCCAAATATTTTGGATTGCTGTTGCGTAACTAAGTGATACTATATCATCACCTTATCCTTTCGCAGGTTAAAAGCCACTGGATTAATTCTGATGGAGCTGATGTAATCCAACATATGATCGACAATTTTCTGTTGTAAGAGGTCCGGATTTTTTGTTTATTCCCATATGCATATTGCCAACTGTCGGCCATTAACACAGAGCAGCAGAAGGTGGAATATCATATGTCGTTATCAAAAGCATGAAGGAAGGTATTTAGAGCATTCGCATGTAAATTTATGCATTGACAAATATATATATATAGGTATTTAATAAGCGTAGCTGTCCCTGTATACATGTGTTGTAAACATTACTTAGATCAGCGGCTCAACTTGCTTTTCTTCAGTCAGATATAAGATGACAGGACAGCATCGTCCAAATATTGTAAGAGCTAACAGCTCGACAGCAAGCAACTCACGTGTGTTCCAGGTTTACAGAGTTAGTCGAGAATTTAGATTATCTTGACGTCTTGTCGGTTGTGTTGGTTTATTTATGTTGCATCTGGGTTTTGGTCCAATCTCCTGGCATTCTTTCTACTTCTGCTGCTGCTGCTGCTGTAATACCATGATGGTGGTATTCTAACCATGATTGTCAGTACCATATTGATCTCGACTGTACCAGCTGGTATGAACTGATTTTTAATTAAACTAGTATCGGTAGCTTTTGATATCATTTCAGTTTTGATACCAGCTTGCAGTGACTATGCTGGTAGGTAACAACCTGTTTTGGTTGTACTGATTGAAAAGAGTTGTACCAGCTGCTACATAGATTGATATTGATCCTAAATTTGATGAATTTAACATAATTACTTGTAAATTTAATGAATATTAAATAAAATTACTCGTAAATTTGACAATCAGTAAAAACTTTTAGCCTTACTACTTAGATTGATATTGATCTTTTTATATTTGATGAAGTTTTTTTAAAATATTATATATAATTAATGAGTATTTGATATATGAAATTTATTTAATCTAATTCATTTCATGTTTGAAGATATTATATATATACAAATTAAAAATATTTAAAATCCTATAAATCTGAAACAGTACACTAGAATACAATGGCACTTCTTTTTACTTATACCAAAGCAAAAACAATACGTCAATCAGTACGATACTAACTATATTTTAACAATAATCAACAATGGAGAAAGCATCAGGACAGAATTCAAAAATTAAGTAATGGAATGTAGTTGTGGGATTCAGACATCTCCCTTGCATTACTACTTGGATTTGGCTGTCGCCTCGCAAATGCTCACAAGGTTTAGTCATTCGTCCTTGGTTTGAATTGAGAGAGAAACTTCTATGGATGACAAAGCTTGATGGGATCTGCGGGTGTCAAAAGAGAATAATATCTTTGATGCAAGCCTACGCAGGAACAACGGCGAAATCTTATTATATATGGCAATGCAAGGGAGATGTCCGAATCCGGATCATTACATGAAACTTCAACGTGATTAGAAAATATTCTCGATTCTCTGCAATCCGCGAATTATAAGATTTTATGAATAGCTAATCATTCACATCTCATTATAATAAATACGATAGACGAAGAGAGCCACAATATCAAATAGTCGTTATACTGCATCGCAGTCCCTGTTTAAATCCCTCTTGAAATCTTAAAACGTATCGGAGCACCGGGGATCTGCGCTGTAATTGGCCGCATAAGTAGGTTATTAGTCTGAGTATATACAGTGTTATCTATACTAAGGACAGGATTCCCATTCCCAAGAGCGTGCGAAAGATTCGCAGGTAAAATATTTAAGTCTCCGACCAACCCAGAAATTTGTTGTTCCTAGCGTAAAAGAGTATATTATCAAAGCAAACTCCATAGTCTATCGTTACTTTAACACTATGTTCAGATAAATAATAATAAAAGAAAAGAGAGGAATGGTAAAAACAAAAAATGAGAAAAGAAAAGGATAGATAAAATTTTTTGAGTTTATTAAAAGAGAGAGGAGAGGTACTAGACGTATTGGAGTGGAACTGGTCACGATATACGAGTCATCAAATCTGTCCACGAGCCAAAACGCATAACCAAACAAGCACCCCCCTCAAAAGGAACGTAAACTTGGTGCGAGGGGATAAATTGAAAGGAGAAATGGGGACGGAATAAGAATAGGGAATCCCCATGTCTTTGGTATTTGTGTGTGATCCTTTTTGTTAGTATTTTGCTTTTCTACTTCTGCCACTACATTTTTTTTTTTTCATTTCTATTTCATATACCTTTTTTTTGGCCTTTTTTCCTTCACATGGTAAAGAAGGTATCTTGGACTCTTGGTTTTTTTAATGGCTCATGAAATGAGGCTGAGATCCTTCCCTTTTCAGTTCAGGTCCAGAGATGCTCCCCCAATCGCTTTTAGCCTCATTGCAATCCTTGATTCATACTGAAAAAAACTCTCCTTGGGAATCCACACTTTTCACAAATTCATATTCAGTTACCACCTTCTCCAGCACTGCCAAACCATATTTAATTTCCCTGCATTGCTCCTATTTGATTTACTGCTCTCTATCTCTCATCTTTATAATGTTTTGAACTCCCCCCAACCACCCCCCCCCCCCGAAAACCCTTCTCTCTTTGGACAAAATGTGCAGCAGCAGCAGCTCTCCAAATTATGTTTGTTGCCACAAAACTAGACATCTAATTTTTTTTTCCTTGCTGTTTCTCCTGGTTTCAAGCTTTGCCCAAGTTTGATTCATTGGTGCAGATAGTAAAAATGTTTCTTTCTTCTTTGTCTAAATTCAAAAATAGAAAATTCGAATCATTGACTTCAAATCATGATCATCATCTTCACTCGCTTTCATTTCCAGGAAGGTCTCTTTCCAGGTTATTTTGAAACTGCTAAGGTTTTATTCAGGATTCAGGAATCATATAATTCCATTTTATTTCAATGTATAAAATCTTTACTTTTTTTTTTTGTTAACATCCAATCAGAAAGTGTGACAGAATTCAATGATATGTTGTATGAAACAGAAAGGAATAATCGAAGATGAGAAGAAGACATGGGTGATGATGAGAAGTGTGATTGGATCAAGGCCACCAAGGCGTGACAAAATTTGCAGTTCCCGCCCTCATTGTGAGACAATTCAAGTTCCTGTTACAACCAAATCCCTGCGGAACATCAGAGAAGAAAAAGAATAAGAAGCCGCCATTCCTCAGCTACAATGTTCTCGATTGGTTACTCTGGTAAAGGCGACGACATCTCCAACTACAAGCCCATGAATTGGAAATGCAAGTGTGGGAAGCTGATTTTCAATCCTTGATTAAAACTAAAAAATAAATTGAAACAAAGCGTCAAATGACTTCCAATTCTATATACTTGCATGACAGACATATGGGTTGTACCATGTAAAGGCGTTTCATAGTATATTTTCGTTCCCGTAGAGATTATCTTCATTGTCATTATTTTTTTGTTAGACGAAAACCAATTCATTACATTTGATTTAATCTTAATTTAATTATTAAATTTATTAACAATTAACAATTTATTAATTCAGGAATTATATTACTCATTTTCAAAGTTATTCCAAGTACCAATTATTATTCAGGTACTATTTTTATCATTATCTCTGAAAAAAAAATAATAATGCTAATTATGGTATAAAGGATTGTCAATATGAAATTGAAGCTTTAAAGATGGATCAAAATAGTCTTCATCCAAGATATGGGTCATGGTTTCTCTCCTAAGCTGATCTCACTTAAATAATTGAACTGCCATTGTTGTATCTTATATTGTAGAAAAAACGATTTTCTTTTTTAAAATTAAAAAATTATTGTATGAAAAATGGTAAGAGCTGCAGGTGAATTGTTTGTCTCGTTATTATAAAAAAAAAAAATTAAATGCAGCATTGAATAAGGGCCTGAAAATATATATATATATATATATTATTGCAGAGAGACTTAATGAAGGGACTCATCATCAAGCCTCTCTGCTTCTCCCCTTCCTCATCCAATAGCGGCATGGTTTGAAAGTATTTTATTCCGTTTTTTAATTATTGATATTTAACGTAATTAATCTTAATAATATATATATATATATATAATGCTTGCACGGTAAATGCAATGCGATAGACATATGTCAATCACCAAAATTTTAAAACATTTTGATTAGAGGTGGTTGGTGACAATACCTAAGCTGCAACTTGACAGTATGATCGTTGATTTAGAATGGGATTATTTTTGGCGTGTCACGTGTAATGCAGTTGAAAATATAATTAATATTATTATAATTAATTATAATAAAATATTTATATTTATATTAATAATAAAAATTATTAAAATTATTAAACAATAATTATAATGTTATATTGCTATCGTTATTTTAATCTGATTATAATTAAAAAGTTTTGTCAACAATTTTTTTTATAGAAAAAACAGACGTTCAAGAGCTTGAATACCAACTGAAGGCAGACACCACCTTTCAAGCCGTAATAAATTTCCCACCGAATATCGCATCTCCACATACTCATGATATAATATATGAACAGATTACGGTGCCAAGTACATATTTTTCAAGAACCCTTCGAGTACATAGTTTTCATTCACTTGTTCATTGAAATTGAAAGGTCGAAATGGAAGTGTAAAACAACTGAACCTGTCAGATTGATAGAGTAGTAATTTTTTTTCGGCCATGGTAGTAAAACTTAGAGCTGGTAAGGGATAATCCCAAAGATTGAAAAAAAGCCAAATAGCACATAGTAATAAAATTAATGGGA
>JAQSVH010000008.1:11086111-11099831 GCA_029448705.1 Adansonia digitata
GACCATACTTCTGATTGGCTCTTTATTTTTGTGACATCTGATGCTTCTTTGGTCTTATTTGACAACTTGCAAGAATCTAACCTGCAAGGGTCTGCCTCAATCAACAGCTGAACAACCTCATTCATTGTTGGACGTTTGGATGGATTCCTGCATGTACAATGCATGGCAATCCTGAGAACCTGAATCATCTCATCCCTGAATGACCCCGACAGCCGCTTGTCCAAGGCCTCCATAACCCCTCCCTTTGTTTCCAGCTTTGTTGAAACCCAATATACAATATTCTTGTTCTCCCCAAAATCTTCGTCCACTGGTTTTTTCCCAGTTATTAGTTCCATCAACACCACCCCAAAACTGTAGACATCACTCTTGGTTGTTGCTTTATTTGAATACGCATATTCTGTCAAACCCATCAAGTAAATTTGGTTAGACATTTGAGTAAACAAAAAAACTTGAATTATATGAATGCACAAGATGTTCATGATAGCAGGCTACCGTTATTCTATTTAATATGCATTTATATATATATATGAGCTATGTTTATCCGATTTTTTATTTTATATCCGATGCATATTTGGATATGAATATGAAATTTGACCTTATAAGACCCCGTAAATACCTGAAAAAATATAAAAAAAAAACTTAGATATATTCATATCAAACATATATTTATATATGATATTTTCATCTGAGTCTAAGTAACATACTAGATGAAAAAAATCTTAATTGAAATGTAGTTGAATCAAAATATTACCTGGGGCCAAATAACCGTAGGTGCCTGCTATGGCAGTAGTGGTGGAATCTTTGCCTCCTCTACCTTGCAAAACCTTGGCTATTCCAAAATCTGCAACTTTGGGCTGGTAATTGACATCCAGCAGTATGTTAGTTGACTTGATGTCTCGATGAATAATAGGTGGCAACAGATCATGGTGAAGGTATGCCAAGCCTTGTGCAACCCCAAGTGCAATTTGGTGTCGAATAGGCCAGTCCAGATGGAACCATCCTCGATGAAGAGCATCCCAGAGGTTTCCATTCGGCAAGTACTCGTAAACCAACAGGTTGCAATCGATGCTTGAGAAGTAGCTGTATAGCTTGACTATGTTTTTATGCCTTATGCTTCCAAGAGTCTCGACTTCGGTCTTTAAGCCTTTGAACAAAATTAACTGATCTTCTGAAGCTGAGTTTTTTGCGGTTCTACTCCACAGCTTCTTCACTGCGACAACCTCTCCACTTCGCAATCCAATTCTATACACTGTGCCAGATGCTCCACGTCCCACGATGTTCTTTTCAACCATTGCTTCAATTATCTCATGCCAGTCAAAACATATTCTGTGGAAGTTCTTCACGTCATATGAATAGAACGATGAAGACAAGGTCTCATCGTGTTCCATTACGGCTCTTTGCTTACTATAACGACGTTTCAGAAACAGGAGAGCTCCAATGGTAACGACCATGACGCAAATTATGATTGCCCACATAGACTTTAGCTTCTTTTTGTTGTATGTGTGCGGACATTTGGGGAAATCATGAAGATGGACTGTAACACAAAGACCTGGATTACCTGAAAAGCTTTCCATCAACCCTCCTTTAATCAGTGAGAGAGGAATTGAGCCAGAAAGTTCATTGTTTGAAAAGTTGATGGAGTTGGGCAGCAGTTCACTGAGATTCTCTGGGATATTCCCAGTCAAGCGATTGTTGGAAAGATCAAGAACATTGAGAGATTTCAGCAAAGAAAGTGAGCTGGGGATCGAAGAGTTGAGCTTGTTGCCTTGCAACATCAGCAAATTTAGTTTCTTCAAATTACCAATGTCCGATGGTATTGAACCAGACAGGAGATTGTTACTGAGATCAATCTTCACCAGATTTATAGCTCCAGAGATTTCAGGAGGTAGAACTCCTGACATCTTATTGTTCTGCATGAACAGTTCGGATAAGTTCCTAGCATTTCCAATTGAATCCGGAAAAGGACCCGTAAAATTATTGTCAGCCAAGTCAATAATTGAAACATGAGGGAGTCCTAGAAGTCCTTCTGGTATCGAGCCCTTCAAATAGTTATTACTAACTCGAAACCGGATAAGAGACTTGCAGTTTGCATAACTATCAGGTAACTTTCCAGTAAACTTGTTATCTAAGACGAGCAAGTATAGTAATTTTCCCCCTCGACAAACCTCTGTTGGCAATGGACCTGAGAGATTGTTCTCTGACAAGTCCAGAAGAATCATAGATGATGACTGCCCCAGATTTTGTGGAAGTTGTCCTGATAGGAAATTCCCATAAAGTGACAGCATGGTCAAGGTTGTTGAGTCTGCAATAGTACCTGGGATTTCTCCTGTAAGACTGTTGTTATAAAGTTGCAGGACTTGAAGTTTTGGAAGTCGACATATAGACGCCGGGATGCTTCCACTCAACCGATTGACTGACATGTCCAAGTCTACGAGCTCTGTCAGATTTCCCAGCTCCTCAGGTATTTTACCGGATAAGCGCTGGTTGTAGTATAGCTCAAGCTGCTCCAAGTTTTTCAGCAACCCAAGCTCCTTAGGAATCTGACCTGAAAGGAAATTTCCGCTCAATTCAAGATCAAGAAGTGATGTCATGTTTCCTATTGATGCTGGGATCCGACCATGCAACATGCAAGTCGTGAAGATCATAACTCTGAGCTTTGTGAGCCTGGAAATGTTCTCCGGAAGTTGCCATAAGTTTAATCTATCAATTTCATTGAAGAAGAGCACCTCAAGATTGGTAAGGTTGGTTATCGACATGGGGAAGTCGCCTGCAAAGAGGTTGTATGACAAGTCAAGAACACGTAAAGATGTCATTTTCGAGAAATCCGGAAGCGTTGCTCTTAGGTATATGGAACTCATATTGAACTCTTCCAAGAGAGAGCAGTTAACGATGCTGCTAAGAAAGTCGCCATGGAGATTGTTGCGGCTGACATCAAGAACACGCAACCCCGGCAGATAAGAGCACACATCAGCTGGAAACTTTCCGGAGAGGGACCAGTCTGAGATGTTAATAGCTTCAACATACCCTTGATCATTGCAGCTAACTCCATTGAAATCGCAATAAGTTTTCCCTCCACTGACATCCCAATCAGACAAGGCCTTCCCTGATAGAGAGACTTTCATGAGGGTGAAGAACTGCAACTGATCATCATGTCCTACAGCTTGAGAAGAATAAAACACAAAACTAAGCAACACTACAAGGAAAAAAATAACTCTGGGTGCCATTTCCATAGAAAAGGAAAGAGAAGAGGCTTATGGTTTAAAAAAAAAAAAAAAAAGGTGGTAGCTAAGGGCGGTTGTTGCACCAGAGAAGGTGGAGAAAAGAGTATTTAAATGAGCTAATCGAGGGGATCATTGGGTGCATCGATAATAATCCTCAATGATCGAAAAAAAAAAAAGCAGGTTCGCCTGCAGCACTGAGAGAGAAAGAGGTATTTTTGCATAAAGAGGCTTTTTTTTATTATTATTCAATGTTTATACCCCACTAGCTCCTACAGTGTTACTACTTTTATGCAGATTAGACGTTAGGACAGTCCAGCACCTGGTCCTGAGCACTAACTTGTCCTCTCGATCTGTACCCCCTTGATGTGATCAGACCTGCTTTTCTCTTGGATGGCCACAACCCGAAGTTCCCACAAGCTTGCGGCTAAGTTACCAGTATTGCCACTTACATTACATCAGTGCACAATTTTATTCAAGCATGACCATGTGTACAATGTTTCTGATACTGTATATTTTTGTAATCAAAACCAAATTGCATTTCTGGCATTACATGACAGATATCATGATTCGTACGTGGTGCAATAATATACAAACATAAAAACCTTTTTGATGGGGTCCTATACATGTATGCTGTTAGCTGTTTTCTTGCCCAATATTATGCTAATATCATAGTTTCATTTCATCTCACAATACGAATCTGCTCTCACGTGTGAGATTCATGTATATAATATATAGATATGTAAAATATAATACATCAAGCACCAACGCTATCAAACGTGTATACTTGGAATCTTGATTAATTACACTCAACCCATTCGTGCACCATGGTTCAAGTGCCCATTTTCAGTTTTCACCAACTTTATTATCCTGGTTTTTAGATAGTAAAGAAAAAAAAAAAAAAGGACCAATAATCATCTGCTTTCAAATGAAATATTGTTGGGTTGACCTTGTTGAGCCAATGGAATGTTAGCCTTCTACCACGTATATCAAAATTCTTGTTATTTTATTCATTTCCAGGACAAAGGGATAACTTGGGGAGTAATATATTCTACTATATTATCTTGTTGGGAAATTTGCATTATACACGGTTAGGACCATTTTATAAACTATATTGTTTAAGTTATACTTAAATACAGTTAGTTAAAGTACAGAAACAGTTCAGTTATGCTTCTTTTTTTTTTTTTTTGCTTGTAACGGAGCCACCATTACTGGAACTTGTCTGGATCAGATTAGTACCAAAGAATTTTTAAGTAAGCTTCCATTTTACATTTCAACATTTCATGAAAAAAAAAAATCGAATCAAAGGGTTCAAAGGAAGAGGGAATTGCTGGAAAACACATCACTATAACACTACAATACCAGTAGTTTAATTAGGTTTCAGATGCAAATTCAATTTACCATGATAATTCATGGAAATTGAGATGGATGCTTAACTGATAAGCTTATAAATCATGTTAGTGGGAAAATATTCACCTTGATTAAAAGATTTTGGATAAGCTTAGGATTTTTGTTCTTGATGAAGGGTTTTTTTTTTTTTTTCAGAGTTTGGAGCTCAGAACAAGCTAATGGGCTGAGTTTGTTGAATGGTAGTAGGGAATCTCTGGGTTGGATCATATAGAAAAGAATATAGATATGCTGAATGATGAATGGCAAAGCAAAGATGCCCACTCTTCAAAAAGTGGTTGCTGTTGATTTGGCTGTTAAGAATTTGCTACAATTGATACGTCAATTTATATGTAAATTATTAATATAAATATATAATATTTTAAATATAATTTTAATACATAAAAATAATATAAAATATAATTTTAATACATAAAAATAATATAAATATTCCAAATTTTACATCTAAAATAAGTGATTAAGGGCCAATATATAAGCAGACAAATATTTTATTTTAGTTGAATTAGGCTACGGCAGGCCGCGTACCAACATAACGTCTCAAAGTTATTCCCTATTTCCACACCCTATTTGTATGCTAAATCTGCTTTTTGTTAAAGAGGAGAGAATAAGATTATTGTTTGGAGCCTCAATTTTTTTTCTCAATTTGATTTGTTTCTCCATAATATAAAATTAGGGTTTATGGTTTGCCCTATGACTCAATTTATAATATAAAATTAGGGTTCATGTAATAAATTTAAATATTACATATTATCACTCAATTAATTAATAAATTAAGGAAAAAGAGAATAACTTTCGAGAGTGTATATTGGAATTTTTCACTTTCCAAAAAGTATGTAAGAATTTAAAAAAAAAGAAAAAAGAAAAAAAAGATGAATGCATGTATTTACTATCACAACAATAGATATAGTACATAAATAATTTAGATAAACTTTAAATTTGCTTTCAATATAAGCATTTCCACTTGTCAATCCAATTGACATGCTAAAATAGTTTAGCTTGTTAGATGTTAAACATCTATCTTAAAATTAATTGATAATACATAAAAAATTTCAAAATATAATATCATAAGTAATAAGACTTAATCAATATAGTATAACACCTCTCTGATCGATTCTTATTACATGTAAATATAATTATCATATGACAAATTTAGAATAGATATAGTCCAAAAATTATAGAACAAAACGTGAATTTTAATGCCGTATTAAGTATCTAACTTAAAATTAATTAATAGATGTCGGAGATATCAAATTGAATATAAGATAATAAGTAATTAAAGATTTAATCTATATATAATAACATCACTTTAATAATAAAATCAAATATAACTATTAAAATTAATGTTAAGTTTCCACTGAAGCTTGAAATATATTTTAATCCTCTATTTTTTTTCTTTTTTTTTTAAATACTATTACGAATTCCTTGTTTCCACGCATGGGCATTTTCCCTTTTTTGTTTTTTTTTTTATTAATGGGAATTTGGACATAAGAAGAAATTTGTAGGGCCATAACCTTTTCTTTGGATAACTATTGTGGTCCACAATAACCATCAATTGTTGGGTTTGTTTGTGCTTATAAGCCCAGGTTCCAGCAATAATAATTCAAAATCTTGTCTCAACGGGCTAAAGCCTGCCTCTCTTTGTTCTTGAGCCTAGAGAGCTTTAGAATAATTATATTACCATTCGTAATTTAGTACACATATTATATATGTATGATTTTAACATATTTAATAATTTAAATTTTATTTATATTTATATAATTAATAAAAAAATATGAAATGTGAGAATCTTTAAATCTAGAAGGGATTTTTTTGTCAGATTGCTTGAGAAGAAAGGATTCCAAATGCAGATTGAAGCCTTTATCTGTTAAATGATAGAGATTGCAATGAGACTAGTTTACTAAAATTTCAAATCCATCCTAATTTTAATTAGAATAATAATCATTTATTATATGGTTTAGGGTGGTTTTGGTCTTTTCCGGAGTTTTGAATGCTACACTCAAAAATCTAATTATGTAAATTTGAAGAATATTTTATATAGTTGTCTAATATTTTAATCTCCTGCTTATAATATTACTTGACAAACTCAGAATAGATACAAAAGCAAATATCATTGAACAAAACCTGGATTTTAATACCACGTTAAATATCCAATTTAAAAACCAAATAGTAAATGATGGAGACATCAATTTGAATATAATATAATAAATAACTAAAGACTTAAACTATACATGATGATACCACTTTAATGTTGGAGATCAAAGATCAAATAGAACAATTAAAATCAATGTTAAGAATGTTAAGTTTCCATTGAAGCATACTTGATCCTGAAATGAGATAATCTCTCACCATCTATTTTTTTTTTATTTTACAAAAAAAAAAAAAAAGAACTGTAAAGAATTCCCTATTTCCACACAAAAGCATTTGGTTTTTTTTTTTAATGGAATGTGGAAATAATAAGAAATTTTGTAGGCCCATAGCCCTTTTGGATAATTATTGTAGTCCATAATAACCATCAAGTTTTGGGTTCGTTTGTGTTTACAAGCCCAGAATCCAGCAATTGATAATTAAAGATCTTGTCTTAATGGGCTAGAGCCTGCCTCTCTTTGTTCTTGAGCCGAAGAGACCTTTATAATAATTGTAATACGATACAATCAACACCATAATTTAACACAAATATTACATTTTTATTTATGATTTTAATATATTTAATAATTTATGTTATTTATGTCTATATAATTGATTAAAAAAAAATTGAAATAGCATACGTCAATCGTTAAATCTAGAAGCGGATTATATTATATATATTTTTGAGTTAGATTGCTTGAGAAGAAAAGATTCCAAATGCAAAATTGCAACGATACTGGTTTAGTAGAAATGTCAAATCCATCCTAAGTTTAATAAGAGTAATAATCATTTATTATTGTATGGTTTAAAGATTAGGATGGTTTTGGTCTTTTTCAGAGTTTTGAATACTATATTCAAAAACCTAATTATATAAATTTGGAACAATATTTTATATGGTTGTCTAATATTGTATCTCCTGCTTCTAAGGTTTTATAATTAATATATATATTTTTTGTAATAATAAACTAGCGAATAACTTAAGGTTTTTCCATTCAAAATGTTTTATGTGTTTTTTCTTGTCTGTTTGATACCTATATATATATATATATATTATTAAAGATAATTCATTTTTTATGCATTGACGATGAAATTTATAATTTTGCAAACGAATTAAAAAAATTATTATATTTTTTAATTAATATTTTTAATATGTTATCTATTAACTCTTTGTTATACAAAATTTAAAAGTTTTATTAACTGTAAATAAAATATTTTTCCCCTTCTAATAATTAAGTTGAGCTTTTCACGTTTAAAATAGAGTCCAAATTGTCAAATACTTAAATAAATTCAACTTTGGCATTAATAATATTTTGTACGTATTCTATAAGTTTTCATTTTAAATGGATAAGTTAAATGCTCAATAAATTGTTAAAATTATATATATTTAGATCAGCATTGGTTTTCTGATTGGACATCAATTTATTGGCCTTCTTTTTTGTTGCCTATAAATAAATTAAAATTGCTTTGAAAAAAAAAACAGGGATGTTGAGCATTTGATAAATCAAAGCTTAGGCTTCATGGATAATTAACTTTGCATCTTTGCTTCATTGGTCAGCTAAAAGTTCCTTGCCATATCAAATTTCTTCCCGACATTTGGAGTAGACGCAACGCCTTATGAATTAGTTTGTCTAATTTAATCCTTATTGAGCTAAATCCAAGTATAAAATTTATTAATTCAGATTCAGACTTGATGAATGATTTAAAAGAATTCAAACGATAGGCTGACCTGCCTATGAAGATTTACTTCTAATTAATAATTGGAATAAATCTTGTCTGTCGTGAGATACAACAAATCTTTGGTAGCTCCGAAAACCTGAATCAAGTTATGTCAAAGCAGGAGAACAATGATCAATTCCCATTTCCAAGGTTGATTCGCACCGATAATTTTCACAATTTTCATAATCACTGTTTATTGTTTCATTTCACTCAATGTTTGGGCAAGATTTAGAAATTGGGATTTCTTGCCGCATACAAGGCACAAAAGCCTACTACTGGAGGCTCTTGTTAATACTAATTTACAAGTCATGATAGCTGATCAAATTACCTAATATGTTACAAAATGCTACGACAACAGTGTTACAGGATTTGTAACTATAGATTGAACTTCTCAGCAGAATCCATGGCTTCCTTTTTCTTCGGGTCACTGTCCTTACTGATAACAACACTGACCAATTTGCATGGTTCGGCCTCTTCTAGCATTTGAACCACTATTCTCATGGTAGGTCTAAGTGCTGGCAGCCTGGTCGTGCACAAAATGGCGATTCTCAACACCTTCACGGCATCTTCTTTGAGAGCATCAGGAATTCTTGGGTCCACTATACTTAAAACACTCTCTTTGTTCTTTAATTTGCTGCAAACCCAACTCACTATGTCTTTATTATCTCCATACTCTGGTTCGATCGGTCTCTTTCCACTCACTAGCTCCATTAATACCACTCCGAAGCTGTACACATCGCTCTTTTCGTTTACTTTGTAGGTGTAACCATATTCTGCAGAATTAACATTTCTAGTATTAACAAATAGAATCTGTAAAAAAATTCCTAATCAATGCTTCATTTGGCGCTTCTTAAGACAGATTTCAGAATAGTTGAAATTAACGTACCAGGGGCTATATAGCCATGGGTGCCTGCAATGACATGGGTAGAGTCTTTGCCACCATTGGCTTGAACAATCTTGGCAAGTCCAAAATCAGCAATCCTAGGCTTCAAAAATTCATCCAGCAATATGTTACTAGATTTGACATCGCGGTGGATCACTGGCCTTTCGCATCCATGATGAAGGTATTCTAGTCCCTTAGCTGCCCCTACGGCGATCTCGTACCTAGTATCCCAATCAAGCTCCATTTTTCGACTCGTATGCAATCGATCCCACAAGCTCCCATTAGGCAAGTACTCGTATACCAACAAGCTTGAGTCTTCGCTAGTAATGCTACAGTAAAGCTTCACCACATTGACATGTCTTATGGAGCTCAATGTCTGCACCTCCGTGTCGAATTCCTTTTCCTTTCCGGAACGTCTGCTAAGGATTGGGGTCGAACTCCGGCTCTTTCTGCGGCCATAAGAATCTGTGTTCAATATGTGTTTCACAGCAAGTTCTACACCATTAGAAAGCATTACTTTATAAACCTGCCCGGACCCTCCCTTTCCAATCAGATTATCTTGCTTGATGGAATCAATAATTTCATCTTCAGTGAAAGTTAACACATGGAAAGACTTAACATCCCAAGATTCTTCCTTCAATGAACGCTCTTCATCTTTTGCCGTACTCCTTGAATATAAGAAACATCCAAGAGACGCAAGCAAGATTGCACCCAGAGCGAAACAAACTATAAGCGCACTAACACCTTTAGACATGCCAGGATCTGGGGGACACTGCTTGAAAGATTTGATAGTTGAGCTGCAAAGGCCAGGGTTTCCTGCCAAGCTACCATTATATGCTTCAACGGCAAGAGACTGGGGTATTGGACCTGTTAACTGGTTATAGGATAGATCGAAAAGGGTCAACTTGAGAGATGACAAGCTCTCTGGAATTTTACCAGAAAGTTCATTTCGAGATAAATTCAGAGAGTTCAATGTCGGCAAATATCCCAAAGATGATGGGATTTTGCCAGAAAGAGAATTATTAGCCATGTTTATGTTACTTATTGAAGCACAAGAACCTAATGACTTTGGTATAGAACCAGATAACCGGTTGTTGTGCAATTTAAGGCTGTCCAATCTTTTTAGTTCCCCAATCCGACGAGGGATTTTCCCTGAAATCTGATTGTCGTTCAGCTCAATTCTGACCAAAGATGTGGCTTCTGAAATCTCTTCTGGTAACTCACCTGATAACCGGTTGTAGTCTGCTGACAGTGTCCCCACCTCTTTTGCGTTCTTGATATCAGATGTGATTGGACCTTCAAATTGATTGTAAGCAATGTCAATTATATCTACCTTGGGTAATCCCCAAATTCCAGCTGGAACTATCCCTGAAAGCGAGTTGTTACTGACTCTAAACCGCTCTAAGGTGGTACAACTTGCGTAAGTCGTCGGGATTTCACCGGTGAACCTGTTCTGAAGCATAAGGAGCTTTCTCATGGTTCCTTTCTTGCACATGTCTGGTGGAATTGGACCAGTCAAGAAATTCTCCGATACATCGATGTAGTCGAAATCAGCCCAAGAACCTAGCGTTTGGGGCAGAGGACCGGTCAACATGTTGGTGTAGAGAGACAGATTTACCAGCTTTTTGAATTCACCGAGATCGGGTGGCACTTCGCCGGTAAACTGGTTCTCAAAGAGTTGCAGACTGACCAGGTTGGTCAAATACCTCACTTCTGAGATATCTCCTTCAAGATGGTTGGTTGAGGCATCGAAATATTCTAGGCTTGTCAGATTTCTCAACCCAACAGGAAGTTTGCCTGTCAAGTCATTGTTATAAAGCTCAAGCTGCCAAAGCTTGTGAAGCTTTCCAATCTCCATGGGAATATCTCCTGATAAATAATTCAATTGGAGCTCCAGTTCTATAAGCTCAGTGAGATCTCCGATTGCTGGAGGAATCTTCCCTTCAATACTGCAATTCGCTAAATAAAGCCAATTCAGTTTCTTTAGCTTCGGAATCTGATCGGGAAACGGAGTTCGATCGAAAGGATTGTCCCCGAGGCTCAGAACTATAAGATTGGTCATGATTTCAAGCGCTTGCCATGGAAAAGTACCAGAAAATCCACTGCCATTCAAATAAAGGTACTGCAATTCGCTGAGTGCAGATATATCCGGAAATGAACCCGTGAAAGGATTGTTTCCAAGATCCAAATATTGAAGCTTTGAACAATTACTCAAATCTGCCGTGATTACACCATACAATAAATTGAACCCCAAGGAAAGCTTATCCAAGGATTGAAGCTGGCAGATTGAATCCAAAGGAAGCACACCCGTCAACTTCTGATTCGAAAGCTCGATTTCCTTAACCAACCCATCAGCGGTGCAGCTGATTCCATTGAAGCTGCAAACAGAACCGGTAGCCTCCCATGAATCAAGAGCATTGGTGTTTGATTTAGTAAGAGCGGATTTCAAGATCATCAATATTTGAAGCTCATCAGATTTTGCACAGCAAGGCAAGGCGAAGCAGAACAGGATACATAAAGAAAGAAAGGTTTGCCGGTAAGAACAGGCGTTTGACATACCGGAGATTTGAAATTTGAAAACAGTCAAGAAAGGGGAGACTTTTCGTGAAAGGGTAAGAAGGAGAAGAAGAAGAACTGAACCAGTGTGGACTCAAGACAGTGGCATTTAAGAAAGGTAGCGGCTGCAGTGTGTTCACATTAATCTGCCTTAGCAATCAAACACTGTGAAGAACAAGCGAAGGAAATGGCCGGCTTCTAGATTTATGGGAGGGAGTTATTACAGGCTTAAATCTGGGGGACCTTTTTTTCTTTTTGTTCTGTTATGACGGTCATCGTCAGGCACTAAATTCTTCCAAAAAAAAAAAAAAAACCAACGGCAAAAGCAAATTTGTTTGGAACAGAAGAAAGGTTGTAACCGCTGTTGTTTATTATTATTATTTCTCTTTTAAAGTTGGAGCTTAAAAAATAGAACAGAGGTTACGAAATTTTTTAAAATAATTAAATTTCGAATAATTCAATAATTAAAAATTTTCTTTCTTTTTTTCTTTTTTTTTTGTAGGAAGCACAGCCTGTGTTTATTTTTATTTTATTTTATTTATTTGTCTACCTCAAGCCTGTTTTATTTATTTGTATTTAAAGTTTCACGTCTTATCTCCAAAGCCGTGGACTAAAAGGGTTTCCCCGACTCTTTCAATGATGACAGTAGGAAGCAGCCATTGGGTGGTACCATAGCAGGCAGTTAAACATGTAAAGGACAAAGAAAGACCTGAGAAAAAAAAGGTGAAAAAAAATATATAAATAAAATTGAGCTCTTTTCAACAAATGGAAGTTAGCGACGGCATTGGACCAAGGAAATTTTTTTTTTTAATCTAGGGGTTGTTTTTCAATTTATAATATAAAATTAATTTTATTTAAAAATTTATGATTGTATTTTTTTAAAAAAATTTTTAAATGAATTTAAATTTAAATTCTTTTTAACTCTTATTCATTAAAAATTAAAAGATAAATATTTATTTAATAATTCATACAATATTTAACAATATTTACATAAAATTCAGACTTAAAATCAGATGAAATACTAAAAAATAAATATAAAATTACAATTTTTCATGTCTTTTCTTTTAAAATAATAAGTAACTCTTTATATACTTTTTATTTTAAAAAAAATAAGTATCTTTTAATTTGAAAATGATAACTTCTAACTTTTTTATGTCAAAAAAAAAACAATCATTTTGAATTTCAATATATTATTTTTCAAAAAAAAAGAAATTAAAACTTGTGTCAAAGTCTAGTTAATTATAAAAGAATTGGATGAATTTAGTATCATAAGTTAAGCGATACTAATTCAACCGATGAATTTACTTAAAAACTTAATTAAAATAATAATATTAAGTTAATTGTATAATTTTATAATTTTATAATTTTATAATTTTTTTAAAAAATTACCAATATATTTTTAAAAAATCCACTTTCTCTTTAATAATCTATTTCATTCATTATAAACTATCACATTTAACCTTCCTTTTCACCTAAAATATATGTTTACATTATTTTGTTCTTCCACGTATTAGTTTATATTTCATCCACGTAATGTTTCTAGTAAGCTTTTTAAGATTGAGTTGTATCTCAACATGACATTAAAGTAGTTTTAGTTTCATAAGATTATTGTTCCTTCTTGTCGTATCTTTGTTAAAAGATAGCAAAAGTAGACATGTTCTTAATTTATCTACTAATTTACAACTTTCCGGGTACTTTGAAAATTCCTAGAATTTAATTATGCAAATCGATCCACGCCTACAAAAATTTCTAATCCAACCCTCTAGAAACAATAACACCAACCAGATTGCACTTAGCAAAACATGGAGCGCCAATA
>JAQSVH010000008.1:11135261-11146895 GCA_029448705.1 Adansonia digitata
ACCTGATTACTGTACCTAGGGTTCAACTTCAATGCCAAGCTGGAAGCCAGCTTCCTAACTATGGCGACTCACAATCTGCTATTTTCACCTTCATATGAACATATGATAAAGTTTTACCTGTACGAAGCATGAATACACGAGAGTGGCTAACAGTGTAAAGGGTCTCTAATGCCCGCATCTCCTTAAATTATTGGAGCGAAGCTGACCGTGACTTTCTAATCGAAACTAGAAGGAATGTCCATTTCTGTGTCTGAAGGATTAGCAAGCTCAACCAGAGGTTCCTGGAGATCAGCAAAACTATATTATGAGATACAGTCTGAATTGAATTAGTATAATTCCCTTTTTGAAGTTATTTGAGAAGATGCGAATGTGATCATGTATGTTCCCATTTAATAGGAACTTTTATTTGAAGGTGGACCAAAAAACCGAAATGTTTGAATTTCAGATTAGACCTATAACAGGGCGGGACCATATCTAAACAAGAACATTGTGCCGCCGGAATTAAATTATATGAAGAAACAGATCCTTTTTAAATTTCAAAAGCATCAAATTCTTTGAACTGAGAAAAGATGTTGGGCAGTGAAAACCTTTGTTGCTCCGACTCTTCATTTTTCTTGAAGTAGCTCTGCCTAACATCTGTGTCTGACACATATTTGAACAAGGGTACAGGGATATGACTCTTCAAGGACCCTCCAAATACATGGAAAACTTAGAAGAAATTTAATACACCCGTGTCTGACACTACTCATCCAACACTCTCACCCAAGTTCAAGTACCATACGTGAAAACTATTACTGTAGACCTCTCTAAATAACTGTAATGTTATACCTGCTCACCATCATCATCTGCTGAGGGATGGACAATCCCCATAGGCAAAGAGTTTGTAGGATCTTCTGCACTTTCGTGCAAATCCTGCATCATGTGGAAATACAAGTTACCAAGAATGAAAAATATATTACATATTAGATCTGTTCAATAATTATTCAATTCCGAGTTCTGCTGAATCATTGTCAGTTGCTTTGATATGTAAATAAATGTCCACCTAAAACACAAAATATAGGATTTAAGAAATTGTATCTACTCAGGACTACGGCCATAGAAGTCCCACCCAGGAGGGACGGCCCAGTCAAATATAAGAAAGAATCCAATAGGCAGCAGACAAGAATTTGGCCTTCAAGTCAACAATTATGGTAAAATATCCATCATGAATTGATAAATAAATGAAGCATGACAGCCATCAACACGGCTTTGTTTGAACAGTGTAAAATTTTATTTTAAAGTAAAAACATGTAAATTCAAGATAACTTAGGATCTGACAACATACTTTGACATCTGGGTTGACAGAAGCATTATTAGATCCATCCGGGACATCCATTGAACGATTTCCCTGCATAAACTTCATATCATGTTAGAAGGAAGAAACATGTAAGCTTGATCATAAAACAGAAAAAGAGTTTGCATGTACATGTTCATCCTGGTTACCAGAGAAGTCCCCTTCCATAATTGAAGGCTTGACATCAATCGGTGTTTCCTGTAAGTCATTTATATAATTCATTAAACCAATCTTGACCAAAGTAGAAAGTAGGAAAAAAAAAAAAGTAAAATATTTGTAAGTTGAAAATATTCCCATGATACTTACATGCTCACTTTGGTCCATTGAAATATTCTTTGCTCCTCTACTAAGATCTCTCAACGTTCCCTGTACATTCAACAAAACAATTACAGAAAATGATAAATCATAACAAAAAAAGCATAGTTGGAAATTATCATCAACATTCCAAAGACTATTCCAATACACAGGATGATGCCTAATCAAGAATAGGATGGGGGAAAAAAGCATGCAGTACCAACTGTTAAATAGACATAATAGGCTGCAGGCCACAAAACTACCAAAATCAAGCATCGCTACAGAGAGCATCATTCAGAGCTAAATTAAACAAACCTTATTTGCCCACATAAGCCCACAAGCGTTACATAAAGTCCTTGGACCAGCTGGGCCACGACGCATTGCTGGAGTATTATTTTCGCTAACACCACAATGTTGACATCTCCGGACACTAAAACAAAATTGAAGACAAAATTCTTCGAAAGGTTCATCATGATAAATATTTCAACATAACCAGTAAAACGTGCCAGCTTGGAACTCACACAGTTTCTGAAGGAGGAGTGCCGTCTTGAAGACCAGTTTGTGAAGAATCCCAGCTTGAAGTACTAGTACTTTCCTTTGACGATGCAAACTGCCCATTTTTACGATGCATCCTACAAGGATTAAAGGAGAAGAAGATTACAACAGATTATCAGCTGCAACACGACCACTTGTGTGGGTGTGTCTATATATATATAAAACAATAATACATTTGATACTAATCTATATGGCTCCTCTCACCAACATATCTCAATTCACTATTGACTATTCTATCAGTCTCATAAGAAATAAATCAATAGATAGAAATGTAAAATTGGAATAGCCTATATAAACAGCGCACATCAAAGCCCCAACTTACTTTATGCCTGCCTCTTTCACGAGAGAACCATGAGCACATAAAAGCTTCTTAAATTCAAAATTGAACAAGAGCAACTGCTCCCTAAATTAAACACACTTCCCACAATGGCAACCTATGATAAATGCCTATAACATTTGAACTACTACAGTTTTTGGATAATTGTTACTCTTCTCTCATTTCCATTTAACTTCTAATCAAAGGACAACTTCAATCCTGCCCGTTTGATAAGTTCAAAATATTACACTAGGGATCTAAACAAAATAAGTAAAAAATATCATACCTCTGTGCAACCTCTTTCCGTATGGTATACCTAATTTTCTTGTCAAAACATCTCTCTTTCCTTTTCTCACGGAACCTAATCAAGGATGCTATTCGTCTTGAAAGATTTGACCGCTTTGGAGCATCACCTAAACCCTGGCCAATACGATATTATGAAACAAAAACACAAAATACAAATAATGGAATACAAATACTCAATATTTGAACATCAGCAATACCCCATTATTTTGATCAAAAGGTACTTCGATCGTTGGAAGACCAGTGGGGATATCATGACCCCCTAGGAGTAACTGCACGGCTTGCACCTGTTCCATACAATCCAACAAATAAGTGTACTTCTTTACAGAAAAAAGGGTAGAAACTCTAAACCAGTAAATCAATCTAAAGAACTTAATAGCAAAATAAATTACTTATTACTCGACCGGTTAAGAAGAAGCACGAAATAACAATAAAGAAACACTTCCTAGAAAAGAAAAGACAGCGGTTAAAAGTTAAAACTCTAATGCACAAAATCCATTAAGGACTAGTATAGTAAAATAGTAAAATAGTAAATGGACAGTAACTTCACTAATGAAGGATACAATATAATAATTTGAACAAGAAAAAACATAATTAGCTAATCAGATTGAGAGACTTCAACTCGACTACTTGACTCCGACTGTCAGACTAATTATCAGAACAGAACTCCTAGCTAGAACAGGACAACAAAGCATGAAATCGGATTGCATATCAAACGCTGAAAAAAAGAAAAAAAAAAACGAAGTGATGATCAGCAAGAGATACGGTTGTTCTGCTTCCGTAATTTAGTGCATAACTGTTTAATAAAATTACTTTAACCAACAGGGGAAAGAATCATTAATTAAATACGTCAGCTATATCTCAAGAAACGAATTCGGCCTCTGCATATTAAACTTCATATATTAAGAGTTTTTAGAAATCAAGGCACTTTATTGCTCTTCCAGATAAATTGGTAACGTTTCTCACGTCGAAACATTACTTTTAAAATAAGAAAACAAAAAGGGGAAATGGAAATAAAAATCTATCATTCCGAAATTCAAATTGACTTTACAAAAACAAGAATAAAGATAGATATTTTTTTTTTATTTGAAAGAGGATAAAAACCTTTTCAGGTGTAACAGCAGGGAACACGTAAACTTCTCCCTCAAAAGAGAGAGTAAGCTCGCTAGTTCTCGATGCCATAACAACGCCGTCACCAGCTCCGCCACCGCCACCAATAACGCCCCCTATTCCTATTCCGCGCTCCCCCACATTCACCGAGTTGACATTTAAGTCTTCCACGTCATCCAAGGCGTCATCTTCGTACTCTCCATCGTCGTCCTCGATCTGTATCGTCCCACGCGCGTGCTCCTCAAACGAACGTTCCTGAAGTGGCTGTGGATTCACAGCCGCCATAATAACAACTTGAAAAAAAAAGGAACAAGTACCAAGGCCACACCGTTCCAACTGTACCTAAAACCGAAGCCCTGGGCTTTCGATTATAACCTGCTTCATTGAACAGCCACAGCTTCCATCTGGTTACTGGTTACACATAATTTTCTTTCATTATTTTCAACAATCTTATTCATTTTCTGAACCCTAACCCTAAATAGAGCTTTCCTCAGCTCAAATAAGTAGAATCGAATACGGAAGGAAAATGGAAAAACAAAAGGTTGAAAACTACCCTAAATATAGCTAAATTAAGAGTTGCGACTTGCGAGAGCGTGAGCTCGTGTTTCCTTAGAGAAACTCAAATTAGAAATTCTTTTTCTTTTTTAATTAAGAGAGAGAGAGAGAGAGAGAGAGAGAGAGAGAGAGAGAGAGAATGTGTCGCCTTTGTGGTGGGGGGGGGGGATTTTTAGGGTGTTTCGCGGGAGTACGGGTGTCAGGATATCGAAGGGGATAAAGTGGGGTCCGATGGAGTTGATGGATCACATGGGCTTTGTGGGTGACAAATGATGACAAAACTTTGAAAAAGGCAGGACTGGGACCCAATGACAATTTGTTAAATTACTTCAAATATTTAATAACTCGATAAAAATTATTTTGTATACATATCATATTTTATGTATTTTTATTATTTATTTAAATTAAAATATAATAAACATATTAATTTTAAATATAAATATATTTACAAATATAATATAAATTTAAACGTAAATCATATATTTAAGTATGTTATGC
The DNA here is from genome assembly GCA_029448705.1 of Adansonia digitata. NCBI lineage: Eukaryota > Viridiplantae > Streptophyta > Magnoliopsida > Malvales > Malvaceae > Adansonia > Adansonia digitata. The sequence continues at coordinate 11,140,226 of JAQSVH010000008.1, forward strand.
TCCCATCTTTCTTCTATATAATGTCTAAAAATATTAAAGATAAATGATTATAATGATATTTGAAAAAGTAGAGGAACTGTAATGATTATTTGCAATAAGGTGCCTGAAAACTTTTGATACCAAATTGGGTTTTTTTGATAACTTTGTTTAGGTTTTGTTTATCACCATTTTAATTTATTTTTTTGAAGTTACTATATCGAGTAAAATATAATTTTTAATATATTAGAATCTATCAAAGTAATTATTTATTATTGTCTTTAATCTAAAATATTATTATAAACTGTAAATTAATTTTAACCAGTTCTTAAATAAGCATTTTTTTAATGGTTTCTCTATTGATATTAAGGAGATAGATTATTTTTATTATTATTAGTGTATAGAAGTGTTAACTATAGTTGTATGATGATTAGAAAGACATGAAACGTGAATAAATATTATCTCTCCGTCCATTAAAAAGTCTAAGAAAAATATTAAATAAAAAAAATGAATTTTAAGTTTGAACAAAAGCATAATGTCCGTTAAAAAACGGATAGGCCAAACCTTGTGCTAAAATTCAAACCCCAAACTTGGTTCAATCTAACCTATTTTTTAAGTATATAATATAAATGTATTTCTATATTTACATATTATATAATTTTATTATATATAATATTATAATGTAAATATTTAAAAAAAAAACTTAAATTATTTATATTTTAAAACATAATAAAAATATTAAATTACTAAAAATTAAATTTTAAAAAGTTGAAATAAATTAAAAATATAATATTGATGGACTAGGTAAAATTTCATATGCATATTTTAAATTGGACCGGTTTTAAACAAATTTAAAATTGTTAATACCAGATTTAAACCCAATCAAACTTGACTCGACCCATAAACGTTTATAAGTAAAAAATAAAAAAAATGCATGAATACAACTTTTTTTTTAATAGAAATATAACAAGTTCAAATTAGATACTGTATGTACGTAGTTTTCGACACGATTCATGAAAAATTATTAAAATACGAAACAAATATAATATAAATACGATATGAATATACAAATATATTAAAATTTTTATAATATGAATCATTATCGTGTCAAATTTTCTATAAATATATAACATTTTAAAAATAATAATAATATAAAAAATAATAACAATATGACAGTTATAAGACCTAGGAAGCTCTCAATCTTGTGTTCCTGAGATAGTGCCGGTCAAATAGACAGGACTGTAATTGATTGTCAGGTTGGCTGGTAGAACCAGCAATAGTAGACACAACGCAAAAAGGTCACTAAAACTATAACATAAAACATAACCAAAAAAACATGAAAACACCGCGAATATAAGAATATTTTAAAATTTATATAATATAAATTATTAATATATGCATCAACTTTTATATAAAAATATAAAATACTTTAAATACGATAATAATATGACAAAATACAAAAACACGACACAAATACACAATTGGTACATTCCAATGAATGAAACATTAAAAAAAAAATACTTTTCTTTTAGTATCTTGAGGTAATATTATAGTTTACCAGGTTCAAGATTAGGAAAATGATAGGAGAAGAAAAAAACAAGGTTTTGACAAACAGGGAATGAATGAAATATGGCCTATAAAATTACCGAAAGGCAGAGAGTTGGAAGCTTCAGCTCATACATCCGGAATTAGGGTTTTCTATTAAAAGAAGTAATCTCATGCAAAAGTACTAACTGAAGGAATAGGAGGGACAAAACCTCGTATATTGATCAAGGCAACTATGATATCTGTACATATAGGACAAAGTTTTAAAAATTTACCGATGAAGACCTAATCGACACAACGGCCATAACGGCAAAGATAATTAGTGCTCTGTAATTAGAGCCGAGCCATCACCGTTTGAGAAAGAAACTACATTGCTTTGTGTAGGGATAGCATTTCCAGAATCCGAGTCATTTGCTTCACTTTCTCCCTAATATCAGAAAAAAAAAAATGCTGAGCCACATTGATGTTACCGAAGTATACAAGAGGGTAAATTAGAACAGCAAGTCGAGAAGCCTAATGACAAGTTTACATGTTATGAAACACACACCTGTTCGACTGGAATTAGGGAATGATCCTGAGTTTTCTTGGGAATGTCCCTCAAAGCTCCCTGCATGAAGTTCGGTTTGTTTAAAACTCAGAATATGTAGCATGATGAATGTTCAGCAAAGGGGAAAGCATTTGATACACATGCAAAACTAGAGGCAAATTTAAAAATTAAATGCTCACAGAGAGAGATTGGATAAAACGTAAAGAAGGAATCAATACTGGAGAGGTAAACAATGGGGAGGGTTTAGTGGGAGGGAAAGCATTTCATGTGCCTACCACATTGGCAGACCTTTACAAAACCCATCTGTAAATCAACAATACCGTTGACACCAACCCGGACAGTGGGAAGAGTTATCTACATCCCCTAAAAATTGATAAGAGCAAAATACTTCTCTTGGTGGAGAACATTTTGTGTGCAGGCCATTTAAACTTTTTAATTGCGATATTAATTGCAATCAATCCCAATTGAGAAACTCTTCAAGGAGCAGCTAAAAGTGGCTTGCACATCTAAAACTACTCAATATATGAACAGAACTACGGTCGCAAATGTAGCAATAAAATCATGGAGCAGCAAATTTTCTCAATTGTAAATAAGTAGCATGGACAAAGCAAAGAAATGTGAAGCATCAATCACAGCAGAGACATCAACCTTGTTTGCCCAAAAAAGTCCACAAGCATTGCATAGAGACCTTGGACCAGATGGACCACGTCGCATCATAGGGGTGGACTTTGAGCTAACGCCACAGTGCGTACATCTGCAGAAGTAAGAAAATGACATTATGCCGATTATTATAATATATATAGATATTTTACCAGGAAATCTAGTGCAGTAAGTACAGAGGTAAGAGAAAAAAAACATATTTACTAGATCTTCATAGAAAGAAAACGCAAAGAATAACACTCTGGCAGATGGTATAAAACTTACACAGTATCTGCTAGGTTATCATCAGACTGGGAAGTACCCCAGCTGTAAGCTCCATCAGACTTCTTGGAAGATGTAAATTGACCCTTATTACGCTGCATCCTGATGCCCTCAAAGAAATTAGAAACATGAACTTACCAAATATGGAACAAATAAAAAATTGTCAACAAGGACAGACCACCCCTAATGAGGTGTTTTTTTTTTTTCCAGCTAAATAAAACACCCTAAGATAAGAATTTAAGAATTCAATTTCCATGAACTCAATTATATATATGTTCTTTTTTCTAGATTACGCTGTTAACCATTGCTACAGATTAAAACTTTGCTAGAAGGATAAAAAGGGTATCCTCTCCCGTTTGTCCATGTGGTTCTCTTATTGCACCTAGACCAGCCAATTAAACTCGAGGAAAATAGTATTCTTCGCCATCGTTTGAATTCTTTAATGTTTTTTCCCCTTCCATAAGACCCTTATTACACTTCATTCATTGCTTGTACATAAGAAGTATGTCTAACTGACAAACAGTTTAAAGAGATAGAACCAGTAAAAATTGCCTGACTCTAACAGTTTAAACTTTTTGTTTCCAGTTTAGAATATAAATCCCCTAAATCACCAATATTTATGTATATAATAAACTATGAGTGAATTGAAATAACATTACTATACAGCATACTCCTATAGTTGATATAATTACAAATATGAGTTTATACAGATTCCCCAACTGTATTTCAAAGTAATGGCTTCCGCTGATTAGATAAGCACTGTATGAACTTATAATAGTTTTAAGGACAGTGATGTGATAGACATTCCAGATCACTGTGTATTCCCAATATATATTAAGCTCTACCTAATTTGTTGATTGAGTTTGATAATTTTGTAGCAAAATGAACAATGCTAAGGTCAGTCACAAGCAACAAGACCATCCATGAATTAATTACTAAAATTGGTAAAGCTAAATGGGTCTTAAAAATCATCCTTACACAGTCTGGGGCTCTAAGAAATATTTCCTTATAACAATTATTTGTTAATCTCTCAGCACTATTTTTACTCCCTAGATCCTTAAAGTTTTGCTAACAATTTTATAGTATATTAGGCCTTAGAAGACGAGAGGACTTTGCAATACATCATTAAAACAACTCCTAACCAGTGAAGACAACTTTAATAAAAGCTTATCTATCTGGGCTATTGAGTATGCAACAATGATTAAGTATCACCCTTCAGAACTGAATTATAATTTAATTTTATTGTCTCCCAATGCTGAAAACACGGTACACTCTTAATAAAGATCCTTGGATTATAACATTCTTGGATATTATTCAGAAAAACAGTGAGCTAATCCAACATTAATGATGCATGCGGTAAGGATAAATGAAAAAATGGTAAGATTAAAATTAAAATGCAATGATCATGTTCAATAGCAAATGAAAAGGAGCAACATAACTTGCAGAAATACAAAATTTATAATAGAAGTCATATTCTTTGGCTCTCTGTTAAAGCCAATATACCTCTCATAGAATAAACCATACATACTTTAAAGTGCTAATTCTCAGTAATTTTGAAAACCTCAAAAGCCAATTGCTACTAGTTCTATGCTAAGTTGTTAGTATCAATTGAATGAACAATATATCGACTTTCCTAGTTCAAAATTTTACGAGCACATCCAGCTAATATAACTGCATTTAAGGGAAGGAAAATCACACCTAAGAGCAACTTCTTGACGAACACTATATCTGACTTTCTTATCGAAACATCGCTCTTTTCTCTTCTGACGAAACCTATCTAAAGAGGCTGCCCTGTGGGGTTGATTACATCCTCTGGGAAAGTCCACTAAACCCTAAACAGAAAAAGAAATGGTAAATTAAAAAATTAAAAAAAACTAAAATAATTTGTAAATTCAACAAATTTAGAGAACTACCCTTTGGTTCTTTGATGACGCTTCAACACCATGGGGACCTGAAGTCAGTTCACATCCACCCAGAAGTAATAACACCGCATGAAACTGCAAAAATTCGAGAAAAATGAAAATCCTTTACATGTGCATTTTATTGAGGAAAATATAGAAACGTTAAAGGTTAAAAGTATGATTTTGAAGTTGCATTTTGCTTTTGATAACTTAAAATAAGGGGTACGATTGAAGCCATCTGTTTTTCGTTCTTCAAAAGTTAAAACTTTCAGCAAACCCTAATTGGCCTAATTGACAAAGTGTTTCAAGGAAAAAAAGAAGATACCTTATCAGGAGTAATAGCATCGAATACATAGACCTGGCCGCGAAACGTGAGAGTGAGTTGGCTGGCACCGTCGGCTCGTTGAACGACGGCCAAGTCAGAGGCGGAAGCAGCGGCGGCGGCAGTGACGTAGATGGGATCGGTGGTGACGTCCTCGACTCCAACGCCATCGTCAAGGGGATGAGCATCGTAACTAACACTGTGATGGTTATCGGCGGATGCGGAGGCAGAAATATCATCCTCGGCGCCTGTGATGGCGATCTGGGAGGGGATGTTCATAGGCTGAGACTGACCGTACATTGAAGAAATTGGGGATGTTGAAGCATTACAGTAAAACCAAACCCAAAAAAAAAGAGAGAGAAGGAAATAGAAAACCCTAATTAATTAATTGATTGAGAAGCAAAATAGTAGTGAAAAGGCAATTCCTTTCTAGGTTTTTGGGAGAGTTTTTAAAGAAGAAGGGAATAATATGCCACACAAAAAGAGAGAAGTGTATCAAGAGGCCGAGGACCTTTAAAAGCTTATAATTGCAATTTTTTTAGATATATATATATATATATAACGGAGGTTTTTTTTTTTTCTTTAATTTTACTAATGAAGTGCCTTGTTATTTTTTAAAACTAACTTTTTATATTTTAAAATACACATAGGCTTAAAGGGTAAACTTGTTCACGAGTGAGCAATCTATTAGATCCGATAGTCAATTTATATTAGACTAATTTAGGTATAAAATTCTTAATTCAAATAAATTTGATTTAATTTAAATTATTATTTAAATAATAAAAAAATATTTTTATTTAAATTTAATTATAAATATTAATATAAAATAAATTTTTATTTTTAATAATATTTAAATAATAATACAAGTTTTTTTGCTTGATTTAGATGTAAGAAAATTAAAAATTTTTACTACTGTGATCTGATCCAACTTATGAACACTTCCACTAAAAAATTTGTTTCATCCTAATAATCTTACTTATAAAATCTAAAATTTTCACTACATAAAATAAGATAATCTTTCGTATAAAAAACATATATATAATGATAATTATGTAGACCTTTTTCTCCGCAATGGCTCATGCAAAAATTATTGTGGTAATCCAAAAACAAATAGCTTCAACTAAGAAAAATAGTAGTACTTCTATTACTTCTGCCATCACTCTTTACTGACATAAGCTAAAAACCAAAAAAAAAAAAAATCTTCATATATAAAATGTGAGGGCTGTTTGTCCAGCACTACACCGTTTTTGCATCTCATATTTGTTCTTTTCTAATGGCTATGGCCTTTGAGAGAAAATTTTCACCTTGTATTATATTGAGTTAAAAGGGTTTTTATTAGGGATTGGAGATTTGGAGGTTTACTCAATTATTTTGCCAAGTTTATACACACACACACATACGTATATAGCATTAACGTTTCTTAGGCCTCCAATCATTTTGGTTCCAAAATTTTGTACT
>JAQSVH010000008.1:11146995-11177149 GCA_029448705.1 Adansonia digitata
TATACACACACACACATACGTATATAGCATTAACGTTTCTTAGGCCTCCAATCATTTTGGTTCCAAAATTTTGTACTCCTTGCGTGTGTATGTATATAGCATAAAAATTCTAGTGCCTTGTACTATTGCTAGTTCAAAGCCTTCCTTAAACTTCTTACTCAATAGAGAACACGAGTTCTGCACGTAGTGATGTTTTGCATGGCTTGCGATGGCCCATTTCGTTTCCCTTCGCCTCTCCGAGTTCTTCGCTCTCAAGGGTCACAAAATCTCCTTCATTTCAACCCTAAGAACCCTCTCCAAAACTTCCCAATATTCCCTCAAAGTACCAGTTACTCGTAACCAGCAGCAACAACCCACTCAAGCAAGGTCCGATCTGGACTTAAATTCAAGAGAATGATGTTGCTTTTAGAAGTTTGGGTCAGTTTGAATCCGACTGGTTCAATCTTTTACATGAGCTTTACGAAAACCCAAAAAAAAACAATAATACCAGCAAAAATGGGCGTACACTACTTAAAAAGAACCGGAATGTTTCCTCGAAACCAATGAAGATCAGATGCCCAAGGATATCAATAACATGTGACATTTAAGCCAATGTCAAATCAAATTCAAAGTAAATTAGCACCTGAATATGTTGCCAAGCTGATCTTAGAACAGACTGTTTAAATTCCTCATCTTTAGAATCAGGCACTGTAGCCTGTGTACAAAGTTTGGGTTGAGACTTTTGACACTGCTATTTTGAAAAACAAATTGGTTATACAAAAGAATTGAAACCTAACCTAGTCAGAGAATATTGTTACATATAAAAATGTTAATATACCGATTTCTGTCTCAGTTCCTTGCAATGAACTTGAAAAAGAAAAAAAAAAACAAATCGAGTTTCTAAAAGCTTGCAGCTCTTACCTCCCTTCCTATTTCTTGCTGGTACAAAAGGGTAAGAATCCTGTAGGTTGGATAATATAATGCTTGGATGGCGCTGAAAGATTAATTGGTATTCTTCATCTTCATGTGCTAAATATGTATAGCTGAAACATGGCCCCAACATCTGGAGATGGAGAAAAGGATACAACTTTCACATGCATTCCTGTCAAAAAGGGAAAACAAATGAGAGTGACGAAAACAGAACACAAATATGCCAAATATTTGTAGAAATAAAGTTAAGTTCCCTGCTAATATTGAGCTCAAATTCTGAAATTATTATTATTTTTTTAAAATTTAGTTTCCTGTTTTGGCTAAGATTTGGCACTCTAAGGGTCTCACTGAACTTTTTCGCAGGAATGAAGCAAATCCGGCTGAACATCTTTGCAATTCACAGATATAGCCAAGTTGGCCGGGTTTTACATGTACCAATCTGATTGGAAGAAATGTCATTCAATTCTTCCTCGATTTTAGACTTTTGCTAAGCAAAGACTAAGCTAAGAGGGAAGTCGCCCACCTTCTCTCCCAGCCACCATTGCCAATGTCTAATCAATTCTGATAAGCAGCGAACTCTTTAACACATTCCAACATGTTGTAAAAATTCCTAGATATATTTTCAATAAAAATAATCACTTAAGTTCTCTTATGCCATTTCTTGGATGCATACAAATACATAGTGTTAATGTGAACATAGATTACTATCAGGCATACTTTGCAAAACATGGTGCTATAAACATATTTAAAATATTTATTTTGTGGAATGAAAGTTAGCAACGAATTAACTTAATTACATTAAAATGAATGAAATGGCTACAAATAAACATTAGCTAGCAGAATACCTGAGATCAGTGTCACCGATCAGACCCCAATTGTCAAAACAGTCATTCCAATCCTTAATCATAGCTTAGACTGTTAAAGAAACTTTATTTCGGATTCCGGGGAATGCTAGCTTTGCGTAGTTGAGGATTTTCTATTGAATACACAAGAAGGCTTCCATCTTTTGTCCCGGCCAAGATGCATTCTTCTGGAGTTACAGTTAGGGACGTTATTACCTTCCCTACCCCTTTATATCTTTGAACAACCTCAAGTGTGTTCATAGAGCGAACAACAATCTGTCCTTGGTCACCAGCACAAACCAAAAACTCACCACACCCACTGAGTTCAACACAGTTGAGGCGTCCGTTGGATTCTGAAGAGGCAAGATGTTTTCCATTAATAGAATAGAGGTGTAAACTGAGATCATCATCAGAATAAAGTACAATCTGCCCATGCCGAGAAGCTACAAGTTTTGACAATGCACTGCCAGATGGATGTAGTAAAGATCTCACGTATCTTCCATTTCTCAAGGTATGAAAAACACAAGTTCCATCTTTAGACCCACTAATAATTATGTCAAGCTCCACACTAACAAACAGGCATGTAATTATATCATCATGGCCGCACAGAATATGGAAGGGAGTTTCAGCAATGATACAGTCTTTACGGGGAACTTCTGTCTGCATATTCCGAACTCTCTTTTCTGGGACTCTGCCACGAAGAACTTCCCACACCATGACTGTAGTGTCGTAACTTCCAGTAGCAACAATGCTTCCATCAGCTGAAACTGCAGTAGGTTATCAATCCTCAGTTAGACAACAAAGAGTGGAGAAGCACTTATAACACAAACTAACAATCCATAAGAAAAAAAAATATATTTAGCAGATACAGATCATCCTCATCTCAAAAAATGATATAATTTACATTTTACATGCAAGTATGTTTCTCTTTCTTTCCTCCTATGCATCAACAGGATCTGAACCTTTGAATTACACTACCATCAAAATCAAATTATCCACACAACAGATAATCCCACAAATGCAATATGCCTAACGTTAAAGAGTTCTCTAGTAAAATTTCAAAAAAGGTTTCAAATGACTAAGAATACCAGCTGAGCTTTGTACAAAATAGAATCCAACTTTAAATTCCTTTTGTCAGAAGATTTAGGGCACTCCTTTAAAAGAAAAATACCTGCAACACAGCTGACAACATCTTTGTGCTGTCGAATGCTCTGAACCATTCTTCCATCATTCAAAGATATGACTTGAAAGCTGTTTTCCCAATTGCCACATGAGATTAAAACGTTCTCAGCCGGCATTTGCATTGTCGCAAAGCATTGTGCTCCAAGTTCAACATTTTCTGCCAGAGGACTCCCAATTTTACGAGGGGAAATAATATCAGCACCAACTCCAAAGAAAGGATCCTGCAAAGTTCGAAAACAAGCTTAAACAAAAATACAACTAAGGAAACTAGCTTAAACAAAAATACAACTAAAGTAATTTGAAGACATCCGAATGATTTAATTTAATAAAGAAAAGAACAATCTAACTAAGAACTAACCTGAGAACCTGAGAAGGTGAAATTTCCGCCAGATTGAAGTTGGGTTGTCAACCACATCTTAACAGATAAAGTAAGACCCTGGTTCACAATAACAATGTTCGAGTCCACTAATCCAACATAGAAAACAGCTGATGGTGGATAACTCAGACAAGAAAGAACAGATGTCAAAGTAATAGAAGCGGGGGCAAAATACAAAGGATGCGCAATTGGAATTGGAGGCCCTCTTCTTGGGTGTCTTTTACGGAAAATCTGGATTGGTGTCTGACCAAAATTCGCAATTTGATCTTCAATTGCTGATCTCTGCAGCTCATCATCCATAGTGTCCAGATCAACAGCACCTTCATAAGTTAAATAATAGAAGACATTTGCAGCCTGCAACACGGGTTTATTTTAAATGAGAACAGTTTGGAGGAAGAAAATAAAAAAAAAAATTCAAATATTTGGTTGTTGAAAGACGTCCTTTCCACAGTATACCTCCACTGCTGGTTTTCCACGCTGCTTGTAGCCAAATACCAAATCAATCCAGTGATGGAGATTTGAGCTAACATACTCACTTTCAAGGGCCTCTCTATTTTTACTTATGAACAATTCAGGTGAACCCTACAAAAAGACAAGCGGAAATAAGTTCTTCAGCAGGACATTTAGGATTTAAACTAAATGTTTAGTAAAATACAATTTCAACTCAAATTAACAAGGATTCTTAAGCTCAGCAAATCAAGGACTCAATGGGAGCTTAACTTCTAGAGAAGCGATTCTTAAACAAAAAGTATACAAGGAAATATACCGCAGTCAAATTTACTAAAGAAATCTTAAAAGTGTAAAACAAGTCTTGTTCACAAAGTCTCATACAAATTAAGGAGCTTAACTCCTAGAAGTTCACCCCTCATCTCATTGTTACTATAAAAAAACTGAAGCATTCCCACCATCATCTGCTCTTTTTTCCACACCCCGTTGTGATAAGACATTCAACTTTGTAGGGTTACAGATTAATTCATGTTGCAGTCCCCCCAAGAATTTTCATTCATTTGTTTCCGTATTATTCTGCATAAAACGACGCAAGGTTTTCTTTTCTCTTCGTTTTCCAATGGTCTTTATCTATCCTGCTGAAATTCTTTGTAAAAAAACCTCTCACTGTAAGATTTGACAATTACCATCTTACTCATAATCATTGTTAGGATACACATCTCCATTATCTTATCAAGCAAAATTATAAAATAAATTGTTTCCTATTAGATAGGGAAAAAAAGATGCTTGTTCTGTTTATCCGCTTATGTGGCTTTTCACTCCAAAAGTATAACCAGCACATACACCTAAGCCTAATATACAATATGTACATAAGTAGAGGGGTTCAACAATTTTCTTTTTTTTCCAAATATAACATCTCATCTATAGTTTTATCAGAATCTCAAACAATAGAAACATATTTCATTACTGGATATCTAGATTGAATTAGAGTCCTGATAATTGTTACTTTTATGGCAGGCCCTGTACGAACAATATAGCCATGTGGCTACACGGTTAGAATCCGAAGCCTGATGGAGGATGTTAACGAATCTGATATGATAAGAACTATTAAAAAAAATGCGTGTGAAACATAATAAATCTAAACTGTTAGAAATTTGTTACAGAAGCCTCTATAACCTTCACAGAATTTAGAGACGTTCACCCTTGTAGCACAACCATCATACTTATTCCTCTTAAGCTAATCAAATAATCTTTCTGAGTACCAAATAGTTCTCAGATTAACCAAGCAGTTTCTTAAGTAGGGTCCCATTAATATATACAATGAGAACAACCATGAACTCTTAAAGTTCTTGAAGCTGAAACAACCTATTCAGAAACCAAATTGTCCCTAGATAATTTCTGAAACATGATATCCAAGGGGAATTCACATACCTTAGCCCAGGGAGGGAGAGAAACATCACTTATGGGTTCACCATCTTGTTTCACCCCAAGATGATAAGAGTTCGAATTGATAAGAAACTCGGGCATGTAATAGAACTCAGGAATCAACTCCTTCACATCACTTGTATTAGAAAGGCAATTCCTATATGTGCTTTCAACACTTTGAAAAAGACGATCCGCATGGTCAAATTTACCGCCCTGATGAAAAATGATAAATTAGTGGAGCATGTAGATACGAATTGACACACCTATTAAGTGATAAACAAGGAAAAGAAAACCACATCGCATACAGGAAATATTGAATGAGAAAGGACTACGATTCATAAGTCCAGATTTGAACCATATTTAATGCACGGCTAAAATACTAAAAAAGCCCCTAAAATATATCACTTTACTCAACTAAACCCATATAGTTTTATTGTACCCAAAATCAGCCCTCATCTTTGATTTATTTTAAGGGATTATTTAGGTATAATTAAAGTTTACGGGCTTATTTGGGTACAAATTAAAGGTTAAGGGTTTATTTGGATGCAAATTAAAGTTTAAGGGCCTATTTGGATGCAATAAAAGTATAGGGGCTTAATTGGGTAAAGTGAAAAAGTTCAAGGGCTTTTTTGTTATTTTAGCCTTAATGCATTCAGACCTATACACGCTTATCAGACTTTGTATAAGTACTGCAATGACCTTTATGGCCTTCTTTTTTTTGGTAGAATGTTATGCAAAATTATTAATTAATAGCTTAAGATCACACATAACTCTAGCATTTATCATGCCCTTGAAAAACTAAATGCTAATATCTATTGCTATACATATATATTTTTTGGGGGGGATGGGAGGAGGACCTAAGATGACGGAATTTCCAACTGTTTTATGAATTTAGGTTAAGGAGTACAAGGTTCTAATATAAATACATAGGAGACTACCAAATTGATAGACTCCATTTTCCCCAATGCCAACCTGCAATGAAACTTTTCAGAGTATTGACAATTTCAGTGTACTCAACTTTCCTCCATATGGAAGAGTAAATAAAAGAAAATTTTTGTCACTTGCTACCACCACTCCAAAAAAGTGCATTTTGCAAAGATCATGCCCAAAGAAGTGCTTTCAGAACTGTTTTACCAAAGGTTATCAGCTGAACATCATTGCACCAAAGAAACAGTAATATCACCAGATTTTTTTTCTCCTTTTAAATCATAAACCATTATCAGGCAAAGAAACAGTAATATCACCAGATTTTTTTTTTTCTCCTTTTAAATCATATACCATTATCAGACAAGGTAGGGCATTTAAATAACATGCAAAATACGATACATAAATTCATGATGTCATGAAAAAGATACCTGTAAATTACGGTGAAGCGACGTGAAAGGTTCTAAACGGAGTAGGTAATAAAGCACAATCCCCATGCTTGAGTAATGAGACCCATAATAGAAACTGCACTACGAAGTAGAAGCACAGCAGCACATTAGACAAATTGATTAACGCAAACTCTATAGGAAAGAACTACTTAATGTCCTGAAACTAAGATTGAAGATAACCTGGGTATATCAGGATCACAGAAGTTTCGGTACCTGTCTTCAAACACCTGAATCATGAAGCATAATATTGACATATTTAGAAAGAAAAGCAGGCAAAAAAAAAAAAAAGTGGTCTCGAGGAATCAGTATTAAGTATGTCATTCATTAAACAAAGCAAAAAAAATAAACGTACCTCAAACCTTTTTGGATCCAGCGCTCCAACAGGCTTGGAGAGATCCCGAAAAGTTGATGACTTGTTAAAATCAAGAACCTCAGATGAGTAATCAGCCAAAATCCAAGGAAAGACGGGATACTGCATCAAATCATTATATGATCTTCCTGCAAGTGTGTTGAGAATCATCAGATACTCTAAGTTTGTTATATCCCTTCTCCTCCATCTCTCCCTAGCAGTTTCTGCCATTTCCAGTGCCACGCGTCTATCAACAAATGAAATAATGTCACTCCTGTCCCTACTATTTCCCCTTGGAAAGAACAGCTCATTTCTGACAGAGACTATCAAGGTTCCAACCTCTTTCGCATCCTTCTGCGATGCGAAGTTTATAAATATGGGAGCAATCGAATCACTGAAGAAAATCTCAACAGCAGTGTATCTAAGCAAATACCGAGTCCAATGAACAGCTTTTATCTATGGCCAGCAAAGTAAACAAGAAGAAATCAATTTTGAGTTAAGAGATACAAGCAAATAAAACAACTAATGATTCCCTACCTTGACAATACTCCATCTCCGATGACGCTTTACATTTTTTAATTGTTCTTTATGCAAATTTTCTGCCTCTACATTTTCAGTAGTCCCCTTCTCGGAATTTGTATCAAGATAAATGGACCATTTAAAAGACTTTGGCTTTTGATCAGCCCTCACTGACTCGGAATAGCCCGATGCCTTTAATTTGTTGAAAACTGAAGACCCTCCAGTACCTTCAACTATAAATTCACCAAAGAAATGCAAGACATCTTTCATGACCGCTAACTGACCAGCCAATTTTCTTTTTGGTGTCACAAGCACACATGGAAGTGACATAAGAACCTGCAACATAAAACCACAAATTAGCAATGAACACTAGATGTTTAAATGAGAAAAAACACAGTTTGACTGTTCTTATCCCACTGATAAGATGTACCTCACTAGTTTCCGTTTCTGGAGGTGACGAAAGCTCTTTTCTATCTTGTACGATATCCATCTGATCACTGCTGCTTTTAGCTACTTCCATGCTCTGACTGTCTGAAGGATCCTCAGGAATAACCAACTGTCCACTTGGTTCAGCACCAATCTCACAAGGTTCTGAGCTCCCCTCATCAGTTATTCTGCGTACACCTTTGAGCAAAAACTGCTTCATTTGCTCAGGAATGTGCCCCACAAAACTAGATTTGCTCTCACTACTGGGAGGACAAGTCTCATTACTAGGGGAAGTGGAAGGAGCATGACACAGCTTTTCATCAAAATGATAATTTCGTCTTAACTTTGGCCTACGCCGCCATGAATCTTCCGTCTTGTCAAGTTTCCAATGTATCACAGAACCATTTGGAAAAGGATTGGCAGACCATGGACCCCTTTCATCGATTAAAGTGCGAAACATGTGCATCCATTTTGCCTGTTAGAGCAAAATTTATTATTTTCACACACACAAGTACAAGATTCAACATTATTAATCAAAGGGAGAATAACCAAAGAACAAAGACAATAAGCCTATTAAGAAAAGGACCAAAACAAAGAGCATATTCCAAAACATAAAAAATTTTAACATACAGCAACATTTTGCTGCTCCTCCTCATGGGCAAGCAGGAATGCAGCCCTTCTGCTCTCATCTGAAGCAATAATACAGTGCAAGCTACTTTGTATCTCATCTTCAAATGCCGTCTGGTTATGAATTTCTAAAGAGGAAGTTTCAACCAACTTAGCACGAAGCTCCTGCAACTGTCTGATACGATCGGATTCCAACATTTTTACATACTTAGACTCATCAGAGACCTGAATCAAGAAACTAGAGAACTGAATGGTGGATAACCTGGGAAAAAGGGAAAGCAAAGAAAGAGTATGGCAAGCCAATTGAATAAAAAAAAAAATCATACAACATGCCACAAGATTCAGAGTTAGGACTATATTGCCTACCTTTACACAATGACATCATCAATAAAACATGCAACACACATACGATATATCATGCGGTTTATTCACATTGACCCTTGGAGATATCTCAAAAGAGTTTTCTCAATTCAGAAAACCAAAAACTTCATAAGAGTAAACATCAAAGTAGAACATCACATCATCTCAAATCTCATTTTCGTTCTTCCATTGAAGTGAGACTTGATAGACTATCATATGGGTTGAAAAATCAAAATATAACTTGGAACCATGTTTCCATATTTAGTAGTTGCCATGCAGAGTCTAAATAAACAACACAAAAATTTGGAAAACAAGAATAATAGGTGTCACTCTTAGAATATAGCAAAACATTCCTGGAATATCCTGATTCCAAGATATTGTCCACCATTTGAAATATAATAAAAATAAGATGAAAGATCCATCTAACTAAAATAGCGAAAAAACAAATTTTAATGAAGACAAAAGATGATATTGAGTTTAAGAACAGACCGCAGAAAGCACTCGATCCTTCTGAATTAGATTGTAAATGGAGCCTGCTTCTTTTGAGTGGCTGCTTGAATTGAATGACTCATCCCTACCAACCATGTCAGTAGCAAGCATTGATTTTCCACAGTTGATAGTTTCTCGAATCACATGTGCTATTACATCAAAACGAGCACCATCATCTAACATTCCATACCGGGATCGTACGAGAAGCAAAGACCTGAGCACCGTGTTATTTTATTGTCACGCTTCATGGAACAAGCATAAGGCAATGGAAAGCACTAATCCATATCTTTCCTTAAAACTCAAGATAACTAGATGCATAACACACAGAATCTGGAAACGTGGGCAAAAGATAAACGATAATACCAGATGAAGAGCTGCAGTCGACTCCTATTTTGCTCATCATCAGTGGCCAAAAAGGAAGGCAAAAGTGAGATGAACTGTTGAACGCAGCGCAATGCTCTTTCTAGGGAAGATCTGCAGAGATATAGGAATAAAAGTCGAAAGACAATTCTTGGACACCTTTCCCCCCTTAAAGCCATAGCTTTATCAACATTTTTATTTGGTTTTCCACTTAATGCATTGCCAATGCCTCCGGATACAACAGCAGCCATTTCTGCAGCAGGAATATTAAGAGATTCCACCAAGCCACGTGCTCTCTGGCCAAAAGATGGACCGACAGATGCTGAATTTCTGGGGCCCATCTTGCTTGGACCCATTCCATTCATCTCACTGATAACAACCCATAAATTGTCAAATAAGTTCCACCACTTATCACTAGGTATGTCATCTTCACTTGTCATTGACTGCCTGGAAGCCCGCAGATTTCTGAGAATGGAAAGATTAACATGGAAAGATGAAGTTAGTTTCTACTGGACATCTTACACGGTAGCAGAATACTGCCTTCATAAACGTCCGCATGATGTGTTCAATTATAAACCTCATAGCAAAAATCAAGGTGCAATATTTCAAACACCATTTTGGATGGTGTACAGAGGTAATAAGTTTCATGAACTTTATACTTTAATACAGATATCCATTTTTTATGAAATCCGAGCCAACTTGATATTCCTTATGCTGTTTCATAAAAGAACAAAATGCTAACTGCTGGCACCTAAATCATACAAGAAAATTCTAAGCTTATACAAAACTTTTTAAAATTGAATTAAGTCAACACTTGCTTCTAATTCTCCTAATCATATCAATAGATATTCCCATAGATTGAAAATTCTATACTGAATGGTCGATTTTATGTAAGGATAAGTGTGGAATCTTACATCATGCAGAAAACAAGGGATAAAACTTTTTCAACTGAAAATCGGTACTCATGCCATATTAATGAAGTTAATTATGGTGAAGTAAAAAAAATAATAATAATAATTTTTTTTTTGGCAAAAGCAAAAAAATAAAAAATAAAAGAACAATTCCAAAGAGGATTTATGAAAACAAGGGAAAGGGGGAAAAGAGTAGAACAGCCAATTGACTCTAATTTTTCAAGTGATTCAGTCGCTTAAAAAAGTTTAAAAAAAGGATTAAAGAAACCAGCCAATGTCATACAAAATAAAAGCAAAACCACAATGCAGTGACTAGACAAACAGATTAGTATTTGACAACAGATGGAAGAAATCATCGAATCTCAACAGCCTAAATAGATTTCCTCCCAATTAAGGCACAAACACATAATAATGGACTTAAAGTTTCAGAGAAAATGAGTGAAAATCAAGCAGCAGTACCCAGATGCTCTGTCATCAAATTCTCCATGCAAGAGCTCATGCAACACAGTGGTATAATCTTTCTGGCTTTCTACCTCTAACAAATTCAGATACTCAGAGCTACTAGCTGGAAACTGTAAGAAACGGAGTTAACTAATTAATATCATTCTTAAGTTTGGAATAACAAGCTAAATAAGTAGAAAACGGCAAGCAAAGTCATAGTAAATACTTGAATGTTGTAATATGTTTGTTTATTGGAGTGAGAATGCACAAAGACAAGTCTTGATTAGTTTTTCATGGAAGGATAAATATTTCTAAATTCTCATTTGAATGCTCCAATTTCAAATAAAGTAAAAGAACTACAATTTCAATCAATTGACTTTCACTTTGTTCTTTCAAGACATGTATAGAGAAAATCAAATGAGAAAGCTTTAGGACCACGTGTGCCTTCTCTCCCCCATCATCTATCATAATCTTCCTCCTCTTATATGTGCATGCACAAATTTAGGTAGGTATGTTACAGATTTTGAGGCGATGAGATATATGAAGAAATCATTTCCTAGCAGTGCAGCTAAACCCAGAATAAACATAGTCAAGTCACGTTCTCAAGTAAGTTGGTACCGGAAGTTTATTGCCAATTTCAGAGATAAGCGTCTCATCTAACAGGCGCAGAAAATATAATGTGTTGTCTCGACAAGGCTGTGAACTAAAAATATTCTCCTCGGCAGATAAATCTACCAGCCTTTGAATCAAGCTGTCATATATGTCACAAAGCATGTATCGGCATGGTATGCCAACCTACCAAGGAAAAGAAATTAAAGTAATTTATCCATCAATGAGCTAAAAAAAATCTCAAAAACAGAGTAGATTAAAGTAAACAATTTTAAGAAATTAAACCAAGGAATTTGACCTACTTGCTCACAGTGCAGAAGTAGAAAATTCACAGTCTCCTCTAGTTGTTGCCAGCCACCTTTTATAAACTGTATATAGTGACAAAGAACAACTGAAAATACCCTCATCACAAGAGTTTTCTCATTTATCTCATAGTCACCTTGATATCTTGAATCAGACAAATAGTTTTTTACCACGTCAAGTTTCACAGAAGCTGTTAACCAAGCATTCCAGCCATATTCCTAATCACAAAATTTGAACAATTAGATAGTACTTTTACAAGCTTACACAGCATATATATCATATAAAGAATTAATTGTATACAGTACCATTAACGCTTCTATATTCAGAGGATTTGAATCAAGAAGTTCAAGCAGATCACTAATTATTTTCATTCTTGCAGATGCTTCTTCACAGCCGGATAGGAATTTGAAAATCAAAAGCAAGCTCTGAGGAAGGAGAAAGTGAGAATTATTTCCTCTGCCCCTCTGCTTGTCAACCAGACTGCTTTTCTGTAACACCTGTAAACAAACATTTTCAAGAGACAGGTAACATGGAAAATTATCAGAGAATTACCACGACCACAGACAACAAAGAGAATAATAGAAAGACTAGTTAAAGCATAATAAACTAACAGAAAAAGGAGGGAAAATCCATGATTGGTTGATCACCTGTCGGGGGCTAGCACCACCTAGAAGAACATCGAACAAGGTTGCACGCAAATTATCTGTCAGTGGAAAGTTAAACAACCTGTCAGATATAGCTGAGAAGAGTAGTTGCATCCTTGAGTTGATTCTCTTGCTGTTTTCAGGAAGAGATTTTGATCTTCCGACAGCAAGATTAAAAAATCTTGGCCCCTTTTTCTCTGATGGCAAGCCAACCAGGAGTCTTCCAAGAAACTGCAAGCCAAGCAATCTGATGGACTCATATTCCCTACACAAAACCAACTACAGGGTGACTAAAGGGACATTCACTCTTAACCATTGATTTAAAACAGATCACTTTATCAACTCCAGTCAAAGGAATTCAACCTATTCAGAGGAAAGAAAACACATTAATTTATGAAAACCATAAGCTAACTAATGGAGTAAAAAATACTTAAGCATGCACTTGGTTCAGAAACTTGAACATTTTCCTGCAACTGCATAATCTTCTAAATAAGCACTTGAAGCAATAAAAAATGGTTAAAAAGTTTTCTAACAAAATTCCAGTACACAACGTCATACCAGACCAGTGGAAAAATAGAAACATATATTAAAGAGAACATGAGGTTTTAAAATTTAAAAAAGGTGGAACAAAATCCGAAGATTCTAGAGAAAATTTTCAAGGATTCAACAAAATTATTCTTCTTAAAAAAATAACTTATTTAACAATAATAGTGAAACACCGAGCAAGGATAGACCACAGCACCACTCACCCCATCGCCCCCCCCCCCCCCAAAAAAAAATCCAAAAGACAATTTATTTTGACATTTCTCCTCAGAGAGAGAGTCACAGTAGGCCAAAAAGGCTGTCAATATTAAGAAAACCCACCCTTAGTAAAAAGGCATAATGGTAAAAATAATACATTATATGGAGATTAACGTAAAAGGAATATAAAACAACAGAAACCATTGAAAGAAAAAAAAAAAAACGCAAGAAATCATTCTTCAATGAAACAAAGGTGACTGTTGTCTCTCGTGCCAAAAGTTTTTACATTTAACGCTTCGTGCAGAAAACATACCTCTTTAGGAGATTGACAAAAATGTGACAGCCACCTAACAGATTTACTTGTTCGAGGAAGGATACAAGCAAAGGTTTTTGAGAAACAGCACGTATAGCCATAAGTAAAACATCCTCAATGCATGTCATATCAAGACTTGTTTCAAAAAATGCTACAAGTGCTTTTATATCTGCTGGTGCAATGTGTTGTCTGCATAAAAATGCAATAGTTTTGTTAACAAAACTAAATAATATGATAATGTGCTATATATGACAATTAAAAATGAAATAGCTGATCCAATACTGTAAATCTGGCAACATCAGATGCCCTCACCCAGTTGAGAATACATACCTGAGGCTCATTTCGCCAAGACTTAATAACAGAAGACGAATTTTATGTATTTCTTCTCTACCAGGTCTTTCTCCAATAACTTGTTTAGTAATAGGATGTAAAAGTGGTTGGCCTCCAATGGCAAATCGAGATTTCACATTATCCCAATAACACTGCCGTATTATGTCAATAACACGTGGGAGCTGGCACAAACTTTTAAGCAGCCTAGGATCATTATCAAATTGTTCAACAAGAAACATGTACAGCTCACGTTGCACATTGTAAACTGTGTACAGCCAGATAAGGGGATTAAGAAAAATGGCAGACATGGCTTCTTTCATGAGCGGCTCTGCCAAACCTAAAGAATAAACACAAAAATCAAAAGAAATGAGATATATTCTTAAAGGGGTACAAAATAACTACAAAAGTTAAAAAAGAAAATTTAGGTGAGCATATGAATATGAATAGTTGCTACATAAATACAACTTGATATGGTTCATCGTACATACCACAGGTTGATACAACATTGAACAAATTCTTCAATGCAGACAGTGTTTCCATATTGAGTTGCTGCGGTGGGACTGATTGCAATAAAAATCCCAGTACTGAAAATCCAGAAAGAAGATGCATTTGTTGCTGATTTGCTAAATTCTCATCTAAGACGGAAGCAATAAGCTCAATAACTTCAGCGGTCAGACGCTCTTTTGCAACTGGAAAGAGCAGTGTACTTTCCAAAACTCCACTCTCATATCTATCAGACTGAGTGATAAGGGGGAAAAACACAGATATGCCTCCGACACAGTAAATTATCTCTTGGAGTAAGCGTCTAGAGCATAACTGTGTACCAACCATTATAGTTGCTTCGAACAAATTCTTATCCATTACATGATCCAATAACGGTGAGACATTAAATAATGTCTTGCCATCACTTGCCTGAAAATAGGAATCAACATCTAGGGTTCAGCTAGACAAAAAGGTGTAATTACCTTTAAGACAGGGATGTGTGTGCTTGTGTGCATCTTTTTCCCTGAAAGGGAGGGAAAAGAACCTGTGCATTGAGTCCAAATACAATTTTGGATGCAAGGCCGTCTTTTGTGTCAAGAATTCCGCTAGGCAATGGGTTATCACCAAATGCTGTAGCTTCACTATCAAGAAAGGAATACATATAGCTTGGTCCAAGGGAATGCACAGCCTTGACTTGCTCAGAAGAAATGGCATCACCAAACAAATAAATTGGACCAATCTGACCAAGAAAAGGAAATGAATCCTTGAAGAACTCTGGAGGATCATCTTCATTTGGAGGCAAGATAATTTTTGTACCAATGGAGCAGCTAGTCAATAATTCATTGACTTTTGCATATCTGAGATATGAATTAATGAGGGTCAGGAGGGTGACTACGTTGAGGAAAATATATCACTCCTGAAAAGTTTTTAATAATAAAAAGTAAAATGCAAACTGAGAATGTTTAAAGGTGGCATGATACCTGCATCTTTCAGAGGATACAAGCTCACCATCAAGATAACATCTCAATAGGCTACCTCCAGAAAAGGTTCTTCCAATGGTATGAGTAATACAAAGAAAGTGCCATTTCTTTCTGACTAGGTTAACATGCATCTGAAGACACTGTTGTTTCAGATTGATAGACTGTGAAGGACATGAGAAATATATCAATAAGTGCATGAAATTGGTAGCAATGCCAAAGAGAGTAAAACAAAAACAGGTTTGTTTTTTGTGTGTCTGAGTATTTGGGGGAGGAGGATGAGGAGGGGAAAAGGAAGCACTGCTTTTCTATTTAATGGTGAATATACATGCAATGAATGTTGGAATAAGAGTTGCTTTGGGAGAAACTTCCTAGACACAAACATATTACATATGTTTCACCTTATAAATAAGCTTATCTTTTGCCACTGCTGCTAAGCACCCTCTTCCATTTTCAGTCAGAAATTTGAAAAGGCCCATTGTTCCATTCCTGGGGAAATTCTCCACCCTAAGCCAACATGAAAAAGAAAAACCCTTGTTGAGAGGCCATTGCACGGGTGTTTTAATTATAATTCCCTGCCAAAAAAATACGTAGGAATATGAATACCAGGTTTTAATTAGAGTCATATAACAATAATTGAATGCAACAGGTTCAACTAAAATGAATATGAATATCAACAGAAACATTCTCCCCAAGAGCCCAAAAGGACTTACAGAATCATCCCCGTTGAGATCAAAGAAGGCAGTTGGTCCCTTCTCCTTTAGCATTGACAAAACAGTGGTCAATAATAATGAGCAGTACTGCTGTTGAGTCCCCACTTTCTCACTTCGAAGGAGAGCGAAGATCTTGCGAATATCCTTCCCAGATATGCTATGGCCACCAATAACCTGAATCAGTTGTGCAATTTTCAAAATGACACTGTCATCACCTTCTTGGACAAACCAATCAAGAAGAAAATTAAGCATTCCTGCCGCAACACATGAAGCTCGATTGGAAAGGGAATCCTTAAGCAGCTGCTGAAACAAACTGAGACCATAATGCCGCAAAGAGTCACTGCTCTGGCCAATCACAAAAATAGCCAGTAATGACGTCAATATTCAAATGGCTAAGTGTAAGAATCAGCTATTGCAGATTCTGGAGAAAGATAGTATCATCAAATAGTGTAGAACCAACCAAGAAAACGAATTACTAACCTTCTGAAGAATACTCAAATACAGGATAATCACATCCTCATTCTGAATCAAAATAGAACAAGAAAAAAACCAATTCAGGGACAACAACTTGACAAACTGAGCATAATGAAGAAAATGACAAGAGATCATGAACCAGTTCACATGACCAGACAGCAAGTATGCGACAGTGATCAAAGAGATTTTTCAGGAGATTAAATCACCTTTATATGAGGGCTCCCATTTGTTTCAAACTTTCCATCAACAAGCATATCAAGAAGTGCATTTAAAAGTGCTTCACTTGGATGCCATTGACAGAAGTCTAACAGCAAACTTTGCAATGTCTGATAACCCTTGCCAACAAGAGCTCTAAATGCTGCCTGTATAATTATTTATTGAATTTAAAAAATCACAAAATTACGAGAACAAGAAAATAATAATAACCAAGACCCAATAAAATTCTTAGAACTGCAATAATAAAGGAAACATCAACCTAATTTTAGATTGGTGTGCTTTAAAAGCATGACAGAAGCAACCAATTCCCTAAAATAACCCGAACAAATGTGATTAAAAAAATCTAAACACCATAAACATAAAAAATTAAACTCAATTTACCACCAAACCACAGACAAGCACAACAAGTACAAACAAGCACAGACAACTAAATCTGAAGAAATCCAAATGCATCAATCCATATCAATTCCACAATAAAAGTTGAGCACAAATATTAAACAAGAGAATAATACCGCATTAAACCAAATTGGGCTTTGCATTCCCAAGATAAACAAGCACGTTGTTGAACGTTAAACTACATTTTAGGCAAAGTCATACCAGCTACAAAGTTTTTCAGTGTTCTCATGTATTAGGAGATCAAAAAATGATGGCAGCCATACTAAAGCTGCAATAAAGACGTAAACTAATACTAGAGCAAATCCTTCACTAAAAAGGACCACTTGTTTGCACTCTTCAGGATAAACATTGATAAAGCATTCAACTATTCCAAAAAACTAATAAGCATGGAATAAAGAAAAAAGGAATGAAAATTACCTTTGAGGCATCATTCCTTGCAAGCAGACAAGTAAGAGTTTGTAAAACAACCAAAACCAACCTCTCGCCATTTGCCTCGTCAAGATTGCCATTTAGTAAAGAGACAACATGCAAAAAGCATTCTCCATCTCGAAATAAGGACTGGTAATACTGATTAAGCATGAAACATATAAAACACTTATATAAAACTCAATGGCCAAGTTGCCAAAGAAACAAACTTTAGAGAAGGGCATGTCAAAGTGAGCAGTACAGATAACATACCACTGGATCAGTCTGGAGTACATCTATCATTCCAAGCAATAGATTAATAGACAGTTCGGCAAAGCATTTTTCACGCTCCTTTACAAGAGTGAAGGTTTCTAAATATTTTGAACACACGTACAACACTGCTTTTCGATCTTCTTCAAATAGGGATGCAATCTGAAATGAAAGGGGCCAAAAAAAAAAAAAAAAACAGGTCTACTTAGCAAGCTAATATTTAAAAAGACCAGAAAAAGCTTTCAAATAGTACCAAAAAAACATACCTTCATGAGGTCAAGAATGTATCTGAGAACATGATTTCTCAAACCTTCTTCCCAAAACAATTCAAACAAACAATCAATGCAGGTAGAATCATGCAAAACCAAACTTCTAGCATCATCTGCTAGGGAGAAAAATTCCATAAAGAGTTCCATGCATGTTTCCATGCATTTAGTCCAACTTTGGGACATTTCATTTGAATCAAGTCTCCGGTGACCATGAGGTTGAAACCCTTCTAAATAATCATTATCAATCACAGGGCTCATATTTCCCAACCTTTTGGATTCTTGGGCTAGAATGCAAGCAACTTTCAGAACCCTGGAAACTGCATTGAGTGTCTTAAAGGAAGCAATAGTTTTCTCAGATGAAAGCTGTAATATTCGAAGCAGACTTTTTGCAAGAACACTAGCACTCTCAGGATTACAAGCAGATTGTTCAAGGGCCTCTAATAAAGCAGACAATTCAGGCTGTGACAACATGGGAAGAAAGTGAAAAGTAAGCAAAGTCCCAAGCACAAAAAAAACTTTACAATTGAATCAAGAACAAATCCTTTTAGATTACTGCTAGAATCATAGAACGACTAGAACATTCATAGGAATAACACATATAAGCACATATATCAAGAACACTAAACATGTACCCACACATAAACATCATAAACTATCATATGATTCCACTAATACAAAACCATATGAAGGTATCAAATAAATATTTATAACTTTGTCAATACCTCTAATTTAAGAATATGAAATGCCTATGCTATACATTCTCCAGAAACATTAGGATTCTATTTTCCATATCACCAAACTCTGCTGAATTATTTATATGATAAGCAATTACCAATATGGGAGACACAATAAACCCAGAATTTTCAATCAGCATGGTGCTTTGAATTAGAGGTAAAAGGAAATTAACAGCTTATGCAAGAAAAAAGGCTAAAGACACTGAATTGAAGAACATCATATATGGAAAATTCTTATTTCAACAGAAAACATTAAGGTAAATTTCCAGAACTATCATTGTGCTGGCTATGTCCAACATTGTGATTTCAGCATTTTTATATCCAAGTTGGTCCCTCATGAATTCCGCAAGAAATATGAATACACAACCACTGGATGAAAAGTTCAAGGGTAGTAATATAAAATTTTCAGAGATACTTTCATCACAGTGCCAGGCTTCTGATAACGCCCATAACACCTGTGATTGGCCCTTTCTCACCCTTGATAATCACCTATGTCAATGTCAACCTTAAATCTACATTATTCCCACATTGAGAGCAACTCATTATGAGACTAACTAGCTAAGAAAGTATTTATTCAAGCAGGAATCACAATGAAGATAAACTGTTTCACAAAGGTCATCTCAGATGTGACAAGACTAACTAGCTAAGAAAGTATTTATTCAAGCAGGAATCACAATGAAGATAAATTGTTGCACAAAGGACATCTCAGATGTAACAAGAACATACCAGGTTATGGACGCTCCCATTAGAAGTTGCAGCTAACTCCACAAATGAAATCACTTCTATCTGAATAATTTCAATCCCACCAAATTTTATTTGAGTAGCATTGCTCCCAGAAGCAAAATATTTGTCAAGTTTTTCTGAAAAGCCCTCAGGGTGTGGAGTAAACTCTTCAGAAAATTCCTCAGAAGCTGATCCAAAATAGAAAAAGTTCTCAGAGAAGATAAGGTCCCATATTCCCTCTTTGCGAAACACCTCAAGCAATGCAGCCGATGAAATGAGAACCTTCCTGAAAGCATTAAGAACACAATGCTGCAAGGTACTGATGAATACCCTACAGAAAACAAAATAAAGGGAAGGGGGGAAGAGGTTACAAACGAGGAGAAGAGAACAAAGTGCTAAAGGGAAACAGACTCATAGCTTGCAGGAGTTTGCAGACTTCCTCAAGGCACAACTACAATAGAAACAGAAAGGAATAGTATAACCTTACCGTAAATGGTTTGGAAATTCATTTTGATTGGAACAAGCCCTAACACATGGGAAAACTGTAAGAAGAACCCTCATGACCCATTTGATTGAAAGTTCAGCATAAACTGAAGAAATTGACATGGGAATCCGACCAGAGGTTGCTTGGCCCTGATGAAATTTAACATCTTCTGGAGCAAGAAGGAACGAGCAAAGTACTCTGCTCAACTCGACAACACAATCATTCCAAAGTTGATGACAAGAAGCCATCTCAGGTAAAGGAGCAGAAGGCTCTGCCAAATAGCTTTCAGTGTTATAATCGTTTTTTAAGTCAAAAATGGATGTCTGAGTGCCATCCAGCAGAACTGAATCCTTCATCCGCTGCTTGTACTCTTGAAACATGAAAGCAGGTGAACAAAAGCTATTTGCAAATTTATGAACTCTTCCATTCTCACACAGAAACTGTAGGTTATTCACATTCCCAAAACTGAACACTTGTTAAGGTCATTAATACATATTCACGCACAACTGACGACATTATGCAAAACAAAAAACCCCTGTTCTCTCTGATTTCATTTGATAAATAAGATCCACCTTATTGAACATTCGGGGAACAGTGATAGAAAAATGATGCATTGTACATTGCTGCACTAAACAAAATCAGACTGCAATTTAAGACAATATTTCCAATGTAAAAGTGCCCTTAGTGTCAAAGGCAGATGATGTGACTAGGCAACTTAAGCCTAATATCAACAGGTTCAGCATGATAGCAGAAATTCACTTATTTCAGATACAATTACATCTACAGGAGATTAATATAATTTCAATTCCCAAACATGGTTCACAAATTTCATTTTCACAAAGAAACAATTAAAGCAGTAAACCGCAAAAAAAATGCAACTGAATGCAAGATTCTGAATACAAGTATATATCGGATACACAGCCTCCCTAAGGACTTCCAAAGAAAGAACATGGAGCTCGAAAATTTTCGGCAAGGTATATTGCTCTCTGCATAGAAGTTAACCACCAGATTACAGGATCAAGAAAAAGTAGAATAAGGAATAAAAGATTTCTGTTCAGATACATAGACAATTAATTTTCTTCACACAGTTAAGTCAACAAAAAAAAATTGAACACCAAGGCTTCGGAACTGGAAAGAACCAATAGGAAAACATTGTAAGATCATTATGCATTGGCTTCGCAGAGAAGCTATAAGATCCCAAGATAAGCCTACCAAAAATTAAGATAACCTACCCAGCTATTACCAGACAGAAAGCAAAGTTTAGCAACACTAAACCGATTTGGATAATATGAAATCATATGAAACAGAGAGCTTCTCGAAGGCAGGCATTAATTAAACAAGCCAACTAAGCTAATCCCAGTTCTTTCTTGCACTTCATAGAAGTTCTTCAACAACTTGAAGAAATAGCGATCACATAGTCAAAACCAATACTCAAGGAAAACAGCCTAGGGATGGAATATCTTAGCCATTACTTCGGCTCTACCTAGAAGATTTAGCAAGTATGAAGAAAAAATTTTCTGGCAAGTAACTTATTCATACAATATGAACACAACTTCACACGGCGTGTATGCAAACAAATTAACTAAAAGGTTCAAGTTCTAAACATTGGAGGGGCGGGGGACAGGAAACAACAGAAATTGAGCCACAAAAATTATCACATGATATGCTTAACTTGGTTACGTAGTCAATTGACCGAGAAACAAGGTGGACTGGAAATGAAGTGGATGGAAACTTAAAAGGTGACCAGATGAATATCAGAAACGTTCTAGATCTTCCTCTTACAACCACCAAACTATATGGCACCTAATGTTTTTCAACAAGCACACTGAAGATAATATCTCGTTCAAAAAATACTCAGTATAATATCAAGAAACATGTGAATTTGCAAAACAAATTAGAAAAAGTACCTTTGCCCATCAACATGTGGGGCACTCTTTAGGAGCAACATATTAATTGATGGAAGTGCAAGTCCATCCAATAGAACTTCAAGGCCCCCAATGCTTTTGAAATGATTTTGACCACGTGGATTATCACGTAATGCAAAGCAGAGGGTTCTCAAAGTCAAGCACTGAAGTGACATATCTGTCCACTGTTCTTTCATATTCAACCTTCTGATGACACGCAACAACTCTGAAAAACAAGCAGCTTCCATGAACAAAAAAATCAAATACAAATAAACACATATTCACAAATATAATGCATTAGTTTCAACATTGAAACTAAAAACACCCTTAAGCTACGTTCATGATGTCAGATCGATGCCCCAGGGCATCCAAATGCTGCCATCCATTTAAGACTCCTCGAGGTTTAGGGATGAAGCCAATGCCAAGAAGCAGTAAAACATAAGTATGCAAGTCAATGTCCATTGGAAAGAAGAAAATGAGAGATAACAATATAACCAAACATGCCAACCAAATTTAGTCTTATACACCCCCAATATTGTAAAAGGCTAATTTAGGATAGCCCAGTGATTGACTATAACATTAAGAATACAAGCAGACAAATTATAATAATGAATTTCTTATTAAACATAAGCAACTTGCTACAGGCAAACAAAATGATTAAAACCAAATAAAAATAATTAATGCTAGCAAGGTAAAAGCTAATAAGAGCAAGAGGGAGAGAAGATTAGTGCGGCAGGCATAACAAAAAGCACTCAAAAGAAATCAATCTTGAATATGTAAGCATTGAGAAGGAACAATCGAATGAATCATAAGGAATAATAAAGAAGTGTAACAACTCAGTAACCAATTTTAAGACTATAACTTTTCACTTTTCACCATAAGCATAAATAACCATATTCTAGCCTCTTGGTATCTTTGCTTTCAGTTGCTTTTCACTTATCAAACAAAAGGCATATTGTGGTGATAGCAAGTGGATCATATATCAACAAGTTATGTATAATGGTAAACAAAAATGCCTACCTTACCTACTAACCAATTAAGGCCACCAGCTTCCATCACTGAGACAACTGCCTTCTGATGCCAATGTAGCCTTGTTTCAGAAAAAGAACCTTTTAAACTATTAGAGGGGTCAATTGAAGACGAAGCACCAATTACAGAAAAATCGTTGGTACTACTGTACATCTGAACTTTCTCATATACATTTGAATTTAAATCAATAAAGCTACAAATGATTGACACCACATATACAAGTACTCGCTGCAAGAACCCCGTTTTCTCTGCTATCAAATTAAAAAAACTTTCATCGGCCGAAAGTACACCAACCATTGTTTTAAGTTGGATAACCGCCCCTGAGATAAAAATGAACTTGTAATTCAGCAATAAAATTCACAGACTTCCATGCAAGCCATGTAAAATTTAATCATAACCATAAATGAAATGACAAGTTGTATCAGAATTAATGGGAAAATGAACATACAAGTAGAATCAAATTAAAGAATCCGTAACTACTGCAGTTACCTAATTGAAAAAAGAAATCTTAACTAATTTCATTTGAGCCTCAAAACAATTCAAGACCTGATGAAGAAGTTTTATAAACTAGCTACATCACCACAAATTTGGATACTATAAAACGCATCCCACTTCCAATCACATATTCACATACTGAATTTCAGTATTAGTAAACCAGAAACAAAAACAGCAAGCATCTAAAATAACAATATAGACATCGATAATATCAATCATACCTTTCATTAATGCTGTAAGTTTCTGAATCCCACCATAATAACCAAAAACTCTGCGATTATGCAACGAACAAGTAATAATTTTTAAGGCATCCAAAATAGGTAATCCTTCAGAAGCGAAGCTTGTGGAAACTGCTGGAAGATCGGCTCCTGTGCGTCCCACACTAGTGTTTACTGGATTCACAATAAAGGAAATAAAGCACATAAAAAACATATTAGATTATATTAAATATTCAATCAATCTATACATACGAATAGAGACTCATAAAAAATAGGAAGAATTAAGTGACAGCATATTACCATCTCTAACTTTAATAATTACCAGAAACAATGCTCTCTGACTAATTTTGCTTCTCAAAACAATTCACTAAATGATTTCCAGAATCCTATAAATGACGTAGTGACAATAACGCGGAGTACCATAAAGAGGAGTTTTATCAATTACAAGAGATGATACATCCAATAAAATTACCAAGTTAAAAAATTGTAATGAATTGTCATATAAAAAAAATAAGACTTCAACTTGGACTAGTTCAAAACAAAGCTTAAATTGCATATGAAATTTTTAATGCTTTTTAAATGTAATTAGTTAATTATATTTTTATCATTTTGCATAAAAGACAAATATTTTAGAATCACAGGAGTCTTTTTTTCCTTTATTTTTCAATTTTCCAATTTTTGTCTTTTTCCATATATCATCTTAAAAGTTAAAAGTCCTTCCTATCAACAAAAATAGTCTGCCCAAACAAAAGCAACTCCAACAGAAAATATAAATCAACTTACACTCAGAAACCAAAGTGGTTAATTGCCCGATCTCTTCAGTCAAAGTCAAAATGATTTCAGCAGGATGCCCAGCAGAGCAGCCAACAACTACATCATTAACATTTGTAGAATACTCTGCAGGTTGAACAGTTGTTGAAGCAACTTCTAGCAACTGGCCACCATTAACGGGCTCCCAGTTCTTGAATACCGTCAGAAACTGCTTGAGGAAAACATGAAACAACCTTTTCTTTTCTACCTAAAATCAAGGAAATCAGGGATGGAAATCCATTAACATCAAAGACGTTACACCCATCAATAAAATAAACCTTGAAGATGAAAATTAATATTTTGGCATGAAAATTTTAATAACAGGAAAATACTTTGATAAATAAGACCTTTCTTAGGAAGATATGAATTTAAGGAAGCAAAAGACTAAATTGATAATTTCCCAAAACTGATGAAAAGATAGCCTAAAGTGAGAAAACATGAAAAAAAAAAAATAGTAAAATTTATTGGTCAGTGGCATTGAAAAGCCTCTAAAATTTTGAATTAAATACCTTGAGAGTGGTTAAGCATACTACAAGAATACTACACAGTTGAGAATTTAAATGCTCAAAGATTCAAGACAGGTTTCTTTAAAGATAACCAATTTATAGTCTAGATTATATGTCATTGTCAAGACAGTTTCTTCTCTAAACCTTTTAAGTTTTAACTTATTTAGCAGGATGTCCAGACTACCTTAAAAGGTGACTGAATTACAGTCCAGATTATATGTCATTATCACTTAACAAACAATACATTCTTTTTCTTGGATCAATCCAGGAAAAAGAACGCATGACATACATGGATTGATATGAATGGGTAAAAAAATTCTTTAACAGTATACTGAAACTAGAATAACTTGAAAAGAAGTTCGAAACTTCTCAGCCATAGGGGCATACCTTATCAACAGTTTTCTCATATCTCTCCCACAGTGAACTCAAAACTGCCTCATCACCTACTTCACTGGAAGATAATACCAAAAAGAATGAAGAATTAAATCAACTAATAAAAGTTCAGCTTGAATAAAATGGTGGTTTGTGGGCAACAACTTAAGGAATCAAGTGCATGCAACAGCACCCAATGGATTAGTCTATGCCTCCAAAGTAGACCTAGCAATTTAAGACATGATTATATGAATATGACACGTATAAAGTACATAATATACAACGCGACACGAATACATTTTCAAAATCAATATAATACAAATTATTAACTTATCAAAATCAATATAAATATAAAATGCCTTAAACAAGATTATGACACAACAAAATACATGAATTGCTCCAGACCACAAATTAGGTACAGCTAGACTCTCGCCAAATAAGGAACTAATCAAGTTGTTCAAAAATTAAGTTTAAACTAAAGTGCTAAAGCATTTCCAAAGTTCATTCACTCAGAAACTACATTATATCACCCACATGCCCACATTAACCGAAAATTTGTAAATAAAAAATAAAAATAAATAAATAACAATCATCGAGCATCAGAACCTGAAGCGAATCCTTGGAGTAGGAGGACACAACCTCTCCCCTTGTGCCCCTGATGAATCTCCAGTTTGGCCACTAGATGTCCGACGAATAAGGTCAGCTACACCTTTCACAATATTCATGCTTGCCGCCAAGATTTGTAATAACTACAGCTTCATAATCCAACAATCAATAAATAGATGGCCATTCCAGACCATCACTTTCAGCCAAGATCAACCCAGCTGTTCATATCAAACCACACTCAAATGCTTCAATATAGTAGGCAGTTATAAAGTCAGTTTATCAAATAATTCGCACCAAATTTCGTTTTTAATTTACTCTTTAATTAATTTCGATCACCTCAGTTCTAAATCTATTCTCCTCTTCTTTCACAGAAAAGTTCTATCCCAACAAAAAATAAGAGCTAAAGTCTTTTTAATTAATTACTATCAACCCTATTAATTACAATTTCACGAAGAAACTTCAATTATAAAAAAAGATGATCAAATGGAAGCCATTACGAACAATCCTTTAAATAGCAAACATTCAAGAACAAGCTATTAAAGATTATAAATCTTGTAAAGCAAACAAAATGAAGAGAAAATTTCATCGATATTTGTCGATCATTCACGCAAAATGATATTAAAGATCAGAGAAATAAAGTAGTTGTTAGTTGCAGAAGATAAAAATAATACCTGATCAGATCAAACAACTGAAATCGTGTCTTGAATTCTAGGGTTTATGATACCAGATCTGGATTCTGATGAGTTCTCGAGCTTGTTTCAATAAAAGTGAGAAATGAAAGAGCAAGGAAATAAAGATAAAATAAGCGAATAAAAAATTTGAGTGAGAAAAGTAACAAAGAAGAGGATGAATGGAAAGAAGGAGAATATTATCGAATAGTTTAATTTTAATTTCAAGATTTGCCCTTATGGGTTAATTAATGAAGTTTGACACCACACAAAAAAATAATGGATTAATTACACTAATAGCCTTATACTCTATCACATTTTCAATTGAATACATAAAAAAAAATTTGACCCTAATAATTATTTATAATCATCAAAAGCACAGGTACTTTATATTAATATCTTTTAATAAAATTTGACATAATATTTAATATTCGAAAGTGATAAGTGATATTTTTATAATAATACTATATTATTTTATTAAGTATTATAATCTTATTATATGTTAAATATTATATTAATATTTACTTAATATTATTAGTGTAAAATATTTATGTGTTTAATAGAATTATAATAAAAATATTAATTTGAGTTAAAATTTTTTTAAGATACTCAAATCTAAAAAATAACTAGTATCATGCCCCTGCTCTGCAAGGGGGATTATATTTATTTTATAAATTTAATTATTATTAATTATAAATTAAATTTTATTAATAGATATATATTTAAAATTAGATATAAATTTTAATTAATTTAATGTTATCGAACAAATTTATTATTCTAAATATATCATTTAAAAATAAAATAATTAATGATATTTTTAAATTTTTAAATATTTATTAAATAATATTTATTTATTTAAATTTGATATGGATTTTAAATCAATCCATAAGTCAAAATGTGAATTAATTACTTTAAATATATCATTTAAAAATAAAATTAAAATAAATATTAAAATAAATATTTTTAAACTTTTTTCGTTGGTCGGCTCGAGTATCAATCTTAAACTTATCTTTAAGTTAACATATGGATTAATTCCTTTAAATAAACTTCTAAAATTAAAATAAAAATAATTAATAAAATCAATTTTTATTTTATTTTTCAGCAGAACTCTAAATATATCATTCAAAAATAAAATAAAAATAATTAATAAGATAAAAATTTTAAATTTTTTTAATAAATGGGTTAGATACGTATCTTAAATTAAGCCATAACTTAATCTATAGATTAACACTTTAAATACATCATCTAAAAACTAAATAATAATATCAATTAATAAAATAATTTTGTTATGTACATGTCGTAAAATAATTTTATGAATTTAAGATTTAATATAAAATATTTTAAATATTTTATTATTTTTAAATAATATTTTTAAAGTATATAATTTTTATATATTATATACATTATATATTATATATAATATATATTGGTGGGGGATAGGTTCCTTACTTAGGAAACCGACCCACAATTTTTGTTTTTTAAGGATAAAAATAATAAAAATAAATAAAAATAAGAATAAAATAATAATTACAGTATTTTTATTAATAATTTTAATAATTACTTTTTTTTTGAATTGTTTTTTTTCAAATTTTACTCTTTTTTAAAAATTATCAATTTATTTTTTAAAATTTTATTATTTCTTTTTTTAAATTTATTTTTTCTAATTTCACTTTCTATAATAATTATCAATCTATTTCTTTTTCTGAAATTCTTTTGAGAAATACTAGGACTAATTATCAATTTATTTTTTAAAATTTTATTTTTTAAAATTATTTTTTAAAATTATTTTTTTATAATAATTATCAATCCTTTTTTTAATTCTTCTTTAAGCAGTTGGATGAAAATAACCTTATAAATTTAAAAAATATCTCTTAAAATTTTACAATTTTTTTGTAATATTTTTTTATTTCACTTTTTTATAATAATTATTAATCTGTTTCTTTTTTTAAAATTCTTCTTTTAATAGTCAGATGAAAATATCTTACAAATTTAAAAAATATTGCTTGAGTCTCGGGACTCAAAAATAATTGTAGGTTATAGATATAATACTGGGCCATTTGTGAATTAGCCAATAAAAAGTAAAACAAAACGACTCGCCGACCCAACATTCTTCCAACGTATAATACTATCGTTTTAGGCATTTGAGTAAAACGACATCGTATATCAATTTGGATTTTTTATATTTTTGCAATTTTTTTTTTAACCTCCGCCCTTACTGGGCAAAAGAAAATGGGCCGTTACTTTCCGATAGTAGAGATCCATTAAAGATTGAGACTTGTGGGCACGAAATCAAAAAGCTACGACATGACGAAATATGTTGCTTTCTTTTTCTTGATTCGCACTGTCTTCATCCTTTTCAACAATAATCCAACTATTTACTTTATCTCGAATCATCATCTTCATCTTAATTTATAGAAGGTTTTTTTCTTTCTTTTTTGGTTAACAAGTGGTTTTATTCATTTTTAGAATGCGATTGATTAGATTTTAGATATTTTTTCTTACGTCATCTTGTATATTAAAATTTAATTGCAATTCTGTACGGTAGTTACAAGTGGTTAACAAGTCCCATATAGCTCTTTAAAGGCCAAAGATAATTGTGCATCATACATGATTATGGCAGTTTGGACTGGAACCAGAAAATTTTGCCTACTAGATATTGGATATAATTGTTTAAATATAGAATAATAATAATAATAATAATAGTAATTAGTGAAAATGAGCAAGAATTAATGACAATTTTTTGTTGTAAGTAGAACTAATATGGTTTGCATTGATGGAACAATTATTGTCTATACTAGTATATTAATATAAAATTTATGATTGAATTTAATTTCATAACTCGAGTAATGCAAAATTAATTATAAAAAAAGTGTTATAAAATCAAGGGTACATCTGCTCCAAAAATAATAAATGCACAGTTGAAATCAAGGATCTGGCGATACTGTAAGCCAGGTAGGTGGGTGTTTTCGTGTTTTTTCTAAAACGTTTTGAGGCATGGACTACAAAGTTACATGGCAATGGCCAATTTAATGAACCAGGGAAACTCATGCTTCATTTGAATACTGCAAAATTGACCGTAATTGAATCGATCGAGTTTAAGTAATAGTAAATTCAAACTTGATTCAAAATTTACGATTCAAAATTTAATATAAATTCAATTGAATTTTATTTTAAAATTTAAGTTTAATTTAAAATAAAATTTGAAATATTCGGATTCAATTGATTAAGTCTATTTACTTTATAAAAAAAGTTTGGTTTTTATATTATACTTCAAATTTGATTAGTTGTATTCAAGTTTAAATTTTAATTAAATTTTTTAATATTTTTTATTTTATGAATAGTTATTAAAGATTTCAAGTTGGTCCAAAATCAATTCATTTCAGATCTTAATAACAAAATTAAAAAAAATTTTGACAGTAACTCAAT
>JAQSVH010000008.1:11211750-11223237 GCA_029448705.1 Adansonia digitata
TGATGAGTGATAGTGAAGTTACTTCTCTGAAATTCTCGACATTTTTCCAAGAAAATTAATTTATCTTTACTAAATGCATGAACTTTCATCATTTTACCTGGTTGTTCAGATTTGACTTAATTTGCATTCTGTCGGGGTCTTTGCAGTGTAATAAGATTTGCAAATCCAGGTTGTCTTAGCACTTTTGCTCGATTTACAGCACCAAATAAAGAATATAAGAATTAGTTATTGAACTGTTTCACATATGACTAACTTTTAATTCAACAACAAACTAATACACCAATTATAGTCTTTACAATATGTTAAATTTTCAATTTCAATCAGGCTTTATTTACCTTTTTTTTGCGCTCGAAATTTGGTAACTTTTTGCTTCATTTTCGATTGCAATATGATAAAAAACGATGGGACCATAGGGTTACTTAGGAATATCAGGTTTAGGATTTGCTATCACAACAAAAACATTTGGGGGCCAAATTGACTCTAAAATGACTGTCCCAACACCAAATTATGAGAAGCTTAAACATTTCTTTGCCTTTATTCCTTAAATCTATAGGCCCCAATTAATCAAATCATAGAGTATTATTGTAAAGTATTATTGTAGAGTATTATAATATTTCTTTGCCATTATTTTATTGTAGAGTATGCAAAAAAGGGTTTAGACTAATGTATTACTTTATAAATTGGGTAAACAGTACAATTATTTCTTTGGTTTTGCTTATTTTCGGTGCTCACCTGGAGATCAGTAGTCCATATATGCTGACCCCAGAGTTGATTTTCCAAGATCTGTCTAAAATAATCTACTATTATCTTTATTTATATATAGATATAAAAGCTCTTTGACAGCATGACGTGTCTAATTGCTGCAGTTTACTTTTAGCTGTAGTTTGTGTAACCAAAAAGATTGTTAATTTAATCAGCATAGAGTAATTTCTAAGACTGGGGGGAGGGGGGGTCCAATTCGGCTTAATTAGCCAATTGAGTTCGTTTGAAGAAAGTAGTACTGCTTGGAATTTATGGCCTTAAAAATCAGATTGGGATGTGAGTTTAAAGTATGGGTCAAAGGTGAATACAATATGGAGCTTGCGAGGAAGCAAGGTCTGCCTTTCCAGCTAGTTTTAAGGTAATTGGTATTAAGGGATGTATGTATGTATGTATGTAAGTTAATGTGAAGCAAGTAAAGAACTCTTTTGGTAATTTGGTTGGTGATGCTGCAGATCAATCAGAAGCAGATTAATTCTAGAACGTAATAATCACGGAGATAAAAAAAAAACCAGCGCATGAATTGAAAAAGCGGCTCAAATCTGCTTTGCTTAAGATGCTAAGTTTGTTTAACGGCAAGAACAAGACAGGCAGTACCATTGCCTTTTAAGCCGAAAAGGAGACTTATTTTAACAGACGACATAAATGGATGACAAAGAAGATAAATCTTTAGACAAACACCCATGATTCGTTGTCTTAGCCCCGACACCTCCGAGACATAAGGAGGATCTAAAGAACCTGGAGTGGAGACGAGATTTTTCTGGGGAAAAAGCAAATGCAAAAACAAATTAAAAAAACAATGAAAACCTTGCTATGAATTCATGGTTTAAAAAACAAACTTTTCTGTGAACAGGAATTATTAAAAGAAGGAATGGAAGAGGCAATGAAGAGTTTTTGCCCATATTTCAATCTGATCTTTCTCTTTGAACAAGTTGGGGCTGGAAAGGGTCCCATGTTCGCTCCAAGTTGCTATAAAGAGCCATCGAAGACAGACTTGTTTTAAGAGAGATAGAAGTAATTGATCGCCATATACTTTGATCAAATGCGTGCATGCTTGGTCGTTGGTAGTGACTTCTGATCGCAGACTTTTGCTAGCTTTCAATGTCGGCTACAAGAAATTACAACATCCCACTTGCGTATCACCTTGTTTTTGTTGTTTCTTGATCAATAATAATATAAAGACAGTCGACCCAAGCACACAGTAAAACCCACTTCGTACCAGATGGATTATTGCAGTTGGGACATTTCTTGGCGTTAAAACAACCTTCGAAAGTCGAGCTTGAATTCTCCTTTTTTTTTTTTTGGTTGAAGTTCATTTTCAACAATACTACAAATCAAAATCTAGGTGTTTGTTCAGAGACGGATAGAGCTAATATAAATCTGCTTTCAGAGATCAACTCTTTCTTTCACTTTTTGTCCTTGGACATAGCTTGATTTGAATTTAGCAACCTAATGTTGGACACATTTTTATTCAAATTACTTGACAAATTAACCCAAAATGATTGACTTTTCGATTACTATCAAATTGTTACGTCCTCCTATGGTTTGAATATCATGAATTACTAGTGAAAGTTCTTACAAGACAGGTGGCTTTTTCTCAAAATGAAGTTGTAAAAGGTAAAAAACAATTCATAGATATTATGATTTAAATTTAAATTATTATATGTCATTTTATTAAAAATAATTACATAAATCAATTAAATTAATTTTTCAAATTTCTTTCGAAAAATCTCGATTCAAATGTCAAAAAATCAAGTGAACAAATATTACAATCTCTGAAAATATGACATTCACCCGTTTTGTACCTTGAGATTTTAAAAATATTATAGTTGAAAAGATAATTCTATCAGTCTTAATAATATGATCTAGCAACTCTTTGACTTTTAAAACAAATGTGAACATAATCTTTGCATCTTGTTTAATACATTTAACGAATCAAGCAATCTCTTTTAAATTAGGTTTGTTCTTTTATTTAACCTTATATTTGGATCGAAGTGAAAAAGCTAAAAAAAATAAAAGAAAATAGATATTAATTTATGGATGGAAGGGAGTTTACGAGGAATCCCATAGACACATCGAAACATGTAACGAAGAAATTTGCTTTATTCATCAAATTCGATTTTTTTAAAATAAAATTAATTTTTTAGAAAACACATAATTTTGGTAATTACTTAACACTTTATTATAAAAATTTGTGTTGTATAAAAAAGTTCAACAGTTTATTATGATTAAGTTTCTAAAATTGAAGAATTTTTCGAACAAAAAAAATCGAAGTATTTGGCAAATAATATCCTTAAGTTTATCTATTTTGTTGAGAAATTAATAAAAATTCTTAACCTAACGCAAACGTGTTCATAAGTTAGATTATTTATCGTACTTTTAAATGGATTTAATTTAAATTGAATATTGAATAAAACTTTTGAAAGTTAAATTAAATGAGCTTAAATTATCTAAATTTTATTTTTAAAAATATATATTTTTAATAATTTAAAAATTAAAATAAAAATATTAAAATTTAAATTTAAATTCTCGTGTGATTATATCAACACTTAGCCATGAGAATCTAAATAAGTGGGTCCGACTTGTCTATGTGTTTACGACACTTTTATTTGATTTAAAAACATAAATAAGAAAAAAAAGAACGAGCTTTGAAGAAAATATTTTTCTAACTATTTTCCACTTTTAATCCCCCACTCTCGTCCAGACACACCTTAAAGTTTGCTCAACAAACCTTTTCCTTGTCGACTTTTGAGGAGTAGGTGATTGATGAAAATTCTAGTCCATTATTTCTGCATCAATAAAATAAAATTCAAATCGTTTGACCAAATAAAGTTCTTTTGCAGACTATACTCAGGCTCTTGGCTTTGCCTGACCCATTACTTTAACTTGGAAAATTCCAATTAAGTAGTAAAGTGAGAAAGACTTTCCGTATTTGGATTTTTTTCAACTTGATGAATTGATAAAAGAATAATTATTTTTTTAAATATTTTTCCCCTTAAAGTTTGAAACTTTGGATTTTTATATTTTGGATTGTGATGGGCTTATGTGATTTCTGTCTTTTATTGTTCTTAACTTTTAATTTTTTTTCTTTTTTTTTTTACTTTAATTTATTTTTGTAAAATTTAATTTTAAAATATTTTAAACCATCCGATGAAACTAATTAAACTGATTAAACCGATAAACCAAAATCCCACTATCCGAACAATTTGATCTCTCCGATCCAATTTTTTAGTCGTTTATTATTGCCAAAAGAATGGATTACACATGAACAAAATAGTGGTGGCTCGGTTGCTTTGTTTAAACAATGCCCATATAACTACAAAGGGTACATCACTTATGCATTATACACCCCCTCCCAAATCTTATTTACCTCAGCCTCGTAATAAAATTTTTAATCGGTTCTTTCTCTCGTTAATTTTCTAAAAGATTACATCATCTAAAGGGTTAACCCCTCCCACTCAGTTTCCCTATACCTACTACTACTACTACTAATACTACCTATCCCTTTCTACACTGTTTACTCGTCTTGGACCCGAAAAAACTATCATTTCCCTTACCTTCCCTGTACATCTGCCTGCTACTCCCACCAGTTTATCTGTCCGAAACAGCAACATTCTCCGTAAATGAATCAGTATACTCCCTTTGATAGCTGCGAATTTCAGGCGAACCTGTGGTATATTGGTCTACATCAGCAAGGGGTGAATGCTTCAAGGAGAGGGGAGAAGGAGATGATGAAGCATCGGAATCAGCACTCCTCCAGGGGCTGTTCCAACCATGTATCGAATCACCGAACACAGAATCCAACAAGTCATCGGCACTGGAGGAATCTCGAGTGCCATCGGTGTAGCAGGAGCCTTCATCAGAGTTGTTGCTAAAAAGAGAAGAGCTATCGCTGGATGAGTCATCTTCCAAAATCCTTTGCAACCGACTGTATTTTGAATAAAAAGATTCAATGCTTCCAGGAACATCTGGATGAATTGAAATGGCGTCGAATTCATCAACACTAGAATGCGTTGAAGGACTTGACTTCGGCTGGTTCTTTGAACTGAACCTCAATGGAATGGCCTTATTTCGGCTCCTTATCAATCTCGGGGCCCTGGGTGAGCACCTGCAAGGTAACCAGATTGTTAACCAGCATGCCAATGACAGCATACAAATTTTAATAGCAAAAGAGCAAACGAGATTTGTTACCTTGCCCAAATTATCCAAAAAATATATATATATATGAGAGAGAGAGAGATTTGTTACCTTGCATAAAGAAGCATGTATGCCCCTTTTGTTAGAACTCGTTCAAGTTCCGTAGGTGTTACCTGCCGATTTATCACCAACCAAAAAATTCAGCCCAGAAATAAAAGAGGGGGGGGGGGACTCCGATGCACATTTGGAAAAATAAGAGTCATTTTCTTATATCTCCTATCAAACAAGAAACTTAAGTGATCCCAAAGCAAAGCAAAGCATTTAAAAGTATCACTGATTATTACTAACATGGCAGCACAGCTAACCACTACATTCGGCAAAAACTTTTAACATTCAATTAAGGGGAGCAAAACCGGAACAACACTAGGGTAGGTAATCAATATATAATGTAGATGAAAACATAGACCGAGGAAAAGTGACATGCAATTAAACAAAAGAAATGGTTTTAGATATTCAGATGATAATTGTAGAGAACATACCTTGCTGTCATCAATCTTGAA
This sequence comes from Adansonia digitata, assembly GCA_029448705.1. Classification (NCBI taxonomy): domain Eukaryota; kingdom Viridiplantae; phylum Streptophyta; class Magnoliopsida; order Malvales; family Malvaceae; genus Adansonia; species Adansonia digitata. The sequence continues at coordinate 11,217,207 of JAQSVH010000008.1, forward strand.
CCACTTGTTTTGAAAATTTTTAACATAGCACACGTAGTGACCAGAAAATGCAGCATTCATAACATCCAAGTGGACCACCACCCCATAGAGCCTGTATATGGGTGATTTATCACTTGTCCCACTCATATATGGTGCCAAGTTCAAGATCTCAGGGAATCGAATTGCTTTGTTAAGCTTTCCAAATTTGCCAGACTGCAACATAACACACTTCAGCTGTAAGAATCAAGAACAGAGCAAAACAGCATTCTTTGCCAAATGGTGTACCTGAAATCGCTTCAAAGAAATTGTAAGGACATTTGGAGCATCTAATATTGTCAACTTCTTTTTGGCCTTCTCATAAGATTTGCATCTGAACAAAACAAGGACTGACAAAGTGATCAAAACCTCTAAAAATCAATGTCTTACAGCAAATAGAGAACTTAGTTGAGGAACTGCAACCATCCATACTGTAAATAATTACACAGAGAACCACCACTAAAATCAAAAAGCACAAGAACTCAATATCGATAAAAAGAAATGTTCTTGGGAAAACAAAATCAAGCATCAGAGTAATCTTTGATGAAACAGAGACTTTATTTTTTTTCCAAGCAATTACATTTTCGTTGGCAGAAGTTCTGTAAAATTTGTTTATTTCTTGGTATGCACATCTACAGAAGCATAAATATAGATTTCAAGTTTCAACTATCAATGAAAATTTGGCCGAAAAAGAAAAGGAAAAATTATCAATCAATCTAATAGAGCCACTTTTGCATAATAACACACAAAATAATGTAACATGACGTAAAAAAAACATTTAGTTGTAGCTCCCAATTTTTGAGGAAAATTTGTTTCTCCAAAAGTATCAAAATAAAGCCTAGAGCTTCTTTGAAGTATGCTACTTATAGAAACAATGACCAGATTCAACAAGTTAAAAGCCAAAGCCAAGGCCAAAAAAAAAAGGAAAATAATAGCTTTGATTTGAGCATCTATCCTCCCATTGGTTTAAGATTAAAGGAGAGAATTTCTTCAAAAGTTAAATTGTCAAAATCTAACCAAACTGAAAGAGTAAGGTGGACAAATAAAAAAGTACAACATTTTGAAATTAGAATTATCATCATAAAAGTTCAACTTCAGCTCTTGTCACATGATCATAATATCGAAATAATATCTAAATAGCTTTTTTGAAAAAAATGTAACTGAACCAACCTGCCACATTGGTATTTATTTTCTCCATCCAAAATTTCAGTCCGTGTAAACTGCCGAAGAGCCTCTTCTAGGGTTCCTATGTCTCCTTCAATCTCAACTGTAAGGTCCATCATTCTTTCCTGACGGTCGGACTTGCCTTGACACCTCATGCACTGTATCTGCAGACAACAATAACAAGTTTACATGCATCATTTGCATTTTAACACACCTGACACCTCTTCGCTCATTTAAGACATCTGGATCTGGTACATGAATAAAGGGATAGAAAGAAAAAGAAAATAGAGCGATGCAACCAGAAAGTAGATTCGTCTTAAAATATTACCTTTGACCGGAGGTAGCCTCCAAATGTTAAGCCTATTAAAGTCATTTCTTCTTCAGAACGACCTCGCGAATCCACTCTAGCTTCTTTAAGACAAACCGATTGCATAGCATCAATAGCATACCTGCCAAACATAATTCATCAATAAATAACTGCAATATTATTGAAAGAATTACTCATTTGTCATGAACAAAACATTATAAAAAGGTTCAAGCATTGAATACTACTAGCAAATCTATCTCACCTTAAAAATTCATGTGCATCTTCCTCTTTTCCTTTAGCAAGTTGACCACTGATATTTTGTAGTTGAGACAGTATTCCTATAGGGGACAGTGGGGATTTCCCATCCCTAGCTTTCAAAATTAGATTTTCAAACTCACAGGTGAAACACCATTCATTCTTTGCACCTAATAAAGCCATTTAAAGTATGAGTCATCCAACACGCTACCTCAAAACACAATTGTAAATAATTCCGGTTTGGAAGCGTTACAGGGACATACATGCTTTAGAATGGAGTCCCTGAAGAAAGTAAGCGGTCAAAGGAGGGGTGAATGCCAAGCATTGGAGGACAGCATTGGCATAACAACTGTGCAAAGTATACGGCACATTAACAACATATAAAGAGAAACCTTACAGGCAAAATATAATCAAATAGACACCCATCCAATGTCCCACAGAAAAACTAAAACCTTAGAGGAATATAGTAAACCAGCAAATATCAACAGCACAAATAGTTTAAACCAAAGGAACGTGAGCAGTTAAAATGACTGCGCTCTCTGTCTCTTTCTTCATAATATACTCACAAGTCAGATCTGAGCAACAGAATCAAAGTATAATGTTCAATATCCAACTGTTTACTGAAATAGGGTTGCTCAACGGTGCAACACAAGGATAACAGCAAGGGCCAGTGAGTGTAAAACTGTCAATTGAAGTTAACCAACAATGAAGATTCTTCACCAAGCAATCAAACAAATAAAGCTTAAAAAATGATTCCATGATAAACAACAGGCAAAGATATTTGATTTGGATCACAAGTTTTCAGCACAAAAGATTCACAGTAAAGCGCGTCACAACAATCAGTAAAAAGAAGCAAAATAAAATCTATTCTTCCCAATTAAATAAGTAGCTTCTACATATGGCCTGTGTTATTTAAAATGAAAAATGAAGAAAGTAATGAACAAAATAATACAATATAAGAAAAGGAAAAAATTTTATTAATATGCTCTATATAGTTTTTGCATAACAATTTGCCATAAGAAAAAAACCGATCGTATATTACCTGTTCCCACAGTTTACAAGGCCACATGGTTGCAGTTCCACCTTGTTCCAACTATAAAGCTTGACAAACGATTCATAAGGAAAAAGCCCCTACAAAGACCAAAGAAAATTTAACAAAAAGCTAATAGTCAGAGGCTAAACCAGTAGGCCAAAAATAAAAGCAACTTCAGGTGAACCTTATCATTATATTTTCCAGCAGCCTCGTTACCAACTCCAAATGGATAGTGTTTGGGCAATTTAGATCCTCTGAATTGGTCAACAACTTTCCACATAGAGGTTTTCAATCCATGCCTACCATTAGAAGAAGAACTTGAAACCTGATGTAATCTAGCAGCATTTGCATGAACACAATCGACTTTTCCATATTTCGCACTAGGAACATCATGCAATGTGGCAGTGGATGGACAAGCATCAGAAGGCTTTAATTGATGAGAAGCATTAATAGGTCTATTAATGACAACACTTGAGCCTGACTTTTCAAAAAATGAAGATGGCAAGGTAGCAACTAATGGAGCATCTGTATTGATAGCTTCTCTGGGTTTTGCGACATGTGAAATATTGCAGGACCCATGCTCCACGTGTTTAGGCCATTCAGAATTTGAGGTTGGAGAGTTGCAGACCTTCGGAGTATCTAAACCAACATTTTCTAACAAAGTTACTCCATCAGAAAGCTTAGTATGCTCCAAAGCACCCCGAGGAGTATCATCCAATTTGGTTGCTGTCACCTTGGAGCCTTGTGGGTGAGAGGAATAAGCATTTCTAGACAAATTAAATGAAAAATGTAAGGAAGATTCACTTTTACTGCCTTCTTTTAAATTAGACTGATAAGACTGAGCATCAGTTGTAGACGCAACTGATTCCAAAGCTCTGCCCCAGAAACCAGAAGATAATGTACAACCCTCAGGAATTGAGCCCTCACACATAACACTAATGCCTAAACCAGAAGAACTAGTTGCTTTGCATTGACTCTCCCCACTTTGCTCAGGCTTATTCTGATTTAATTTAGAAAGTCTATCTGCAGAATCAACCAACCCAGCAAATTTCGGGGATAATGGATTGGTTTGATCCACATTGTTAACAAGAGAAGCGGCCCACACCATGTCAAGTTTAGCATCAGTGTATGAAGATCTATTCAATTTATCAGGCTCCATTGAACTAATGCTCTCGCACACATAAACATCATCAGATGATTCACTGCCTGCTGCAGAAGATGAAAATCCAGAAAACGAAGCATTGGAAGATTCTGAAGCAGAGTTCGTTCCATTCCCATCAGAATGGAACTCAAGCTTTATATCATCACCCTTCTTGGGTAAAACCACAGAAAGGCTAGTGGAGCTAGACAATGCAGGTTCCATGGGGTTTGTTTCAGTTGGCTTTACATGCTGCTTTTCTTCAATCTCATATCTATCTTCATATTGGTTTTGCTCTGTCACCTTCTGACCAGAGTCACTTACCTCATCATGATTATGATGTGTGACATCGATAGGTGCATGGCATTCTTCCTTGTGACCTTGCCGCCAATGAATAATTTGACACTTAGCAGAACTAAAATATCCAAATTTTGATGCAAACAAAATACTGTTAAAAGACAATTCTATAGAAACAATACGGTCATCAAGGACAAAAAATGCTCAATTCAGACACAATTTACCATCTATGCACATAAATTCAGGTCTATGAATTACAATTACATCATAGGGAAAGGCTACAATTATTTCTTCCATTCATTAGAGTGGTATTTTTTTTCCCATCAAATGAACCACATTTTAGTTATTTGCAGATATACTTAGTGAATATGAACCTCTAAACCTAAACTACACAGCAGGAGGGGGGAAAAACTCCTAACCTGCAAGATAGAATTCAAGAGGAATAGAAAAATCTTTCTAATATTTCATCTTTGTAACATATAATAGATAGGGGACTCACTTGGCATATACAAACGGAAACATTTGCTCAAAAATCAACATAACCATGAACCATCCATCAAAGTATTGCAGTTTTTAAGAGTAAATCCCATCCATGATAGATTGATGATATTGAACCTATAATGCAATATTCACCAACCAAATCTTCTAAATTACTTCATTTCTCATTTCATATACACACCTTATATCCCTTAGTTGTATGTCTAAGTAAATTTATATAGATTATGAAGTATTTAAATGAGACCACACATTGCCCTGAATGGAATGACATCTCTGACCAAATATTTCTTCAATTGTATAACATTTAAAATATTATCGTCAACAAAGAATTAGATTCATATCAAATACTATTCAAACTAAATGCCTTAAACCCAAAAAAAAACTCAATAGTTCTCAACAAAGAAAAATAATAACCAAAATTAACAAATTTACTTACCAATATCGAACGGATTTACAGCGGGCGCACCGCGTATTAGTAGGAGAATAGCAAACTGCGCACTGCTGATAATTCCTCGAAATAGAAATAGTAGTACCATATTCAAGTGATGCCTCAAACTCGGCCCTAGCGGCCTCTTCAGATGCCAAAATCAAAAGCCTCTTGATCTCCAATTGCCTGGCAACAGAGAGCCGCCATTTCCACCTAATATAAAAACCGGCCAAAGGAATAACAAAGGAGACCAAAAGGACCAGGCTCGAAAACCCTAGATCCCCGGCAAGAAGCATTTAGCCTGAACCCAAAAGACATCCAACGGAATCTGCAAAACCTAGCCTCTTAATCTTACCGCTAACGCATATATTCCAACGACGTCGTCGTGGCGGTCGCTCTGTCGAGGTGAACAAACTCCGGCGTCGAGCATGCAATCGTAGCCGCTGATTTGGACTAAAAGAAGGTCGTTGAACTTCCCGTATCATAAAAAAAATTAAAAAAAAAAAAAACAAATCTAAGAGGAACTGACAGTGAGAGAAGAATGCTTATATTGCTTGGATTGGCAAGAAAAGCCAAAGTTTAAGGCTTCTGTTTAAGCTCGCGGATATTCAGACAAAATGAAACTTTTCTGCTTTCGAAGATCGAGATTTTAAAAAGTGAGAGAGAGAAAATAAACGGATTTATTTATTTATTCATTATTACGGTACTATTTTTCCATACGTTATTGTAAAAGGGGAAATGTTAATGGTCGAGGGAAAGGAATTTTATTTTCAGTTACCGGATATGTGTTAATTCTTAATATTTCGGTCATCAAATCATCGGCCCAGGTGGGGCCACGGGTTTGAAGCGGTTTAATTTAACTCTCGGTTGGATTAAATTTTATTCTTTTTTATTCTT
>JAQSVH010000008.1:11239691-11251587 GCA_029448705.1 Adansonia digitata
TTTTTTAATTTATAAATTAAAAATTAAATTAAATTAAATATATTTAATTAATATTCAAATAAAAACTAAATTGAACTTCACAATTTGAATAAATTTTTAATTTTTTAATTTTTTTTTCCGACTGTGGCTGAATTTGCTAGGATTGAGGTTTTGGTAGATACGAAGGGGCAATGTTTGAAGCCATGCTTAAATTAAGTCAATACATCTTCTACGCTGTCTTTAAACTCAACTCAACTCAAGCCTTGGTTTGTCCTTTGTCCTCTCGACCCGTTGCATCCAAACTTTGTCGTCATGTTGGCCTCGGTTTCCGCTTTGGCTTGTAGGCCTTTTTAAAGAATTATCAAAGATCATTGCGCTTAAGGACATAATTTTTGCAGCCCTATTCTCTGCGTGATGATTGGCCCACTTTGAACCCTCAGAGTTTTTTCTCTTGTCAGGCAAATTATTGTCGGCATACACCTCAAGATCGTAAGATATTTTTAGTATTTTAAATATTTAAATATTTAAAATTTTTTAAAATATATTTTACAATCTTAAATATCAAAATTTAAAATACATATGCATATATATATATATATATAAATACATGTATTATGGGATCGTATCCTTCATTTAATGGCAGGTCTAGCAAATACGTTCAAGAGTTTTCAGCCTATCATAATTACAAGGATATTTCGGTAATTCTAATTACACTAATTGCATGTATAAAATCTTCTTGGCTTCTCATTTCTAATGCAAAGTGCAAACTCACTAAAATCCCACTGACCTTTCCTCCAAGCTGAAGTTCTAGCTTTGAGCCATGGACTTCACTGCCAAACTCCTGTTTTTCGCTCTTCTCATCTCCACGACCAAGGCTTTAGACCCTTGCGCCTCTCAGACCGATAACTCAGGCGACCTCTCGGTCATTCCAATCTACGGCAAATGCTCACCATTTAATCCACCTAAACCAGCTGACTCATGGCTCGACACTGTCATTACCATGGCCGCAAAAGACCCAGCCAGGGTCAAGTACTTGTCCACCCTGGTGGCCCAAAAGACCACTGCCGTTCCAATTGCTTCAGGCCAACAAGTTCTCAACATTGGCAACTATGTCGTAAGGGTCAAGCTTGGCACCCCTGGTCAGCTTATGTTCATGGTGCTGGATACTAGTAATGATGTCGCTTGGGTCCCTTGCTCCGGCTGCGTCGGTTGCTCGGCCACCACTTTCTCGCCCAACGCTTCTTCTAGTTATGGTTCGTTGGGTTGCGCCTTGCCTCAATGCACCCAGGTCCGAGGACTCTCGTGCCCCGCTAATGGGGCTGCTGCTTGCTCTTTTAACCAATCCTATGGTGGCGATTCATCCTTCTCGGCCAATTTGGTTCAAGATTCCTTGAGATTAGCCAATGACATTGTCCCGAATTTTGCTTTTGGATGTATTAACACCATCTCCGGTGGGTCAGTCCCACCCCAAGGGCTTTTGGGTTTGGGCCGGGGGCCCCTGTCACTGATTTCACAATCCGGGCCACACTACTCAGGTGTTTTTTCATATTGTCTACCCAGTTTCAAGTCCTACTACTTCTCAGGTTCTCTCAAGTTTGGACCGATGGGTCAACCCAAGATTATTCGGACTACGCCGCTCTTAAAGAACCCACACCGGCCCTCACTTTACTATGTTAACCTAACTGGGGTAAGTGTAGGCCGGGTACGGGTCCCCATCGCCCCGGAGTACCTAGCGTTTAACCCTAACACCGGGGCAGGGACTATAATTGATTCGGGTACGGTCGTGACCCGATTCGTCCAACCCCTTTATGAGGCAATCCGAGATGAATTTGTGAAGCATGTGAAAGGCCCATTTTCAAGAATAGGAGTATTTGAGACATGCTTTGACGCTACAAGAGAAGCTCAGGCGCCTTTAATAACATTACATTTTGAAGGCTTGTCCATGAAATTGCCAATGGAGAACAGCTTCTTACATACCACCGCAGGGTCACGCGCTTGCTTGGCCATTGCGCCGGTCCCAAACAATGTGAACGCTGCCATGAATGTGATAGCCAATTTGCAGCAGCAGAATCACAGGATTCTGTTCGATGTGGCCAATTCTCGCTTAGGAATTGCTCGTGAAGTCTGTAACTAAACCATGAGTCAAATAATCTTATTTGTATTAAAAATAAGTTTTTATAATTCGACTCGAATGTAACTAGTTTTATTAGCTTTATTATTTATTGATCTTTATTTGCCTAATTGCTTTTCATGTGGTTAAGGCTAAGCTTTCTTTGTAACAAAAAAATAGATGTCGTTAATAAACCGGACAAAATCCTGTTGTTTTGGTGATTATATATATGTAATATCTTTAAGTTTTTAATTGTGAAATGAAATGGAAGTAGTTTAATTATTAGTAATGTTAATGGTACTTGAATTGAAGATAAGTGTCAAATAGAAATATTTACTCAACACGAATGTATTTTATTGTTTTAAGTATTTTATATATTTAAATGATTACATATGATTAACGTAATTAAATTACATTTTTAAATGTTTGACAAAAGTATACTTAACTTATGGCTACAAATAGACGAATAATGCATGATTAAGGCAATTAAAATAGGATAATGTAACAAAACTATTCAATAATATTATAATGAATGTAAATATCTCCACAAAACAATATAAAGAAGCCAACATTGAAATTCTATTATAAGAAAAGGAAAAACCCACCAACTCTATCATAATCCAAAATCATTTAACGAAATTTAAAAGCCAATTACATAAAAGATAAGTAACAAACTTGGAATTAGAAAGGAAAAAAAAAAGATATTATTTTTGCTTTTTTTTAAATGATTTTTATGGTAATATATTATCATTTTTATTATCTCTTTCTCACCTTAAAACATGGTACTCTCTACTTATTTAAAATTTTAAACTCAGTCAACCCCACCATTGATGCACTGCAACGCCTTCGTCCCTTAGCTTCCCATACAAAGCCAAGCATTCCCAATAAGCCCTTTTGCTCATGTTCTTCCTTCCACCATGCCCTTGAGGCTTGCATTCCAAGAACAGCTCATCAACCAACCTAATGGCCTTGCTCTTCACCATGTCTTCAACCACCTCAGCCTCAGCCTTCATCACCACATACTCAGCCTCCTTCACGTTCTTCCTCAGCCAATCCGACATCCCAATCTCCGCCGCAGCTGGCGCCTCATTGCTCGAAGACTCCTGGGTGAGAGTCTCAATCTTGTACATCTCGAATTGAAGATTCCTTGTTGGGTAGTGCTTGGCGAACCAGTTGGTGCCACTGCCACCATCTTTCTCAGGCAAGCCTACATCAATGAACACTCGACGAGGGTAGCTTTCAAGGGTGTCGCCCAATAAGTCCGGCAAGTACTTGGTTCGTTTCAGGTAAGTTTTCGATGTCCCTGACGATGCTCTTGGTGGTTCAAGAAGCACATCTTCAAGTTTCTTCAATGCTGCTTTCTTTGCTTCAGATGAATAACCAAAAAGCCGCCTTTGGGTGCTTGAGATTGGCCTTGATTGCTCCATTTTCTTCATTACCAAGACATTTGACTGGAATTTCCTGAAGTAAACAATCCTGTAATTAGATGGCTTGTCGAATGAATACGAGGTCCCTCCACTCAGCTGAATAGCAACAAGGCCGCCAACTTTCAGAGTTCGATCGATGAATTCCGGGGCTGTTCGCAAGTTTTGGGTGAAGATGAAATCAAAGGACTCGTTTGGGATCGACCTTTGTCGTTCCAAATCCGTCACAGAACTGAATTCCATATCAGTCTTCCTCAAGAACAAGGATCCATGGATGGCTTCTTCATCATTATTGCTTAACAATAGCCCCTTGTGTCCCAATTTCAGAATACCTTCCTTGTTCAAATCATTCAACAACAATGGCAAAAGTTCGAGATTAATGCGATCATCAGGGACAACATTAGGGATAATTGATTCAGCAGGGCGAGCAGATTCGTCATTGATAATGAATCTTATTCCCGACCAAGGAAGTAGAACAATGATCAAGGCCAAAATCATCAAGAATCGAGCAAAAAGCTTAAAAATCCTAGAACCAAGGACCTTGATGATCAAACGTGTACCAGCATGCAAATTAATGCCATGTTTCAAAGCCTTGTGCTTGGAATGGCATTTGGTTTGGAGTCCATAAATAATTTGGACAGCCATTGAAAGGAATTCTTGGTAAACAAAAAAATGGGCTTAAAAAAATAATGAATCACTACAATTCAAAAACAGATTAAAAACTTTAAAAAAAGAAAGAAAGTCTGGATAGAAATAGCAGATTCAAAATTAAAAAAAAAAAAAACGAAAAAGAAAGAGAGATTATAATAGGCGAGAAGGAGATGAAAAAAAGCAATTGAGAGAGGCAAAACTTAGCGAGTGCAAAATCGAGCAGCGGTGTGATTTCCACCCACAAGAGCCACACGGGAATTTTGCAATCTTGACCAAAGTAATAGCAGCTGCCTCATCCGTTGAACCTCCATTGATTTACCCTTTTTTTCCCAGTTCCCCCCAACCTTAAATGATTTTTTTTTTTAACGACACATAGTTGATAACACCAAATTCACCATGCCTTCAAACAAAGCGCGAAGGGAGGGGAGAAACAGAGTTAGAGAAAGAGATCTTCCCTTTGCTTTTCTTCTTCTTCTTCTTCTCCTTTTCAATGGGGTTTGATTAATGTGAGGTTTGAAAGAGGAATTTATGGGAGAGATGTTGAAAAAAAAAAGTAATGGAGATCTTTCATATCTGTTTATGAAAATGGCAAAACAAATGAATGGTTTCACGAAAATTAAGTTCAGCCATTGCCCTCATAGTCTCATCATTCTAAACTGTTTTTTGTCTTTCTTTTATTAGTAATCTTTTCCACTCAATTTGAAGTAGTTTTTCTCCTTGCAAAGCGCTAAGCCATAATTTTGTTACAACCTACGTTGAGTTTGGGGTGACGTTATGGCATCCTGGCACGGATGAGCTGCTTCATTCTATATGGTTTTAAAATTTTAAAAATTAAATAAATTTAAAAAATTGATTAAATTGATCGGTTTGAATTAAATTAATTAAATTAAAATTAATAAGTTAAATTAGGTTAATTATTTTAAATTTTAAAATTTATTAATCTGGATTGTGTTGAATTAGATTGGATATATTACTTGGGTTTAATTATTTTTAAGTAAAAAAAATATAATTTATTATTTTTAATTATCACTTTGCTCAGTCAATTCAATTTAGAAACAAAAATAAAAAGCTGCAAACCAACCAAATAAATTTGTTAAAATCAAATTATTTAACCGAATAAAACTAAAATCAAAGAAATCGAATTAAATGAACTAAATTTGACCGATTTGTATCTTTTTATTTAGTAAATCGATTTTTTTCCACCCTTGTATTGTATTGTAAAACCTTGGCTTTCTTTCTTAATTTTCGTCCAGGCAACCAAATGAAAGTCAACTTGAAAAGAACGGTTTAATGTAATTGATCTATCCAACCGAATTAGTAGGGTTTGGCCTAGAGGATCAAGCTTGAAGGAGGGAGAAAGGGGGAATAATGAAGTAGAGGTCACAAAACTCTGAATTACTATTTGAATGAATGCTATTATTTGAGGAGTTGAAGACCCAAAATTGAATGAATACAAGTTAACTCCCCAATGTAATGTTTCATTGGCACCCTAAAATATTCAATATTCCCTTAACATTTGAGTTTATAATAGTACTGCAATATTACTGTTTGTTAAGCCCACTAATCCACCGGCCAAATCCACCATATTTAAGGTCTAATCTATAAAGTTCAACAGTCCAAACCAACATCAAACCGAACGTCGGAGTACGTCAACCCTCACGAGTCACAAACGCTTGGCATCTCAAAGGCCACGTGGAATTTCATCCATCGATACACAAGCTACATAACTCTAGCCTCCTTTACATTTCTTTCTCACTTCTTTATTTATTGACTTGAGTATCGAAATACTCCCTGAAAACCTAGTTTTGATACCCTTTTAACACTCAAAGTCATCAAGAGGCTTTGGAAAACAAAGAGTACTGGATTTTCCTTGTATTGTGCTCCTATATATATATATATATATTTGTTAGTTTTCATTGGTTTTTTCCTAGCCAGCAGCAATTTTTTTGATTTAACGATTTATAATTATTAAATATTAAATATGATTATATAAATTAATTAAATTAAATTTTTTTATTCAAAAAGAAAAAGCACACCAAAGAAGGATAACGAGCATCTTAACTCTAATTCCAGCTTGTCTAACTGGAGCTTTGATATGGGTCAGCCCAATTCAAGGCCTTAAATGGTTATTCAATTTTTTTTTCTCCCGATATATACAGACTACATATAAAATAATATGTAAGCATAAATATTCCCAGGAAGCCCTACCATTCAGCGTACTATGTTGTTTCTACAGCCTAGCGGCCATTGTCTTCATTCTCGAAAACTGCTACTCTCTTCTTCCCATCTTCCACTGTTTTAACACTTCACAAGACAGGACGTGAAGAAATAAGATCTTACTCATCTTTACAATCAGGTTCCTTTTATAGTTTAAAGCTAAGATATGGGTCTTAAAGGCTTTGTTGAAGGCGGAGTAGCTTCCGTCGTTGCCGGTTGTTCAACTCACCCTCTCGACCTCATCAAAGTTCGCATGCAACTTCATGGCGAAACAACGACGACGACCTTCTCTCACCAGCTTCGCCCTGCTTTTGCTTTCTCTTCCTCTACGGCTGCCACTACTTCCATTCGTCTGTCTCCTCCGCCTCCTCAGCGTGTGGGTCCGATCTCTCTCGCCATCCGTATTGTTCAATCCGAAGGCTTCCCCGCTCTCTTCTCGGGTGTTTCCGCCACCTTTCTCCGGCAATCACTGTACTCGACCACCCGCATGGGCCTTTACGATTTGTTCAAGCAACGGTGGACCGACCCGGAGACCAAAACCATGCACTTGATGAAGAAGATCGCCGCCGGACTTATCGCCGGTGGAATTGGAGCGGCGGTCGGGAACCCTGCTGACGTGGCGATGGTACGCATGCAAGCCGACGGAAGACTCCCACAAGCGCAACGCCGTAATTACAAAAGCGTTTTCGACGCCATCACACGGATCTCGAAGCAAGAAGGCGTTGCCAGCCTGTGGCGGGGCTCATCCCTCACAGTGAACCGAGCGATGATCGTCACGTCGTCGCAGTTGGCAACGTACGATCAGATCAAGGAAGCCATATTAGAGAACGCGATCATGGCAGACGGGATGGGGACACACGTGGTGGCGAGCTTCGTGGCGGGGGTCGTGGCCGCTGTTGCGTCGAACCCGGTGGATGTTATAAAGACGAGGGTGATGAACATGAAGGTGGAAGCTGGTAGCTCCCCACCGTACAACGGGGCTGCTGATTGCTTAATGAAGACGGTGAGAAGGGAAGGGTTTAGGGCGCTTTACAAAGGGTTTTTGCCGACGGTGTCAAGGCAAGGGCCGTTTACGGTGGTCTTGTTTGTGACATTGGAGCAAGTTAGGGAGCTGCTTAAGGAATTTTGATTAAAGATTTGGTGATGACGATAAAATTAGATTGGAAATGTTAGCTTATTTGATAAAAATTAGTTTTTACTAAAATCTTTTGGTTGTCATTGAAGATTAATAAAATTTGTTTGCAGTACTACTATTTATTTATTTATTTGAGAAAATGGAAATTGTTTTAAAATATATAGCCATGGTAAAGATTGGTTTGGTAGAAATTATTTTGGTTTCTGTTTAATTGAATTTATAAATAGATAATAAATTAAATTTATTTATTTAGTAAAAAAATAAAAATAAAAAATAAAATTAATTTTTTTATTTGATTTTAAATTTAATTATTTGTATTTGAGTTTGAATTTGAATTTAAGTTTAAATTGAGATTCTTTAATACTAAATAATAATAAAATTAAAAAAATATATATTAAATTATAAAAAAGCTTAATTTGGGTCACGAGTTACTCGAATAAAAAAATTAAGATTTTTGAATTTGATTCATTTGATAACTCGAGTTTGATTTGTCAATGATTAAGTTGAATTGGGTGAAATACAAAAAATAATATGAATACAAAAATGAGTCAAAATTAAAAATATATATCAAAATTTATTATGTATATAATATCTTAAATATAATTATGATAATAAAAAATATTAAAAAATATAAAAATTATTAAATCTAGATAAAATAAAATTAAAAAAAAAAGTGGGTTTGTTTTGGTGGTGAAGGTTTAAGCTCCAACCTTCGTGCGAAAATTGTCATTTTCGTGTGGTGCCCTCTATTTCTAATTTTATATCCACGAAAAAAAATTTTCTGGCCTTGGTCTTTCTCTCTTCGGCAAAACGATACCTGATAGTCTCACTCGGTCCCAGGTCTCTGGTCTCAGCCTCAATTTTGCAGAAATTGGCAGTTTGTGGTGGTGGCCTATTCGTGTTCTTGGTTAACGTCGTAGCCACGCAATGGAAGGCCAATGCACGGTACGTGCGGTGGCCCTAACAATAGGACTAAGGATATTAATCACAAAAGAAAACGTGGAAAAGATTACCTAGAATCAAGCCCCTTTCCTCAGAACATCCACGAACTTGTGATCAACCATACGTGTGTTCAATATTATATTTATATAGTTTTATATATCTTTATCATATTTAAATTATTATATATTTATATATATTTTAACTATATATTATAATAAATAAATAAAAATTTATTAAAAAAAGATTTTGTAATTATTTTTCAATCATTTAAGAAGATAAAAAAATCAATTGGATTAATTAATCGTTTAAATTCTCACAACTAAAGAAAATGAAATTTAATTCGTAAAAAATCAACTTAAGATTTTTAATAAATTTGTCACAAAGTTAAGTTTTATAATTTTATGTTTTATTATTAAAAATTGATTTAATAATAATTTTTTTATTTGAGAGTAAAATATAACTTAAAATATTTAATTCTATATTAACAATATACCTATTTCAATATATAATAATTATTATTAATATAATTGAAATTCTATAAAAAAAATTTTCAACTCCAAACGTAATGGGGAATACAATCTAATTTAGATTATACTTTCAGATCTTTTTCTTTTTTTTTTTTAATTTTAATGATGAAAGCATATTTTCTACCGATCACATCGATAGCATGTTTTTTTATTTTATTTTTCATTTTTCTTCTCTCTAATTTTTTTTTTCATTTTTACCCTTTCAATTTTTCAATCACAAAAATCAAAATCTTTCTACCATGATTTATTAATTTTGGACATAATATAAATATAATACGATGAAATAAAATACAAAAAAATGACTAGATATAAAATAAATATATAAATATATCAAAATTTATATAAATAAATTATTAATATTTTAAATTTTATATAAATGTGAGACTTTTTAAATATAATTAAAACACAAAATAATACGAATATGAAATGTAATTAAATGGATTGTCAAATATAAGTATTCGTGTTTGCAGGTTATAATTTGGTAACTTTAATGCAAAGTTGTAGCATTTTGCCTTTCAATTGTGTTCAATTAGGTCCAATAAAATTCAAACTCTCAAAATGACAGCTTGCTCTTTATTTCTTTATTTCCTTAACTTAAAAATGATTTTAAAAGGGTTAATGTACAAATTGATATTCAAACTATACCTTGTTTCATAATTTGGTACTTAAAAAAAAATTCACAATTAGATACTTGAACTTTACTTCTATCACACACATTCACTTAGGACTTAAAGGTACTGATATCTAATTTTTTTTTTTGACCCATAAGATCGTGACATATAGCATTGCTGACACATCATTAATACCAAGTCAGAATTTTTGAGCTTTTAAATAAAAAAATTTCTTAAATATTGACATAACATTGTTGATGTGTCAACAATACTACGTGTCACAATCCTATTAGTCAAAAAATGACATGTCAGTACCATTAAGTCTTAGACTAATGTGTATGATAGAAGTAAAGTTCAGGAATCTACCAAGTCATGAAAAACGGTATAGTTCAGGGGCCAATTGGTATATGAAGCCATTTAAAAAAACACATATTCTTCCTCACAAATAATTTCGAAAAAGAAAAATAAAATTTCATTACATGTCTACCTTCATTTTTGAGAATTTAAAAAACTTTAAATTTAATCCAATTTGAATTTTTAGGGTTTGAATTCTTGGGAGATTTAGGTAGGAATTTGAGGTTGTTTTAAGGTTGGCGATATCGAGATAAAGGTAACAGGTTTGAGCAACGAATCATTAGCAATGGAAATAAGGGAGATTAAGAGAAAAGTTGTGAAAGAGAAAGATTAATAGCTGTGTTGGAACAATGCCAGCGAGCTCTTTAGTTGCATAGTATCAACCAAGCTGGAATAGACGATGAAAATGACATGGTTCTTCAAAAGGAAGTCTATGGTCTAAGTCTTCAAAGAGATCAAGAAGCTGCTGAAGTTTGTTTAGTTCTTTCTTTTTTTTTTGTTTATTATTTCTCGTTTACTTTCTTAGGGTTAACTTAGGATTTTCATTTCTATTTCAATGTTATGAAAAACGAGGGAAAGAGAAGGAAAGGAAACAAATCTAAGTGAAAACCTTAAATAATTATTTTTTAGTTGGTAAAAATGATTGGCTTTGATTTTGGTGGATTTTTCATGTTCTTTATGAAGATTTATTTTGTTCAAACTTATAACTATGGTCTTTTTTTGGAGAGTTCTGCTGGGAATATGGTGCAAATGGCTAGACAAAAATGAAATGGAATCAAGATTTCAACGCATGATGAATTGTTTTCTTTAGAAAGTTATTTGTCTCCACACAAAGTTTGTTGATAGATATAGACAATAGCACTTCTAAGATACAATGAAGCCTTATAAGTTCTGCAACCAGTAATATTAAAAAGCTTCCTAATCTGTTACTTTTTCTCTCAAACATTTAGAATTGATTTGAAGTTGACTTTAGGATTGATTTGGAATGAATATTTTGACAATTAAGGTTGTTACATATAGACCATCAAAAGATACAATCAATGAGATATATCCTAAGTCTTTTTACAAACCATTGCAGCCATTGGCTATAAAGATGCATTCTTTCATCCAACAAGTTCATCATTTCATCCAAATGTTGCCTATGTAACTTTTTATTTAAAGTATTTATTGAATGATTATAAATTTGTAGTCTACCATAAGGTATAATTGCAACAATCTCCCACTAAATTACAAAATTCTAAAAAATTATAAATTATACAGTTATGCATAAAGGAGAGGTATTGTTATATTTAAACTTTCAACTATTGCAAACTTATCAAAGTTCCAACAAAGCAAGAGGTGGCTATTCGCTTAAACTATTACTTTTCAGTTAGAGGCAGATAAATCACACACATAATTATATTTAAAAAAAGTAAAAACTTTTGTATTGTTTCAGCATTATTATGGCTATATTCTTATCCTAGTTTCATGAATTTTTAAAGAGTAAAACTCTTGTTAGAAGTAGCACCACTTCAATATACATAAAATTGAAATTCTACGATAATATAATTATCGATCTATTAAGAGTTCAACTCATCCTCTTAAGCTATTCAACATTAAATCATGTTTCTTAGTGCTTAGTTATTAAAATAACTTGTTATTACCCTTTAAACCTCGAAACTAATGATTATTAGAATAAGGTATAGTTCTCGTCACCAATGACAATTTTAATAAAGTTTCTAGTCTAGTTTTAGCAATGGTATCTTTTACCATATTTGTTGATAGACATTTTGTTAATTTGTCTGCTAAATTGTTGCTCAACCTAACATAAGTGATGGTGATTATACCACTTCTTATTAATTGCCTTACATAATCATGTCTCTAGCTAATGTGTTTAGATTTTTCTTTATAAATCTTGATATAGACTCGAAGTATGATAAATTTATTATCACAAAATACGAAAATGA
>JAQSVH010000008.1:11268605-11278676 GCA_029448705.1 Adansonia digitata
TTGAGAAAAGTTTAAAATAAAATAAAATAAAAAATAAAAAGGGTTGCCTGATTCTAATACGTGTGTGGCAAGGAGTTAAGTAGGTGCCAATAGAAGTCAAGTCAACAACTCATTGTACACGCTATATGAGCGGAAAGGGCAAAAAAAAAGAAAAAGAATCCGAAAAAAGCTATCCTTGTTTAGAAGGAAAAGCAAGATAAACATGAAGGAATGGGGTCGAGAATGAATACGAAAGTTGATAATTTTAAATATGATTATATATATAATATATATAAAATATTTAATATGTAATATAATATAAATATATATTTTAAAAATTATTTAATAAAAAATATTAATATATATAAATTTATATAAATATAAAATATTTTAAATATAATTATAATACGATAAAATATATGATTCATAATATAAAATTTTTCAAACTAGTTTACTCGAAGGGCTAGGATTTGACCTAAAGAAATCATTGCTCAGGAACAATAGCTAGCATTGTTTAATTTTAATTTCTCTTTTGTGGATTAGCTAGCTGTTATATCAATGGAAGCATCGCCATTTGCCAGGTGACAATTACCTGGCAAATTCTATTACGTTTTGAAAGAACTTTCCTAGTATGCATTATTATAGCGATATCGAATATAGGAATATCAAATAATTTTAATTTTAATTTAATTAATTTATATAATTATTTTTTATACTTAATAAGTATTAGCTTTTAATTTTAATATTTATAATTTTGTTATTCTAAAATTATGGCTTATTTTGTTAAAGAAAAGAGAATATCGAATCATACAAGAAAGTCTTGCCATGCACGATGGGAATTGGTATCCATGATTTCTTATCATTCCAAGAGCCTTTTTTTTTTTTTTCAAATCACACTGATTTTATCTGTTTGGAACGAGGGAAAAGAAAAGAAAAGAAAACAACCCTTTAATGGCATAGCCTTTACTTCCCCATATCACGATTGGGTTCCATTCATTGAACCAAGCTATACATATTTATCTATTTTCTTTGGAACCGAAAACAAAAATTCCCCACAAGAAAACAAAACCATGACAATCTGCTATAGTTTCATTTTCAAATAAGCGTTTGTGGTTTTTCAATTTTTTTTTAACTTGAAACCTCATCCAAAAGTTTATATCTTCTTACCTTGTTTCTGAAAACATGTGTTGTAATAAGCCCTCTCTTTGTCTTTGATATCTCTTCTGACTTTGTTCTTCTAAGCTTTTCTTCTAAACAAGCGTTCGTTATGATCCTTTTTCGCATCATAATTGGCGATGATTTCTCGGGTGATGATGACTTTGATTTCTTGATGGGGTTCTTCTTGATCAGTTGCAGCTTTAAATTGCTAGTATTTCTTTGGTTGCCGCCATTGAAGCCAGCTGCTGCTCCACGGTTATCACCTTTTTTCTTGTTCTTACTACTGTCTTCTTCGTTGTTGCCTTTAAATGATGCTGAAGAATTAGAAGAATTCTGAGACTTTTCCTTTGAATCTTCCTTTTGGTTCAAACACCAATTACAAACTTTGTAAGGCTCAGGTTTTGGATACAGATTACTACAATATCTGCAAAAAATAAAGGAAAAACCATAATGATCTTAATCATCTTTCCAAAGAAACAAAAAAAAAAAAAAACTAATTCTTGATCAATGAAATCAAAATCCCAGAAAGAATTATATAAGTTTGAACCTGTGTTGAGATCTGAATCGGCAAATTCTGCATTGAAAAAGCTCCTGAATTATACCATAATCTCCACACATGCAACACTGATGATCCAGCATGCTCGCTTGCTCTGACGATATTGGCACAGTCTCTTCTTTGTTTGCTGTCATGGTTTTTGATTCATATGTGAGAGAGAGAAAAGATGGTTTTTAAAGGGTAAGATCCAGACGGCCAAACAACATTTAAAAAATAAAAATGATTTGATGGAATTTTATTACAATAATTCACTAATGGACGTGTATATATATATATATATGTTGGATATCATTTTCAATGTCGCGTGTGTAAAAAGTAAAATAATCTATTCCAACTTTCAAGTGTTACTATTATTATTATTATTATTATTATTATTATTTTGAAGTTTTGCCCCCCAAAAAAGAATGCATGATTGAGGTTTTAGGATTGGCTTTGGGGTATATATATATATATATATATTTGACAGCAACATTCTTTTCCTTAGAAAATTTGTTTTGCCGTAAAATTAATTCCAAGAAAGTCACAATCAAACAAAGGGTAGATGAAACAAAAAGAAGTTTCGTTAGGGAAATAAATAAAATATGGGCCCATACATACATATATATATATATATATATTGTAGATTCGACGAAGGCTGCCAAATTCTAGAGCAAATTAAGAGTTACGGGCAAGTAAAATGTTGATTTATAGAATAAAATGGTCGAAATTAATTAAATTTAATTTATTCGGTTTGATTATGATTTTATTTTATTAGATAATTAAGTTTGAATGTGCTTATTTGATTGGTTTGCCATTATTTATTTTTAAATTGATTTGATTAAATAAATTAACATTTAATTAAAAATAAATAAATTATATTATTTTTATTAAAACACACCCAAACTCAATAATATTATTCAATTTATCTTGACCCAATATGAATGAAAAACTGAAATAATCAACTGAACTGGACCGATTAACTTTAGTATGATTAATTTAGTTTCTCACCGATATTTTGATCGATTATTTAATTTTATTCGATTTATTCAATTTTAAAATTTTTAAAATCAAGCCAACCAATTGTTTACTCATTAGACTTTTGAAACCTCAAAATTGAAATAAAACATAAATCATTTTAACGCAAAAGGGGAAAAAAGTTTGGGTTTAGGCAAAGAATCAATGGAGGGTGGTAAACAAACATGGGATATGGATATTCACTTTCGGGAATCAAATTAGACCCCCCCAAAAAATAAAAAGACATGTCTTTTGCGATTGGTGACTGCTAATTTTTGTCAAATATTGAAAATGGAATAGGGGGTTTGCCTTTGCTTAATTACCATCAATCGTGCCATAAAATGAAAAGCAATGAACAATGGTGTAGGGCACTGTGACTGGTCAGTGCTCTTAACGAAAGGGTGGCGATTGGAGTGCTGGATGGTTACAACCACTCTTTTGTTTTTTTTTTCTTTTTTTTTTTTAATTTGACATTTGGGTCTCTTTTGTTTTTAAGGTTTATTTGATTCATAAAAGGTTTCTTATCATAAATTAGTAAGATGCACGTTATCCATGAAAGTACCCGATGAACCCTAAAGATTAGTAATTGAAAAAGCCGTTCAACATGATAAACAATATAGATACTAATAAAGTTCTCATATAATTTATGGCAATATTTATTGAAAAAGATTTGCTTAACGAATGATGTATCAGTCAATACAGAGTATCAATAACGGTCACACATTTTAATTCGGTTTCTCTCTAAAAATGAGGTTAAAGGTCAACAAAATAAAGAATCCAATGCCCCAAGCATGAAACTACTGAAGTCAGCTTTAACGAGTTTTTTCTTCCAATATTACATAACATATTTGTATTTAATATTTAAATTTGATATATATGTGAATATAAATATAAATAAAATTTTTTAAATATATAAAAAAAAATTTAAAAAATTAAATATATTTACATCGAATATATATCTATATATTATATAATTTAAAAATTCGAATAAAATAAATTTTATGCATTTAAGTGTAACTCAACGTGTTTGCCACTACACGCTGTTTTAACGTTTTTTAAACTTTTAAGAAAAGCTTATGATTTGCTACTTTTTTAGTCTTGGAAATTTCTTCCTCTCTTTTAACGACTTTTCGAACTTTGACAAACAACAGCGCCAGTCCAATAGCCGGAAACTATGTTTCCCCAAAAAAATATAAAACCTTAGCTTAGATCACGCAAGAATTTTGGGGAAAGCTACGTTGTAAGTGCTTTTAACGTTCTTTTATATATTTCAATCATCTTTCACACTGGCTCTTCTCAAGAAGTTTAAATATAAGGCTTACAAATTTTAAAAAAGGTTTTTCCTTTTTCCCACTAGTACAGTAGGCAATTTTTTCTTTCTTTTTTTTTTTTACATTTATGTTATCTGTTATTGGGATTTAAAATGAATATTGAATGCAAATTATGTCCACAAAAAATACTCATTCTTTTAATAAACTTTTACATATATTTGAAAGTAGGCTTGATGAAGAGCCGAACAATCTGTCCGATCTATACTAGATCAAACTTGAATATAATATTTAGTAATTCGAACTGATCTGACCTTGCCCTAATCACTGTATTTTATTTTATTTTTAAAGTGAAATACATTTATGGGCCAAACCTAAGAAAGAGATTAAAAGAAATTCTAATGCAGCCGGTCCACGAAAAACTTTTATTTTAAACATTATATCTTTATACTTATCTATATATATTTTACATATAAATATTAAACATGAATACAATAAAAGAATTTTAAAAATCCTAACAGCATAGCTGAATATGCACATTAAGGAGGTTAGTCCTTAAGGTCCCTTTAGACTTGGGGTATGAGCTTTCCTCCATCACGCGCTGAAGTGCCTAAACAGTACTAAACCGTTTAGATCTTAGATAGCAATGTAGAACATAAAAGCAAGACAAAATACTAAGGTTTTTTTTTTTTTTCAAATTTATTCCAGTAAAGAAGTCATATATCGACATAATAATAGACGGTTTTGGCCGACATAAAAACTACAATATAGTTTATGAAAATAATACTATAAAGAACCGACAAACTCAACCATTTTCTTATTCATAAAACATTTCTTTCCGGCCGAAGTCACAAAAAGCCCATCAACTTCGCTCCGCTCTTTTTTTTTTTCTTCTTTTCTTAACTCTTTCAATTTCCAATAACGTATTGCCGGAAAGCAAATGTTTTAAATTATAACACAGAGCGTGGCCACTTGCCTTTGATTACGTAGATGATGGTAAAAATATCGAAGTCATACCCACCGGCCACCATCCCAAAGCAATCAAGAGAGTCGAATCGACACACAAAAAACAAAAAACAAAAAAACAAAACAAAATTGAACACGATAAAATGTAAACAAAACAACATTATGAATTTACGAATAACTCAAAATCTATATAACCAGATATATAAGATACTATATTACTCGGACTCAAGTGTGTGTCCGTTACGGATATGTTTAATTTTTTTTTTTTCAAATTCCCTATATTTGAAGGGTTTTTAAAGGATTATATCCCATAATCATATCTGGATGTGCGTAGACACGGGTGTCAAACACAGATTCTTCAAGAAAAACAAAAAGTCGGAGTAACATAGTATAAATATATAATATCTTCAGCACAATTATGATACGAAAAAATAATATTAATACAACATGAATATGTAGATTGCCAAATTTATTGTGTGTGCGCAAGTAGATTATCAAATTCTCTTTTGATTGAAGAAATCATTAGCACAGATTCCATTCAAAACTGTAATGAAAGGAGACAATGCATCACCAGCCAAATGAATAATTCATGAAATAGGATAGAGACTGAAAACAAGATGGCATCAGTGAGACCCGTTATAAGATTTAATATTTACACGAAAAAAGGCAAGCATCCTCATTCCTTAACTATATAATACAGGAATATCTCAAAACAATGTGCAAACAAATCAAAATATTCTGATTGAGATGCTTACAATTAGTTAAGCGGACTTGGCATGGCATACTTGATCCAATCTTTCGACTTATTTCTGACGACCCCAAACGCTTTACATGGTCAAGTAATTAAACCTGATCTTGTTGATCTTTGCTTTGACAAAAGATCCGTTCTTTCTTTTAGGATTCGCACAGTGCTGCCTGTATGAAAAAAAAAAATGGACGAAAAGAAAAAAAGATGACAGTGGGTTAGAGGTAACATTCTCAGACAGGAAAAGCCATCAATTTAGGGTATTTAAGTAGAACATTATGTTATACAAGAATAAGGCCCAAGTCACCAATAATCTGACGCCGCTAATTGACTGACATTGTACGAACAGTTAGCATACATGGGATTTCATATATTTGCTAGCTTTAATTTCAAGACAAGATATTGCACAATCAAACAACCCAAAGAAGAAAAATCTTATGATTGCCAGATCGAAAGGTTGGAAGTTAGCCACAAGTTTTGCAAGTTGATGACTATTGAGTGTAGGCTTACTGTAAGTCTGTAACCCCATAAACTGAATTAACACTCCTAGTGGAAGGTGTGTTCTCAGGTGATGTAGCCTATATTACCCAACCCAAACTCGGGGCGAGTGTCGTACAGATGTGTTCGAAACTGGTATACTCAATTTTTTCTATTTTTTTCTACATAATTAGGAAGATCATACCCCATGTTTGAACGCGTTGGACACAAATATCGAACACGAATATTTTAAAAAAAATGAAGAGTCCACATAACATAGGGTGTTATCATCAACAACAGCAAGAAGGAAGTGGAAAAGAAAACAAAAAAGGAAGTAAACTTTAAAATAGAAAGGGATAAAAGAAAAATAACAAGCTTTTCGAAAGTGGAAGATACACCATGAACGCCCATGTGAAAAAACGGGAATATAGGTCTTTGAACGGGATTTTTTTTTTTTAAAAAAAAAAGGCCCAAGGCTGTTGTTGGAAACATAGATTTGCATTTCACACTTCCCTAGGCTGGTTCCTCATTGCTTTCTCCATTAATCCAGATAATTCACCAAGGCAATTCAGTACAATGCCATGCAACAGTTTTTTGCAGTAAATGTAAGTGTAATTTTGCCAAATATTCAGAGGTAAAAGTAATCCTCTTACAGGAAAGAGAGGTTAGCTACTTGCATATCTTTGTCAGAGCTAAGAAGCTGACTAGCTCTGGGCACACTCAAATGGATGCGAGGATCCTTCAGAAAATTCATTCATCCGTAACCGCTCCAAAAGGTCAAAGGGCCTGCAAATAACATTACTGATCTTACAGATAACTATAATAATGAAATTTGAATCAAGAAGCATGACTATAAGAATTAGGAAAAAGAGACCAAACACATGTTTGAAACAATGTTGATGGGATGGAGAAACTTGTAAGACAAGATAAAGATCATAAAATTTTACGTTTTAACAAACATGCCATGTAAAATAAGAAATATAAAACCTTGACAAGACAAGTAAACCATACGTTTTAGTTGAAAGCTCAGCTTTCATAAGTTGGTTGGTTAATCATCCCTAATACTTTTCTGATTTGATGCACGCTGATTAAAAACATAAACAACACTATCCATAATCCTTACAGGATAGCTTCACAATTACAACATAATTTGTGTTGATTCCTTTCTATGGCCTCCAATACATTAGCAGTTTCTGGCCCTGCTGACCCACCAGCAATCATTGACAGAACATCAGCAGTCGGAGTCCACAGCTACAACATGCACCAACTAAAATTAGAAAATTAATCTTGAATATTGCATAGAATTGAACTCCTCTCATAATACTCACCTTTATCGTGCTATCAATCCCACTTGTAGCCACAAAGCAATCAAATGGATGGCACTGCCCACAGTGTACAACTGTGGAGGGAAAGAAGAGAAATTTGACAGTGAATAAGAAACCATAGGACGATAGTAGACCCCAGCTGCAAGGCAGGTCAGGAACAAGTCAGCTAAAATTTTCATTATCAAATTGAAGCCTTCATGCTGCCTATTAGACTGCACTGAAGACTACACTCATAGATAAACATAGATGTCTCATACCGGTGCATCATCAGAACCAGAAATCAAAAGTAAACCATTTGAATTCCAAGCAATAGCATTCACATAACCCTGATGTCCCTTTTTGAATAAAGAACAAGTCCGATGATTTAAGGACAGGAGAAGAAGAAATATTTAAGTACAATAAAAGATCACCTGTAGGAGCAATCAGGCATCCCAAAATTAAATGTGACTACAGAAAAGCCAAATGGAAAACTATTCCAACACATAACTTGCAATGTAATAATCAAGGAAGGCACCAAATGCAAACATTCAAACAACCAATGGCTCGGAAATGCCATCACTATGATAGTGTGTAATACATCATCAGATAAGCATGGGTTTTTTTCTCCCCCAATTTGAAGGCATCAACGAGTGTGAAAAACAAAGGCTGCAGTCCCTAAAAGAAAATATGCATGTTAATTATGATAGCTTCCCATCATAATGATTTCAAATCTTTAATTTCCAAATGCAAATATCAAATAATTTAAAAAGTGAAACAACCTCCCATTCTGTTTCCAGTGAAAGCCTCCAGATCAGAGACGAATGTATCTGCAAACAGCACAAGCAAAAATACCTTAGATAGAGCACAGTCACCATTGAAACTTATTAAGTCCACAAATGGGAAGAGCCTTATTACAGTCTAAACTGAACAAATTTCCTTTTCGACAAGGAAAAAAAAACACTACAGTAATTGATAACAAGAAATTAATAAAGCTTTTAACATTGTAAAAGTTAAAATATCAGCAATATTCACGGGAAAAGAACACACACACACACACACATATATAACAATTAGACTTAATCACTTCAATTCTTGATAAAAATTTCAATAATAAACACACACACACACACACACACACACACACACACATATATTTCAGTAACTCCATAGCATTTACTCAAATTATCCACTACAAATCAGAGAATTTCAAAAAAATTAAAATTAATTCAGTAATTCCTCGTAATTGCAAACAAGAATAACAGATTTTCAAAAGAAGAAAAAAGGAGATATGAAATATCAAAGAAAGTGGAAATTGAAATAAATTGATCTGGAGAAAGATAGAAAGAGAAGAGCGAGGAAAATAGCCGGCCAATGTTGATGCGCCCGCTCTCCAGTAGATTGTGGACGTTGCCGTCATGGAAAGGCCACTCCTCCATCTGAGTATTATTAAAATAAAACTGGAAAGATATTCGAAAACCTCAATAGCTTCGATCGGCAGTGATGCTGGTAATCAGCGATGATCACAGCGGTTTCACATGCGGGAAACAATTTTGTAGCGTTTTTAGGAGCTAGCAGCAGGGGTTCCGCCCTTATGTCAATTTAAAAAAAAAAGGGGGTTTTAAAATTTTTTTATTTTTTTAAAATTTGCGACGCTATGGCTTTTGATACACGAAAGCAAACGATGAAATGCGTTGCATCGAGTGCGTTTCTTAGAATAGGCTTTGGCACACCACTCACCACATGATGACGTAATAAAAATTTGTATTCTTCTAATAAATGTTATAACATGTATAATATATATATATATATATTTGGGCCGAGTAAAAATGTAAAAAATTTGAAAACCGGTTCCTACCGTGCTTTCTGGTTTGATAGCAATTGAGTAATAATTAAATATATTTAATTTAATTTAATATTTCATTCATACATTAAAAAAATACAATTATTCAAATTAATTCTTATTTTTTATTTATTTTTAATTTTATATAATTTAAAAATAAATATTTTATTGCTTAAATAGTGAAAAAACTTAAACATACTATAAAAATTTTAAAAATCAATGAACCGAACCAGTGATATTCAATTTATATTAATTGGGTGATATATGATATTGATTTTTTGAAAATTAAAATATTACATATTAATCGTACTTTATTTGAAAACTATATTTTAAATTTTAAATAAAAAAGATATATTTGTATTTTAATGTATATTTTTTAAGTAAAAAATACTAGATAAAAATGTTAATTTAAATATGAACTTAGAACTATATTTCTACCCAAAATGAAAGATGAATACATTTTATTATTTTATTTTCTATTTGATGACGGATTTTTTTTAATAATTTGACATTCACCCGCAACGTCAAATTTAATTAAAAATTTTATAAAAAATATAAATTTCTACATTCTTAAAGGAAAAAAAATGAAGAAAAAGAATTGTGGGTTTCTTCATTTACGTTATTTGCTAAAAAAAAGAATGGGAAATTGTTTTTTCTAACACCAAATTACGGCTCAAAACCACCGTATCATCCACCGTAGAAGCAGGCGGAATTGGTATCAAATCTATGGGAAGAAGAAAGAACAAAGATGTCGGGGTAAAATCTATTTTCTTTGTATCTTTTTG
>JAQSVH010000008.1:11369734-11381331 GCA_029448705.1 Adansonia digitata
GATAATTCTCTTTCCCTCAGCGTTAATCTCAACCGCTACCATACCATGATTTCAGATTTGGCGGTGACTATCTAAAGCTAACTATTCTTAATCAAAATCGGCTAACTTGCCCCGCTTATATTCAAACGGCAATTGACATAGGAATACGATCAACGGGAGCAAAAGATCAAAATAATCTTGTAAAGGTTTGCATATTTAATATCAAATTTTAAAAATAATTATATAAAGTAATTAAATTTAATTAAAAATTATTAAAAATTATTTTTATATAATAAAAAATTATAATTATAAAAATTTAAATTTAAATTTTATAAAAATAATTATTTAAATTATTCGAGTAAATTTAAGTTAAAAGTAGTATACATTTGAATATCTGAAGATGATGATTATGAGGGGATGCTTCCCTCAGTATTCTATGAATACTTCATTATTATTCGTTAATATTATAAAAATTCGCACCTCTACCCAGAATAAAGACGAATGTTCCATTTTGGCCAGCTGCGACGTGGGGTCTACCGCATATTGTGCACGCCGCCGTAGAGTATAAACCCGCGTGTTTACGTAGCAAGAAGATGCGCAGCTGGAATAATGTGGTCCCACTTTAAACCAAACAAAAATAGTCCTTCCGACAAAATTTTAACCCTTTTCTTTATCCGCCACGTGGCACCGCGTTTTATCGCTTTCTCTCTCTTCGACGGCGTTTACCAGTCTCTGTCTCTCTCTCTTCTCTAGTCAGCTCCTTTTCGCTACCATTTTTCTCACCTAAATTTTCCCAAGCAAGTTACGGGGAAAAGAAAATTTCGTTTTCTACTTCTATATTGATATTTTTGGAAACCCTAGATTACTTTCGGTTCTTTGGAGTTTTGGATGGATTGGGCTCCATATGCATCACCTACCTCGATTCTTTAGTCATAAGTTCGCCATGGACTCGAAGAGGAGCAGAAGAAAACCTAGACTCGAACGCCGCAATGCAGCGAAGCACATCGAGTACGATGCGTCGTCGTTTTCTTCGTCACTTGATGATTCCTCCACTTCGTCTTCTTCTCTAATCACTCAATCGCTCGATTTATCCGGTAAAACAAGCTTCCGTCTCCAAGGAACCGACGGAGAGTTTGATAGAATTTGTCGGAGCTTGGGACTTACTGGGCCTGAGGATTTTTCCATCCCGACCGCCGCTTGGGAGGCCCGTAAAATCAGATCGTCGTCGGATCTTCTTCCTCGGTCCAGATTAAACCGGTTGGATAGTCCTAAAGAAGAGGCAGCCCAGGTAGAAGACGGCACTGAAGTAATAGTAGCTGAATTGTCTGATAGGGTTTTAGCTACTGGGTTGACCGAGGATGACTCGGCCGAATTAAAGTTAAGTGAGTGCTGCATTTCTGATAGAATTATGGTGGAAGATGCTACTACAACCGAATTGAAGTCAAACGCGTGTTGCGTTTCGTGTGTTGTTGGTGGAGGAGGGAATAATGGAATTAAAGGTGCTAGGCCACCGTTTTTGAAGCCGCCGCCAGGGATGAAGCCACCAGTGATCGATAACGGGTGCTCCACTTGGGATCTGTTTAGGGATTTCGGTGCCGTAGACGATAGAGGCTGTGTGGTTCCGGTCCACTTATATTCGTCTTCCGACGAAGAAGATAATAAAGGAGAGGAGGGTGGGGTTAATGAGGCAATTGCTAAAGAGGAGGAGAATTTAATGAGAATCAGAGAGACCGCGGTGCTTTCAGAGTCGTGTTCGTTTACAACTTCGAATGATGATGATTCTTCGAGTACTACAACTGAGCCTACGTCAAATATTTCCCCTAACGGTAGGTTCAAAAGGACAATTACTTATTGGCAGAAAGGTGAGCTTCTGGGGAGTGGATCATTTGGATCAGTTTTCGAAGGGATTTCTGAGTAAGTGATTCGATACTGCATATAGTATAACGTCCGACATCATTTTCACGTTGATTATGATTATAGGTAGTTTTGTTTCAAGTTATATTATCTTTTGATATTTGCAAACTATTTTGGGCACCGCCTTGATTCCAGACATAATTTTGTTACTTAGGCGGCACCCTTTTTATTTTTTTGAGATTAGAAAGCATCTAGGGTTAGGATGTGTTATTGGTATTATTAGCTAAGCATCTAAGAAAGCGCTTTTCTATGGCCCCTAGCTTCTTTAGAGAGCACCGTTTTACTTGTTTGGGCGATGGATTAATGATGGTTGCATCTTAGGATTGCTAGATATCATTTATACGATGAACTCCAAAATTGACTACTTTTTGAATATCTCATGTTTTTGCGGTTCTCAAACATTCGGGATTGATGTATTTTAAGTGTTACTTTTTTGGCTGTTTGAAGTCTTTCATTATTGATAATTTGATATACCCATGTAGGCATTTTTTGTGGGCAATTAGTGGAAATTAGGAACTCCTGTTTCCACGCTGAGTAATGGCATAGATAACTAAATACCTGAGTTAAGTCCATTATTTTCTATTGCTTGGAAATAGGTTTTGATTGTCAAATTCAAGTTTTCAGTGGTCTATCTGGTTTGGAACTGGTTCACTGGAGATATCTTGTTCTGTATGGTAGATTTCAAGATGATTATTACTGTTGTTGAAGAGTTGAGAAATATAAATTCGACGAAGCAACATTGCGCTAGGATCTTTGAGATATGGAGCTAACTGCAGAGATTTTGTTATTATCTAGGGCTCCAAGCTATGTATGCATTTTCTTGGAGTCTGTCATAAAATTTTTCAGAATAGCGTAGTAAAGCCCATTTTAT
This sequence comes from Adansonia digitata, assembly GCA_029448705.1. NCBI lineage: Eukaryota > Viridiplantae > Streptophyta > Magnoliopsida > Malvales > Malvaceae > Adansonia > Adansonia digitata. The sequence goes on from JAQSVH010000008.1 coordinate 11,372,499, forward strand.
CCTGGCTAGCAATTAATTGGTTTTCCAATTGTCCAATAGATTATGTATTGCTTTTGTTTAGGAAAGAGATGTTTTTCTTTTAATTATGCTGTACTAATTATTTATCCATTCATTTTTCCTGCAGCGATGGATTCTTTTTTGCCGTGAAGGAAGTTTCATTGCTTGACCAAGGAAGTCAGGGAAAGCAAAGTATTATCCAACTTGAACATGTGAGGCAGATGTTGGTCTTTAGTTTTTTTTCTTCTTTAAATTTTCATTTTCTTTTGTGCTAATCAATCTTTTTTCGTAAAATATCCATTTTCTTCTTGTTTCCTTTCTTTTCCAGGAGATTGCTCTTTTAAGTCAGTTTGAACATGAAAATATTGTTCAATATTACGGCACAGATAAGGTACTAATTTGTGACATTTACCTTAATCACTAGAATTGATTACTTTGGGTATTCTTTGATTTTTGACAATATTGAATATGGTAACCACTTAAAAATTTATTGTTTCTTTTCTTTTGTTTTAGTTTCTGGCTTTCTTTTTAAAGTTTTTGGGACAAAAAAACCCTATTGTTTGACAACTTAATGCACTTAACTAATTTGTATATTATCTGTAACATTTTAGCCGCCTCTCTCCTTTGTTTTCTCCCCATCAAAATAGATTTTAAACAAAAAATTCTTAATACAGCCATTTGCCATGTATTTTTTCTTTAAAAATTAAATTTGACAAAATGTGCGCCGCCACATAAATTTTTTAATGGGAAAAACGAAACATTTATTATCTTTGGGGCAGAGTGTAAAATTTGCCAAACAGATTGTATCAAAATATAGGGATTTTAATTTCTATTGGCTGTGTATGGTTTTATCCTCTGGTCATCTGTAACCATTGAGAGGTTCTTTTGCTGAAGCTGTTTGAGGCTATTTTGCTTTGCTAATCTTCAAGTTTTACTGGTTACTACACTACAATGTTTGACTGTTAGATATCAACCTCACCCAGTTTATTCTTGCATTATAAGAAACGCCTTAATGCCAAAGTTTACATTTAATGTAGCCTTTTCTTGTTTAGCTATAGAGAGCTGGTTGAATTAAAAGAAAAAAAAAGATTCTTTCAAAAATATATATATATATTGAATGACAGTTGGTGCATGTAAATCCCTACATTTATGCGTTCATTTTGGAGCATTATCATGCCAATGATCATAAGTGGGGTTGTCAAATACGTTGGCTTAATAAGATGACCTTTTAGTTTAGCTCTTTTGAAGTTGTCTAATTTTTATCTTTTGATTCTATGATCTTTGCAGGATGAATCAAAGTTATACATCTTTCTTGAGCTTGTAACCAAAGGCTCCCTTTTAAATCTATATCAGAGGTATCATCTCAGAGATTCTCAAGTCTCTGCATATACAAGACAGATTCTGCTTGGATTGAAGTATCTTCATGACCGAAATGTGGTTCACAGGTAAGCCAGTAGACCTTTATGCTGCTTCTCATTTATTTACATGGTACTTACAACTTTTGTTTGTTTGATCTAGCTAAATCTGAACTTTTAGTCGTGCTTAAGTTATATGCTCTTCTTATGTTCTTATATTTGCCAACTGCAAATTGCTTCATATGGAAAATATACCCTTTTATTGTAAACATTGCTATACCTAACCAATGGAATTTTTGGTTCCTTATGCTATTGTGCTCTACTACAGTGGACAATAATATGTATGAATATATAATATTCCTTCTCGGAGGGCATTTTAAAGTCAAGAATGTTAATTTACTTTGAAAATAGAAGTTTTTCGCAACATTTTACTTGTTATTATTTTGTATTTATTTTTCCCTTAAGGTTGGATGCTTGCTTGACTTCTGTCCTCTTCCCTGGTTTGGATTTTGGTGTTTGTTATAGTTTTGATGTTGCGAGTAAAATTGTTTGGGCTATGTTATACCTAAGTTACTACACACTTGAATTAATCTCTCAAGGCTTATCTCCTTGTTTGTTGATACAGGGATGTTAAGTGTGCAAACATATTGGTGGATGCAAATGGATCAGTGAAACTTGCAGATTTTGGGTTGGCAAAGGTTTTTTTCAACCCTAAAACTTTGATTTTCCTTCTTGGTTCGTAGTAGCTTCTAAGATAATCATACTGATGATATTGGTGCTGATGTTTGTTTTCAGGCAACCAAGTTGAATGATGTTAAATCATGCAAAGGGACAGCATTCTGGATGGCCCCTGAGGTTTGTTTCTTTTCTTTCTTTCGGAAGTGATAACCTGTAGTAGCTGCTGCTTGATGCATGTAGAATATCATTTTCTGCTGTATTAGAGATATTGCTCGAGAAGTCTAGCTTGTAGGAATATCAATAATGACCATGGTGGCAAAAGAAACGATGGCATACATTTTTAGCAAATATTTCTCTTCGATATTAGAGATACTGCAAAGGTATTTAGCTTATAGGGATACTGAATCACGACTATGGTGACAAAAGAAACAATTACATACATTCTTGGCAAATATTTATCTATAAAGGACAAAAAGGTGTAAATTGCTCTTGCTGATCCACCATAATTTCTCGAGGCTTCATTTATATGAACATGATTTAATATAATGAGGCAGCTGGTTTTCATTGCCTGAATATTAACATTCAGCCTGTCATGAACACTTTTTTTTTTTTTTTAAAAAGTCTTTTTAGCCACCAGCAATTTCCTAGCAAAATTGCCTTTGGTTAAACAATTTTCATGGACTGATAGTAGCTAATGCTTGATGATGGCATTCTCCCATTCTGAAAGCTTCTGGCCCTTTTTTAGATCAGAGCCAACGATGTCTTCAATTCTTGGTTAGATGGGTTCCTGTGCATTTTCTTTGGAAACATGAGTATTCTTGTTGTCTTTGCTACAGTAGTTATTTACTTTCTGGCAGAGACTACCACTAATTTTTAGTCTTCCTGTAAATTCTGATCATCTGCTGTTGAATTACAGGTTGTCAACCAGAAGGGTCAAGGGTATGGACTTCCTGCTGATATATGGAGCCTTGGTTGTACTGTTTTGGAGATGTTAACCCGTCAGATTCCGTACCATCAGTTGGAATGTGTATGTAGCTTTTCTTCTGATACAAACATTACTTGCCCCGATAATTATGTGATGTTATATAAAAGGAAAAAGGAAAAAAAAACAGGTAATATGGATATTTGTATGTTGACATCATTAAACCGTGAATGGCTTATAGAGTTTTAAAGTACGAAACTGGGTTTCTACTGTGTAGCATTGATTGATTTAAGCGTGTATGGTTTAAATGTTCAGGAAAAAAAAAAAGTAAGTTGGAAGTTGGGTGGGCCAAGAGGGGCGGGGCGTTCCAGTTTATTTCATATAATTTTCTTTCTTTTACAAGAAGTTGCCGGTTCTTCTTTTCGTATGAATTCTATTTTGCGCTGATACTGGAGAGCTATGAACAAGTGTTGTTTGTTAAGTCAAAATTTTGATATTCTCCATTTTCATGCATGCAATCGTAACCTGGCACGAATATTATTCGGTTGTTAATGACATTTTGTGTAACTCGAAACAGATGCAAGCATTGTTTAGAATTGGGAAAGGTAAGCCACCACCGGTTCCTGATTCTTTGTCAAAAGATGCACGGGATTTTATCATGCAATGCTTCCAAGTCAATCCAGATGCTCGGCCAACTGCTGCAAAGCTCTTGCAGCATCCATTTGTGAAGCGGCCTCTTCCGACACACTCAGGCTCAGCATCTCCTCATCTTGGCCGGCGGTTTTGAATGCTTAGCCTTGAGACTAAATTGCAACAAGTAATGAGGTAAACATTTTCTTCATATCATGTGTTTATATCTCCTTGATGAGCATCCTGCTTTTTGCAATTGAAACTAGTTTGCCCTTTGATCAGAAGAAATATTGTCCTGGAATTTGACATTGTCACAATGGGTTCGTAAAATGTTTAGCATGAGATTTGGGGTTTTCTTATCATGCTACTGTGTGAAAGTAGAAACATAGACTTAAGCAGATTCCGGTTAATTTCGAATCTTACATGAAAATTTTTTTGGTCTTTTGGATACAGATCTGTCAATCATCATAAAAGAAGAGAAATTTGGGTCCTTATAGCTTATATGCTGTTTTGCCCCAAAAGACTCGAGAGTTTGTACATTGGTAGGGCTAAAACAATCATGAGCCATTGCTGTGGGGCCTGATGGCCTTTGCCGTAGATCTGCCTGAATCTCCATGATTCCCTCATCATGCTGTACAGTGAAGAACAACTCTTAAATTATTTCTTGCGGTTTTATCTGATCTTGAATTGGTCTAGTTTTGTTTGTTTTGTTTGTTTGGGTTAAACATCGTTAGGGCAAGCCAGAGAAATTATTGTACGAATTAGAAAAGGGAAACACTGTTTTCTTTGTAAATATCTATCTTATTAATTTATTGATGGAAATGAATAGTAGTTAGTTTAAGTGCAGATTCAACAATTAGATAATTAACCATTATTTTGGAAACCCAATCTTTGATTGTGTTCCATTTCTTTTAATTGAATATTTTATTTTTAATGAAAAAACTACGAGTGATTGTGCAGCCTACATTTCCTCGAGGGGTGGGCAGCCTATTTGGCCTGTCAAATTTGGCTCGGGCATGGCTCACGAGTCCGGATATGATTTATTTAATTTAATCAAAATTTTATTTAAATTTAATTATAAAATATAAAATTATTTTTTAATATTTGAATATATTTAAGCAATAAATTGAGGTCATTAGGTTTGGGCTTAAATTTCAAGTTCTTTCAAACTATGATCTGGCTTGACTTACAAGCCTTACTAAGTCCTCTCAACAAAATAATAATAATAAAATAAAAGCTACAGAGCATGAACTTGCCTGCAACTCTCTAAGATCTATCTACAGTTACCATAAGATGGTGAAACTTAATAACTTGATACGAAGTAACATTGACACCAGGTAAATGAAACAGACAGTAGGAGAGTCATTGGTTATTTAGTTATGGCAATGAGATCATAACCATGATTAAAAAACTGTGCTGGCTAATTGAACCGATAAAATTAAGAGCAGGTAACCTATTATCTTTTTGGGTACTATATATAAAATTGGAATTTTCTTTTAAATGGTGAAAAATCGATTTAACTTGTAAAAAAATAAGATAAAAACATTAATTTATTTTATTTTTAATTTTTTAAAAAGAATTTAAATTTTTAATCTCTTGATTTTATATTAAACACTATATAACTAAGATAAATACATATTTAATTATTTATTTAATATTAAAATTATTTTTTTATATATTTAAAAGTATTTTGTTATTACATCGCTGTTTTTGGTATTACATAGTCGCGAAAAATTCACCTTGGCGACCTTGTAACTGTTGATGATTAGATCACCATAATGATCTTTACAATCAATACTACACACTACCCAAAGGGAAACCGAAAGGTAGACCAAGGGCTGAAATGGAACCCAAACTTTAGGCTTGACCCAAATTTGCTTAGGAAGCCCAAAAAAAGGCTTGCCCCAAACTAGCAATCAGTCTCAATCATGCCAAGAAATTTAGAGAAGACCAATAGATAAAAACATAATTATTTTTTAGCTACCAATATCTAATGTTAGTAAGTTCGATAAGTATTGAATATATGATGTGTTTTACGTAAATATATTTAATTTTTTAAAATTTTTTTATATATTAAAAATATAATATTTATAGTCTATATCCATATTGGAAATACATGCCCTGAACAGATGACAAACATATATACTTAAAATAAAAAAATTCTGATAACATAAATCATTATTACAAGCAGAAATTAAAGACCTATAAAAAGTGGAGCCAAAGTGATTGATCACCATATCATTGCTTTCATAACTCATATTATATATATATATATATAATCCTTGAATTTAAATCCATTTTTTTCCATCTGTATTGTTGGACCTAAAAGTAATGCAACAAATAACTTGGCTTTGACAAAAGTTCTCTAATTTTTGTCCCATGAAATTAAAGAGAACCATTTATTTATTTTGTCTCCTGAAATGATTCTAAAAGTCATCACCTGGAAATATATCGCAAATTAGAGATTGCGGATTGCACTTTCTTTAAGTTTCTGTGGATTCCTTGACCCATCTGGGAAAAAAATCTTTGTTTGGATTTATGAATCAACAACTCTATAATTGCATAATGACCAAATGTCCTTCTTTTTTTTCTTTTACCTTTTCTGCATCCATACATATTACCTAGTTTTATTTGTGTCTTATGATCACGATCTTGAAAAAGTGGGCAAAAAACTAAGAAGAAAAAAAAAAGTGTGACGAATCATTTGACCAAAACAATTTTTGCAGAACCTTGAATATCTAACAGTGTGCTACCTGCCGATGCTTGTTTTGATATTGGTCAGTATTCGTATTACTTTTTTAATTATTATTTTATTAAAATATTATATATATTTATATTATATTTTAATATATTTTATTTTTGTATTAAATTTGTATTATATAACTGTATAATATGTAAAATTTGTTGGTTCAAGAGGAGAAAAGTGGCTTAGTATAGTTAATTAGGAAACTATAGGACAAATTATGTAACGGGATTCAATTTGAAATTGATTCTCTGTTAATTAATAATAAAAACAGTCAAACTCTGAAATCAACAATGTTTCCTATACAATGCATCAACTTTTCCACTGCCAAGCCAATCAGCTTTGAACACATGCTCAACCACATGCTTGCCACAAGCGAACAATTTTGAACAGCCTCTTTTTTTTAAACACTTTTCCATTTCTTGAATAAAATAAATGTGAAATAATAATAATAATAATAATAAAAGAATTTAAAGAATTTTTAAAAAAGAGAAGTAGTGAAGCAGCCACATAGGCAAGGCTGGTGAAATATGAGGTACCACTTTTACCAAAAATCTCTATGCACATGTGATCCTAGAAAAGTCTGGGCTTATTTTCCTACTGTTTCTTTTGCACCAAGAAAATCATCCAAAACAATACCAAAAGCCAAATAATAAAAAGACCCAACATACCAATTAGAATTTAATTCAATTAATTTAAATATTTATTTTTTAAAAAATAATATTTAATAAATTTAAATTTTAGTATTTGTCAATTATTTCTTATCTAAGTTACAATTTTTTTTAAGAAAAGAAAAATATTAGTTAATACTTAATAATATTTGTTAAATGATGTTTTTAAAAGGATTTAATTAATATGTTATTTTCTTGAATTTAAATTAAAAAATTTATTAAATAATAATTAAATAATTCTTAATAGATACACATATTGAAGGATGTGATTTCCCTTCATTACTTTTGCATATATCTTTGGTCAATATACAACTTCTATACATATAACTCCCCCAATTAAAAATGAATCTTAAACATTTGAAGTATAATATATTTTTTTACTAAAAAGTAATTAATTAGATCTAATCCCCTAGATGCAAACACCATCAATCAAATCTTAAAAGAGAAAAACAAATATATTATGTTCCAAATATCATTATTCCCCCATACCCCCACTCCACAATATCTTTCACATTTTTTTATTAATCTTTTAAGTTAATTACCCTCTTCCAGGACAGTCCACATTCTTTCACATTGTGAGGAGCATAGTTGTTTCCCAACCATGTTTTGTATATATATATAGAAAAGCTTAGCTTGGAAAAGTTGGCCCCCTCAATCTATGGACCTAATTCAAGGTTTGACACAACTTTTTGTCTGCTGGCAGGCACTTCCAGTCTCCAGAAATGAAACGAGCGAGACGGGCCACCACCCCTCCTCCAAACCAATCCCAGAAACCAATGCAAGGCAAGCTAAGCTTGGCTCATTGCTTCACCAAAGGGCCAACGTCCCCTTACTCTCGTTTCGCCGCCCCCAGTTGTGATCTGAATAATACTATCACTTCGTAGTTCGTATGTTTTTATTATTTTGCTTTGACTGACCCCTTTAACCCTCCCCTTCCTCGCTCTCTCGGCTTTCTTCTACATTTAAAAGTCCGCCCCATGTGTTTTTTTTTTCTCCTTTAGTGGCCATTGGGATCTCCATGCGCCACTTCCCCTTTCCACACCCAATGTAAAACTTGACCCCTTCTCTATATCTCCTCCCCTAAATTCTACCTCCCCTTCACTCTTACCTTACCCTGACTTTTCTTCACATCTATTTAAAGCTGAAAATATTAGCCATAATATAAAAATAATTAAAAATATGATATAAAATATCATACTTTACAAAAAATATAAACCAGATATAAATATAGAAAACTGTTAAATTTTATATAAATATATAATATTTTAAATATAATTATTAAACAAAAAAATGCATAAGTATCATATAGATACACAAATTATCGGGTCTACATCAATTTTCATTATTTAATTCAGTATATCAATTTTAAATGTGATATGAACATGAAATGTTCAATAAATATAAAAAAATAGTATAATAAATTTGATTAATATGTTTAAAAATGATTAACGCAACAAGTTTAATGCATATAATATCTTCATGTTTAAAGTTTTGACACGTTTAACACATTTTATTGTGCTTATCTTTACATGAATAACGTTAAAAAAAATGAAATGTATCATAAATGCACAAACGAATTATTGATCAATGATTTATAATATAATCTTTACATTTTTAAGCTTTGTTTGGGTTCAACATTTTTTCCAAACGAGGTTAAATTCTTTCACTTCAATCAATTAAAAGATTTTATTATTAGAATGCTCTTTACAAAAATTGAATTGATCTTAGTTAATTAAATAAAAAGAGAAGTTCTCTCTCCCTTTTTTTTAATACCAATTAAACTAATGACTCTCTTAATTATTGGATTGCCTCATCCAATTTAAGAGAATCTTCAAAT
>JAQSVH010000008.1:11386834-11398276 GCA_029448705.1 Adansonia digitata
CCACTAGATCTAGAATTTTATTCCATAAAAATTAATTCGATTGATTTTTAAATATATTAGATTCATGTAAGTTATATTTTATTATTTTAAAAAATAATTTATAAATTATCCATTCAATAATTTATAAATTATCAAATTAAAAAATAAAATTTAATTCAATAATTTAATTTTTTTAATCCATAATTTCTTTTTTTTTCCCACAAAAATTATCAACTAAAATTCACTTTGATAATGTTTGTGGCCCACAATTTATTTTCTATTGGTTACATGTAAAGAAATTTTCGATGGAAAAAATTCCATTAATTAATTTGTCGGTAATCCGTTGAAAATTATTCTCAATTTGTCATGCGTCTAAGATCCATCGGTTTTTTACTGACGGATAAATATCATGCCTATTACTAAGCTACTCCGATAGTGTTTGTAGGCTTTTGATTTTTTTCTCCCACAAAATTAATTATTAGTCCGGCCTGCATTACTATCCAAAGTAAAACTTACATTATTTATAAAAATATAATTATATAGTATAAATATAATAAAATATTAAAAATAAAATAAAATAATATGGATTAGATTTATTGTTTTTATTAATTTATATTTAATGAGCCGTAAATTTTATTTTATTTAAATTTAATTAAAAAATATTTATTAAAAAAGATTTGATCAAAAGATCAAATTAAATTTGAGTTTAAGAAAAAAATCCAAAAATTTATTATTTTATTGTTTAACCCAAAAATATCTTTAATATAAATATATAAATATTTAAAAATTTATATAATATTTATTAAAATTTATAAAATATAAAATATTTTAAATTCGAATATCACTAAAAACAAAGTACGTAAATACTAAAGATACGCCAATTTGGTAGATTTAATCCAAGGGAGGGGTGAGAGAAAAGGTAATTGGATAGCTTAATATCTTTTATGAAACTAGTTAGATATTTGATGACTTTTTTACCCTCCCAAACATAGTAAAGCTGTTTTTTTTGTTTCTTTAATTCAATTTAAACAAATGAAAGGAAGATATTTGAATAAGCAAAAGGCAAGCATCGTTTTTGTCATAATAAATTTAAAATCAATAATTAAATTAATAAAAATATTATTGCTTTTATATATATATATACATTGATGCAACAATGATCATTGATCGTACAGTGAGTCATATGATTAAGGCATAAACACATACATTTATATTATCTAATCAAATAAAATTTCAAAATGTTCAATGATAAAAACTTTAAATTAATTTAATCGAAAATTAAAAATTCGTGTGATAAATAAGTATTGGAAAATTATTTATTTATTGAATCGATAAAAAAAAGTAGTTAAATGCTTTATTTTATGGTGACTTAGATGTAATCCAATAAAATATGAAAGAAGTTTAATCGTTTCATAATTTGTTTTTAGTTTTGTTAGAAAATGCTTTAATGGACCTAAGAAAATTATTCTTTATATCATTTTATATGTTCATGTTAATTTTTTTTCTATCAAATCCATTAATTTTGACCATTATAAAATTTTAAAAAATATTAAATAAAAATTAAAACTCAAATCTTATAAAATTTTTAAACTAATATTTATATATTTTAAAATTAAATTTAAATAAAAAATTTATTAGTTGAACAATAAGTTAAGCCGTATTAAAAAAATACCATATCTAAATTCAACTTAAATTAAATTAAACTGAACAAAACAGATAACATTGCTCTTAAACGGGTCTATTAGTGTTTTTTTTATTAATAAGTTTGATAGTGTTTAAGCATACTATATGATATTTTTATTTTTATATTTATTAAATTTTTTATATTTTTATATGTATTCAAAAAATTTAAATGCAAATAAATTTTTTTTCCTCCACCCACCTAACACCTTTTTTGTCTTCCAGGAATGTTATTATCCAGCCAGTGCTTAACCAATCAAGAAGCATATAGCTTTATCTAGAATCACATTCCTATGCCAAAAACAAATTCTTTGGCTCCAACCCTTTCCCAAATTTAATTTTTTTTCCAGATATGTTTGAAAAAATTTGACACAGAATTTTTTTTTAAAGGTAATTAGAACCAAATTTATTAGATATTTTATAATAAGTTATGCTTATTTATTAGCCTGTTGGCCTCTGAAAATACTCGTGTGGCTGGCTAGTGGCTACTGCCTTCTTGACTCACCGCAGCCAATCGAGACGCAGCTCGACCCCACAGCCGAGCCCAGACGAAAACAAAATTAATTTATTTCTCAAGGAGGGAGTAGATTGCGAATACAAATTTTTTATGGAAAAAAGGGGAAAAATGAATAAAAACCTTTGATTTCGGTCGCAAGATTTATGACGCAATCGTGCGATCGCTGAGGGTCCCATTTCACTTTGATGAATTTCAGTCCAACCCTTCACGAGCCTATATAATCTCCTTCACCCAAGCCCGGATTCTTCATTTTTTCGGTGCAACACGATCTTTAAACTATAAAAAAAAAAAAGGGGAAAATTGAGTGGAAAGCTGAAAGAGAGAGAGAAAGAGAAGAGAGATTTTTCTTCTTTTCTACTGTTCTTTTGGGTAACTTTTTATAATTATGGCGGCTTCCGTCGATAATCGACAATTCAGGGGTCTTGAACCGGCTTTGAACGGTGTTTATACCCCCTTGAAGCCTGGTCCAACCCCAAACAACCGCCCTTTAAAACATGTTTTCATTGACCATGATTATGAATCCTCCAGCGACGATGAAGAAAATGGGATCAATGATTACAAAGCCATGATCGTCAAATCCAACAACGAGCTTGAACCCTCCATCTTGGACCCTAGAGATGAAGCAACAGCTGATAACTGGATCCAGCGTAACCCTTCCATGGTCCGTCTCACAGGGAAACACCCTTTCAACTCTGAAGCCCCCTTGAACCGCCTCATGCACCACGGTTTCATCACCCCGGTTCCTCTCCACTACGTTCGTAACCATGGCGCAGTTCCTAAAGCTTCATGGGACGACTGGACCGTTGAAATAACCGGTTTAGTCAAAAGGCCGATGAAGTTAACCATGGACCAGCTCGTGAACGAGTTTCGAAGCCGCGAGTTCTCCGTCACCTTGGTTTGCGCCGGGAACAGACGTAAAGAACAAAACATGATCAAACAAACGGTGGGTTTCAACTGGGGAGCCTCAGGGATTTCAACTTCGGTGTGGAGAGGTGTCCCATTGCGTGACGTGCTCAAACGATGTGGGATCTATAGCAAGAAACATGGTGCCCTCAATGTGTGCTTTGAAGGGGCTGAGCATTTACCCGGCGGCGGTGGTTCCAAGTATGGAACCAGCATCAAGAAGGAGTTCGCCATGGACCCGTCCCGGGATATCATCTTAGCTTACATGCAAAACGGCGAGCTTTTAACTCCTGATCATGGCTTCCCTGTTCGGATGATCATACCAGGGTTCATCGGCGGAAGAATGGTGAAATGGTTGAAACGAATCATCGTTACAACCCAAGAATCTGATAGTTGTTATCACTATAAAGATAATAGGGTACTTCCATCTCATGTTGATTCAGAGCTAGCCAACGCTGAAGGTATTAAAAAAAAAAGTTAATTTTCATTTTTTCTTTACAGAGAATGAAATTATTTTGCATGAGAAATACGGTCCCAATGTTGATAATGAAAGACAAACATTATGGTGATGTAATGTCCTTGCAGCTTGGTGGTATAAGCCAGAATACATCATCAATGAGCTAAACATCAACTCGGTGATAACGACGCCTTGTCATGAAGAGATCTTGCCAATCAACTCGTGGACGACTCAGAGACCGTACACTTTGAGGGGTTATGCATATTCTGGTGCGTTTAATTTATTTTCTTTTAACAGATTTATTTATTTTTATTGCTTTTTAAACTTCGTTTTCTCTCATTGGAGTCAACAGTATATATTTATTGACTGAAAGTAAATAAAAACCTTTAAAAATTTTCATCTGATCGGTGGGAATCCATTGTAATCATGTAGATTTGGTACATTAAAAAAAAAAAAAAAACTTGATTTGATCATCTTTTTTCCATAAAAAAGCTACTTTGTTTGTTGGCTTGAGAATTACTTCAAGGTCCAAAATCCTTTGGGATTTCCTTAAAATGGGGTTTTAATTTGTCTTTTGGACGTTAGAGCTGCTAGTTTCACTGCCAAATTAGTCCCAAGAAACCCTGTAAAGTTTTGAAGAGCCAAATCTTTCTAAAGGAGAAATCTTTTCAGTTCGACATTACAGACAAAGATATAAAGTCGTAAAACAATTTTTAAGGTTAGTAGTAAAAGAAAGCAAAAAAACAACGTTAGGAAAGATGTAAATGTCAATGCTAAGTTTTGATTAAAACTTTGTGCGCCGGTGAGTGCAAGTTGTGGGCAATGAAAATTAAGTCTCTCTCTTTTACTTTCTCGCCTGCTTTTGGGAAGAGTCGTGGAAATTAAGGCAATTCCCATGGTTAAACGTACTTTTTTTTTTTTCTTTTGGTCTAAAATTGACAACAGGGGGTGGGAAGAAGGTGACACGTGTGGAGGTTACAATGGACGGTGGTGAAACCTGGCAAGTTTGCACGCTGGACCACCCCGAAAAGCCAAACAAATACGGCAAATACTGGTGCTGGTGCTTCTGGTCACTGGAGGTGGAAGTGCTTGACCTGCTTGGAGCCAAAGAGATTGCGGTTCGAGCCTGGGATGAGACCCTTAACACCCAACCCGAGAAGCTCACTTGGAATGTTATGGTGAGTAAAAGCCTTTTTAAAGAATAAACTGAAGTAGATTCTATACTGGGGGAGTTGGCTATCACATCAATCTTGATCATCTATTAAAAGTTTTGATGAGTGTTAAGAAAGTTGTCAAAACTGGCGAATGGGACAATTGCGGCCTATTGGGAACTGCAGCCAGTTGAGGTCAGGCTAGATGACGGATGCCATTGGTGCCTTGCGCATCAGATTCTTGTCCTTTGTCCCTACTAGCCTCGGCATCGACCCAGAGTATGGCCTTGGAGGGGCTGTTTGCCTCATTTCCACCCATGGGTTACTCCTAGAGTCACAAGCGTGTTCCAACTGATTAATCAACCTTCGGATTTAACCTAATTAATATATAAATAATTTAAAAAGATGGTGTTTAATATATGTAAAATTTAAATTTTTATGATTTTTTATTTTAAATTTTATGCTATACACTAGGCAAGTAGACATATATTTGATTAAAGATTGAATTTTCAAAAGAAAAAGAGGGTAAAATAAGTGAGTAATTCTGGTTTTTTTAAAGGAAAATATCGGAGAATGTCCTCTAATGGCGTTAAATGGTTCTAATCACATGTAACAGGGAATGATGAACAACTGCTGGCTCCGCGTGAAAACAAACGTGTGCAAGCCACACAAAGGAGAAATCGGGATCATTTTCGAGCACCCAACTTTGCCCGGCAATCAATCCGGCGGATGGATGGCTAAGGAACGACACCTTGAGAAATCAACTGATGCGAATCCAACCTTAAAGAAGAGTGTCTCATCTCCTTTCATGAACACTGCCTCTAAAACGTTCTCAATGTCCGAGGTCATGAAACACAACTCTGCTGATTCTGCTTGGATCGTGGTCCATGGTCACATCTATGATTGCACTCGGTTCCTCAAGGATCACCCTGGCGGCACGGACAGTATTCTGATCAACGCCGGAACCGACTGCACCGAAGAGTTCGACGCAATTCACTCTGACAAAGCCAAGAAAATGCTGGAAGATTATCGAATCGGTGAGTTGATCACAACGGGTTATGCTTCCGACTCTTCGACGTCATCGCCTAATAACTCCGTGCATGGGGCATCGAACGTGAGCGTTTTGGCTCCTATCAAAGAAATTGCGCCCACTAGACCAGTCGCGCTGGTTCCACGTGAGAAAATCCCATGCAAACTAGTCGAAAAAACATCGATCTCTCATGACGTTCGTCTGTTTAGATTCGCATTGCCATCGGAAGATCAAATGCTTGGATTACCCGTAGGGAAGCATATATTTTTGTGTGCCACGATTGACGAGAAGCTTTGCATGAGAGCCTACACCCCAACCAGCACCGTAGACGAAGTGGGCCACTTTGATCTAGTGGTTAAGATTTACTTCAAAGCGGTGCACCCGAAATTCCCTAACGGAGGGCTCATGTCACAATATTTGGACTCTCTGCCGCTAGGTTCGTTGCTAGACGTGAAGGGTCCGTTGGGTCACATTGAATACACAGGTCGCGGCAACTTTTTAGTTCATGGCAGACCCAAGTTCGCCAAGAAGCTGGCGATGTTGGCCGGCGGGACAGGGATCACCCCGATTTACCAAGTCATCCAAGCTATATTGAAGGACCCTGAGGACGAGACCGAGATGTACGTGGTGTACGCGAACCGAACCGAAGACGACATTTTGCTGAAAGACGAGCTCGACGGTTGGGCTAAGAAGCATGATCGGCTGAAAGTTTGGCACGTAGTGCAAGAATCGATCAGGGAAGGATGGCAATATAGCTTGGGTTTCATCACCGAAAGCATATTGAGAGAGCACATCCCGGAGGGCTCCGACGACACTCTAGCGTTGGCTTGTGGGCCGCCGCCGATGATTCAGTTCGCCGTGCAGCCTAATTTAGAGAGGATGAACTATAACGTCAAGGATTCTTTGTTGGTTTTCTAACAAAATGAGATGTTTCTAATTATTCACTGTTCCCTGTATTATTCTTATTAACATTTTCCCTTCAAGAATAGAAACTAGCTGGGAGAATGAATGTACATAGAGAAATCAAGGGTGTTTAATTTGAAGGAAGGAAAAATAAATAAATCTTCTTCTATCAAAGTCTATAGGTATTGTTTTCATCGTTAAAATAAAAAATAATAATTCCGATGTCTTGGCTAAAATATGTAACTTTATACCATTGAGTACTAATAACTTCAAAGATTATGTACTCAGTTATTTAGCTAGCTAGTATACGGTATCATCTCATTAATTTTGTTTATGAAATTTATTTTTAGTGGAATAATCATTAAAGATAGGCCTACCAATTTTTTAACCTATAGTCAGGCTTGGTTATTGGCTTCTTAAGGTTTTGGAACCCTTTTATTTTCTTACAAAGAAAAAGGGTTTGGAAATTAATTTGCTTCCCTAGTCCCACCTGAAGAAACTACTATGTCAACCTTTCCTGCATTGAAAAAAAAAATAGTGGAAGCTCAATGCAGTTATAATTTCTAAAGAGCAAGGTTAAAGTATTTGTGTTCAATAATCATATTTTATGTATATTTAAATATAAATATAAAAATAATTTTTAAAAAATATTAATATTCTATATCAAACTCATGTTTTTATCAAATACCCATGTCCAAATTCGAGCGTTATAGCTAGAGAGAGCGTCAACTCAAGGAGCCGAAGCAAGATGTTTTCCTATTCCGATTTCCTGAAGAATAATATCATACTCTGCGAAACTAAATAATTTACCAGGGAGGTACCTGTCACTTCGTACTTCGGATAATCAGATACAATCGAGATGAAAATTTTCATTTTCTAAGCCATAAAGACAGAAAAGGATATGCGTGACCTGAAAACCCGATCCGTCTTCGTTAAGTACCCAAAAAAAAACAAAAAATACATCAGCAACTAGAAGTAAAAATTTAAATAAAAAAATCTTAATATAATATTATAATACGTGTTCTTTTAAAAGTTTATTTTTTTTCTTATTAATATTCCTCATGATTTAGATGCAAATAGTTAAAAATTAATAATAATTAGATTTACTGCATTGAATTACGTTTATAATTATAATAAATATAATATTATTAAAAATATATAATTTAAATCTTTCACCAAACAGCGGAATTAAGCGTGAATTAGAGAGCGGGACCACTGGAAAATAGAGCAGTGCTACATATTTTGGCCACCGCCGCGTCCAAGAGATGCATGACTGCTCCCCTTGCTGTGAGCCAAATTAAAAATATTTACCCATTGTTTGGCAAAAGAAATGCATCATGCCTTTGGTTCTTGGAACCGTTGAAGGGTCACCTTTGCTTTATTTTCCGCGCTCTCGCCTTACGATTGGCCTTGGCCCCTTCTGCTCGTACTTTCTTTGTCTTTTACCACTTTATACGCTCAGATCTTTCGTCTCACCTCCTCTCATATTATATATATAAATTAATTATTATTACATATATATATATTTCAAATCTTTCAATTACCAAGTGGGAATCAAACCAACCGGTCGTTTTCATGTTCTTTCTTGCCTGGTAGTTTCAGACTTTGAGTGCTCTGTTCCAATACTTAACCTTTATATATATATATATATATATACTTTTCTTGATGCTAACAAGCTCTTATTTTACATTATATTTTACTCTCGGTTGAATTTAAATTTAATAATTTATTTATTTTATATTATAATTATATTATATATTTATAAAAATTATTAAATTATTAAAAAATTTATATTATATAAATTTATATATTCATATTTTGTTCCGAGTTTAAAGTTACAAAGTTGGATTTCTTGTAGCTCCCATGAATCTAAAATATTTTAATGGGATGTTGTCTTCTAAAGAGTCTTTTACAACTTTACTTGCCCTGTCAGGGATCTTTTTGATTACTAGGCACTATACATTTAACTAAATCTTATTATAATTATTTTAATTCAGGTTGGTGAAATTAAACCCTAATTCAAATGATTCTTTTTTAAGTTAAAAAGACAGATTGATTAGAGAGAAGCATATTAAATTCAACTAAACTTTGAGTGTTGCAGCCACATTGCTGAATCAATCATCTAGATTTTGACGATGGTTTTGAAATTCGATTCACAGAATGGATTTTAATTTTAAAATTATTAAAACATTAATATATCGATAAATACCTTTATTATATGTATGAATGTGCCCAAATTGTACAAATATTTTACTATCTAAAGAACACCCATAGTTTTCAATTCTTAGTTTGTCAATGTACTGCTACAATTTTTGAATCACGACCATGAATTGAAAATGTTTTGGTAGATAGACAAATTGTAGTAGAACACTAGTAACCTTTTTTTTTTTTTTAATGAATTTCCTAAAAGTGGTTTTCTAACCAAATCTTAAAAGTGGCTTTGACTATTACAGAAAATATATTTTAATAAAATCGGTATTTAATTCAATTAATTCATGCATTCAATTGATATTTAATAGATATAGATTTTGAATCCAGCTATAATCTTTCTCTTTTATACAAAAAAAAAAAAATGATGACTAGGGCAATTTCTTCTTTTATATTTCGCTCAATGTTAGTATATTTTGAGTATTTATAAAGTTTAATAAAAAGCTAGATTCGAAAATATATTCATATTATAATTATACTATTTAAAATATTATATATTTATATAAATTTTAACATATTTATACATTATTATTTTTAAAATTAACAGATGTAATAAAAATATTTATTTTTACTCTATGATTATAAGCCAGGCTTGAAAACTATGGGTTTTAGCTGCTGAATGCTGATCTAGTATAAGAAAAACATAATAATTAGAGTCCATTTTAAGAATAGTTATGAAACAAACAAAGAAAAGAAAAAAAAATGCCAACCCAATTGTTGAAATATTAATTGTCATAGTTGAATAATTTTAAATTTATATTATTAATTGATTCAAATGTAAGTGGCATGTTAGTTGGTGGGGTAGAAATTAAAATATATTGATATAATGAAGTCCACAAATTTTGGACATGGCCTCCAAAGACTTGGGGTCTTTAGTAACATTATATTATTATTTATTACTTGAATTTATTTTTTTATTTTTTATTTTTAATTTTGATGCTCAAATGTCTAGTGGCCGAAGGACAGCAATTTGTGTTGTCACTTTCCCAACTCCATACGCATATAGTGATTTGCATTTTTTTTTCCCAACTCCATACGCATATAGTGAGTTGCATTTTTTTTTTTACTTATTATAATTACATATTACAAATAATAAATCATATTATTTTTAAGAAACAAAAGGTTAAGCCATTCTTAATATATATATATATATGTATATATATATCCAATGGATTAAAATATACTGAAAATAGTGCGTTGGGATGTGGTTTTTGGCCCTTTTGACATCATTTGGGGTTCTCTGGGGCTAATTTGTTCATTTTGTTATTTGCTAAAATTGAATACTTAAAATTTGAATTTTTTTTTTTGTACTCCGTTTCAAAAAAGAAATGTATTATTATTTGTTTTTTTAATTGTCAGTTGTTTCTTACTTGTAAACTTTTTAGGATATTTTAGTATAAGATTTTTGGGATAATAATCTTCTTTTTTAAAAAAATAAAAAATAAAAAGTTATTAAAATTTATTGATGTAAAGATTGTCATACTGTGCCTATTACGAGATATTATCCGTTTTGAAATAATGCACTGATTATTTCTACAGTTTTATTCTTTGAGAAAAGATACCTCAATTAGAGAATGGTAACCCTTACTTTATAAGCCACAGTTTATGTCAATGATTAATCGATTATTGTATACCCCAATACTAATACCTCGAGCAAAAGTGTGAACTGTGTAAGTCGTGTAAGCATGTTGGCATGATAACTTGCAGTTACTTATTTATATGCTTGAATGAAATTTCAGTTATGAGTTTATGGTTTGTCAGTTTGTACAAACGATGTCATTGTTGATATAAGGATTATCGAACTGCATCTACTATGAAATATTATCCACTTTGAAGCAATACATAGATTATTCTCACAGTTTTGTCCTTTGAAAAAAAAATCTTAATAAAAAAAGAGTACTTCTTACTTTATAAACCAGAGTTCATACCTATTTAATACCTAAATTACTAGGTTTTGTAAAAAAAAAAAAAAAACAGATTTTCATCCCTTAATAAATTTTTTTATAAATCTAATTAAGACGTCGGTACATAATGAAGTATTAAACCTCAAAATTTCCTAAATATGATCAATTAGCCAGAATATCAACACAATAATTAGCTTTTATGTACTTACGAAGTATTTAATGTCTACTAAATTCTTGTAATGATTTTTGTATGTAATTTTTCCTCTCAAAAAAATAAAAATCTTTTCAATTATGTGGATGTAAATACAATTAATCGAATTATATAAATTCTTATGCTGGTTATTTCATGTCTCTTAATTTTCTTTCTCGATAAAAACATCCCTTCCATGTTCACCTTGGTACAAGCATAGTTAAGGAGGAAAATATTTTGTAAGAGAAACAAATGAATAGCTGTCTTAATAATATTGATAACAACGTTCTAACCAATCGAAATTCGATGTTTCCAAACACAAAACTTGTCTGTCAGAAATTTATGATACATGCATGTTAGTATATGTCAGTGATGACGATTTCCCAGTTGATATTTGTTTTTCCAAGCCTTTGATAAGGACTTCGCTTGATGGGTAATATCCTTTCAAACTCGGCATCTTTTCATATAGAAAAGTAATGAACTGACAAACGCTTTCCAGAAAGAGGTACCCAAAAAAAAA
>JAQSVH010000008.1:11400846-11413147 GCA_029448705.1 Adansonia digitata
AAAATTTCTGAAATAAAAAAAAAATCTACCTTCCTAATTTTGTTTAATTAGGAAAATAAGTGTTACTTTCAAGCAATAAGTCATTGGATGTCAAGCTTTTGGGCCATTCCTAAGTGAGAAATTGGGCTCATATTACCTTTTACAGGCTTTTATCTGGGTGATACAGGGCCTAGTATTAAGAAGTTGAGTCGGGCTGTACCTGATTTTAGGCCCATGCCTACGTGGCTATCATTTCGTATTTGTTCGAGCGAGTACCTTTATTGTTATTTTTTCAGTTAGGGAAGAGGATAAAGTTACTGGCAACCTCTGAAGCTTTTTCTTTCACTCTGTTTGGTTACCGAGAAAATCGAAAAGGAAAATGGCGCAAACCCTGGCGATGCCCGTTGCGTCCTCTCTCTCCTTTATATGCAACAAAATGAGCTCTATGTCTCTCTCGAACGCTGCTGCGTTTCCAATTTCAAACCCTCCGAAGGTAACTTCTGATTTCCATTCATTTTTTTTTTAAATTTCATTTAATGGCTTAACCCTCTATTTAAATTCACTTGAATTAAAATGAAAAACGTAAAGAAGAAGAATTATCAAACAAAATCTCATTATTGCTCTGCTAGTTTGTTCATATTGTTTTCGTAAATATTCAGTAATGACAAATGGAAATTAGTTTGGTTTGCTTGATTCCGATTTTGCAGTTTTAGGCTTAATTGGTATGGGGTTTTGGCAAAGCATGGTTCCGTATATTGGGAATTTAAGATTCGGAGCTTTAGTATGCTTAATTGGTGATAAAAAGTGAATAATTTTAATCATGTTCCAAATGTAGAATTCAAAAGTTTGTGCTTTTCCTAGTTCAGTTATAGTTTAATGAATTTGGAGTTAAAGTCTTGTTGTATTTTTTTTTTCTTATTTTTGGGTTTTTGATATGTATGTTTCCGTGTTTTGAATCAATTAGAATCGGAGCCTAAGCATTGTATGCGTTCGTGTTGGCGGAGTGGAAATTCCGAACAACAAGAGAGTGGAATTTTCTCTGCAGTACGTCCATGGGATCGGTCGTTCTAGGGCTCGTAAAATCCTCTGTGATCTTCAAATGGAGAACAAAATCACCAAAGATTTGTCCGAGGAAGAACTCACTACGATTCGTGACGAAGTCTCCAAGTATATGATCGAAGGCGACTTGGTAATTGCCATATTCTCCTTTGCTTGTCTTGTTTTAAAGAGCTGTAACCATGATCATTCATTGCTAAGCAATTTCGATTTGCAGAGGCGGTTCAATGCTCTTAACATACGGCGATTGAAGGAGATTCAGTGCTACAGAGGGATTCGCCATATTCAGGGATTGCCTTGTCGAGGACAGCACACGAAAAACAACTGTCGGACTTTGAAGGGTAAGAGGGTTGCTATTGCCGGTAAGAAGAAAGCCCCTCGTTAATCTTTAACTACGCTCTTTTTTTTATGGAGTGATTGCATGATCGATTGTTATTTTGTTTCGAAATGAACACATTGTAGTCCAATATGATCTGGTTTGATATCAAAATGGGATTTGCACCTTTCATTTTTTATGTTCTGGCTGTTGATTGGCACGGAGCTTCTTCAATGCAAAGCATATGGTATGCCTTGTCCCGATGCCTTGATAAAACTATATTACTCAGAATCTTCATTTGATATGTGTCAATATATATTTGGAGATGAGTACGAAGGTATGATCTTTCGAATAAATGGAAAAACTTGAAAAATTGAGTATTCTCATGTTGGGCGTATATCTGGGCCCAACACCTTTTGGGTAACATAGGTTAAAAACCAACTTAAACAGTTTGATCATATTATATTAGCATCCTTAAAATGCTTGGAGTTAAAGAAACTTGTCTCAATATAGGTGATATTATTACTACTATTATTACGATTATCCCATAAACTCCATTATGTTACTACTTATTGATTTTGTAACTGACGGTTTCATTATGTTACTCTCTTTTTTTTTTTTTTTAACCAAAAACTAGGAAGAAAAGCTAAGCCGAAGTAAACATGAAAAATAACAAAAGTGGACTTCCCATTTTTGGACAAAAGAATAGGAAGTCCAACTCATATACAAGCCTAGTCCAATTCCAATTCGTGTATGAATTGGACTTCCCATTCTTCTATGCAACATGGATGCTTTTCAAAACTTTCCTAAGCTGGGTTTTGGATAACAAAATGGGCCCTGTTGACCCAAAATAGGAAAAAGAAAAAAGCCTTATTTCCAATTTGGCATCTTTGGCTTTTATCAAAAGAAATTGTCCTTATATAAAACGAAAAAAAAAAAAAAATCAATAGGCTGCACATTCAAAAACAAACATGGTTCTTGTTCATTACTAAATCCTAAACTCCCCCCACCCCAAAGAAAAAAATCTTAAATTATATTAAAAAAAGATAACAAATATTGTGAATGAAAACAGTTGGGGGCCAAAATCGTCAATGAGACATAGTGGCAGTAGCAATCATCACAATAGTATGCTCTTTTTAATAACTATAAATTTTGTCCAACATTAAGATGGTCTTTTTAACAGAAAAAAAAAGAATTTAAAAATAAAAAGGAAATTGTGAAGTGAACTATAAATGACAGTTTTTCATATATTGTTGTCCACTCCATTTTATTTGCTTAATTGTAAGCCAGAAATAAAACCAGAAAGCACCACCACAACCCAATTCCCTTCCACTCTTTTGTTCATGGAATTGTTTCACTGTTTTGTCCCACAATGGATGCCCAATGGCATTGCCCACTTCCCTTTGCTGGGATTTTGACAACAACAACAACAACAGCAACAACAAGCTGTTTGCAAAATTCGAATGTTCCATTGTCATATATGGTGCTGTTCAACGATTGTTACAATCATGGAAAAATCAAGCAATCATTCAAAATTATCAATTATTATTGGCCATCCATAGGCTTGTTCAAGACAGATTATTACCGATCCGGCCCGATAAGTCTTGCTCAAATTGCTTTGAGCTTCAGATATATTTTTGTAGTTTGAATCGGTTTGACTCGAACCTAATTACTACTTATATAATAAAAATATTTTTTATTTTAACTTAATTATAAAAAATATATGCTAGCATAATATAATTTAAACAATCAAATAAATTTTTAAGTCAGGTCTAGACAAACAAATTTTTTTTTCTATTTAGATCCAATTTAATCCATAAAACACTTCTAATCATTCAAAAGAATGCTAGTAAGCAAAGCTAGCTAACTTGCAATCATAGCTTACTAACTTGCAATATATCCTATGATTAATATTATTTAGAAGTTTTAGAAAGTCTGTAGTTTGACCAAAAATAGAGGATTAATTGAGGGAAATGAGAGAACTTCTTTTTCTTTTCCATATATTTAAGTAAATTTGATAATTCGTGTATCTATATTATATTTATATATTTTATTATATTATAATTATATTTAATATATTTTATATTTTATATGATTTTGATACATTAATGATTATTTTATATAAATTTTAAAACATATATTTATATAATATATTTAATATTTTAATCGTATTATATTTATATAATCGTATTTAAAATTATGATGTTACAAAATGAATTAAAAGTTAAAAAAAGAAGCAGATAAAACAAAAGGAGGCAAGTAGGGGAAGAAAGTCTAATTTATGGAACTGAAAAATGGTACTATTTTATACTATGCTTTTTGGAAGTTGAGACAATATTATTGTGATACCTTACGGCTGTCTACTCTTCCTTGGTTTTAAATTAGACAAAGGAATGAATAATGGGTTTTGTTTTTTTTATTTTTTTCAAAAAAAGTATTTGTTTGTGGGTAAGAAATTGAATTAAAATAACAAAAAAGGTGGAAATGGTTGAGGAAGTTTGAGAAGGTGTCCCCCCTTACGTTTGAGGATGATATAGACTTTTTGTTTTTTTGAAGTAACACAAGATAGGCCTCACTTTTCTAGTTTCAAATTTGGACAGCTTAGCCAAGCAGGGGACACCACCCCTTACCTTTGATTTTCAAAGTTGAAAGTTCCTTAGTTTTCGTATCCGAATCTCGAAGTTATTGAAATAACTTGTGAGAATAAATTTAGGTATTGTTTAATAAATTGATAAATAAAATATCGAAATATCAAGGTTTAGCTCACTTCTATAATTTTTTTATTACTTATCAATATATTCATCAACTTCGTTCATAATATATATACATGTATATATGAATATACAAGATCTACCTATAAATTATGGAAGTCATATTAGTAAATGACGATTAAAGTTGTAATAAATTGTAATGAATAGAAAAATAATAAAACGATCCGAAAAATTAAATATTTTTAGCATTGAATTTAAATAAATTTATTTTGGAAAAATTGTTTGGTATATTACTAATAATTAAGTACTAGGTATACTTATATTATATGATAACTGTAAAACTTTAATTGAAAATTATTTATTTCATAATTTTAATTTTATTAATATTTTATATTATTGTAAATAGTTTTCAATAAAAATTTAAAAAGATAATTTAAATATTTCAATTTAGTTGGACTTTTTAAAAATAAATAAAATTGAAAAGCAGCTCGTTACTCATTTCATTAAAATTTTTTTTATTGAAAATTTTTTATTAAATAAAATATAATGTAAATCATTAAACATATAAAAAAAATAGAAATTTTAAATACTTTATTAAACACATTTGATTTAACTAATATATATATATATATTTTAATTTTCATGTTCCCCCTTTCTAGTGCCACTTACGTTTTCTCTGATATCATATAGATGGTAATCACGTACGTGCTTTCCATTACCAAAGGATTCAGCTGCCTAATCTCAAGAAATAATCTTTCTCTTGGTTTACGCGTACGATATGAAAAAAAAAATAACGAGTTTTTATAGGTATTTGTTAAATTTTTTAAATTAAATATAATATTTTTTAAATTTTTTGAAAATAATTATGTAAAAAAAATTTTTAAAAACGAAAATAAAAAAAATATTAGCAAGTGTCTCTTTGAAGTGAACCCTATGATTAATATACTCTTTCTTTGTATTTAGATTTATATTTATAACTGTAAACCGCAGGATGTTATAAATAAGCCCCAACACTGGGGGAAATGCTAATAGTTTGCCAAACACCTAGAGCTAAATTACGTAATATGAATATGAAATAAAAAATAATTAAAATATAATATAAATATATTAACATATTAAATTTATATAATATGAATAATTAATATTTCATATATTAAATATGATTATGATAAAATAATAATAAAAAATATCAAAAAGTGTTAATAATATATATATGTGAAAAGAAAAATGTAAGTAATTCAGTTTTTTCTTAAATTTAGTGAAAATAATCTATTAAATGTAAAAGGAATTTTTAGAAATGGTAAGTAAATAATCTTAATTTAATTAAATTGGAAAAAAATACTATACATAGGATTTGAAATTTAATTTTCTACACCTAAACAGCCCCCTAGCCCCCCCACCCCCCCTCCCCGGAAAAAAAAAAAAGCTTTGACTTTATATTTAGT
This sequence comes from Adansonia digitata, assembly GCA_029448705.1. Taxonomy (NCBI): domain Eukaryota; kingdom Viridiplantae; phylum Streptophyta; class Magnoliopsida; order Malvales; family Malvaceae; genus Adansonia; species Adansonia digitata. The sequence continues at coordinate 11,406,354 of JAQSVH010000008.1, forward strand.
AGAGTTACAATTTCCCATGAAAATGTAAGGCCGGGAAGGGGAAATCTTACCGACAAGTCAGAATTTTCGATGAAACCAAATAAGCCACCCTCCCTCATTATAGAAGTAGTGAGCTACAAACAAAAATAATGTCTTTGGGACATCAGAGGGACATAATAATTAAGAATTCAAACAACTTTTTCTTGCATATTACATATATATATATATGAAGTTTGTTTAATTAATGTTTATAAATAATGATTAAAATTTATTTAACTAATTATTTTTGCATTTAATTCTTTTTTTAATTCAAAAAATGATAATTAATTATTTATTTTTAATATCTTTAATCAATATCGTTAGATATTAATTGATATTATTATATATATATAATCTTTTGATTCGGGGAGATGAACTTTGATTGCAGCATAAAAATTAATTAATTATGGGGGAAAGCCTTGTTACCCTCTAAACAAGCCTCAGGTTTGGTATGATTATGCCTTTTACCCGACATAGGGCCGCACCCCACTTAATAATTTTTTAATAATTTATTATATTTACTCTCAATAGAATTTTTAAATGTTATAAGGAAAATTTATAAAATAATCTATGATAAAAATTTTAAAAATAATTAAAAAATAAAACTTTTAATAATATCTTAACCAACTTCTAAAATTAAAAAAGCCTCCAATATCTCATATATATATATATATAATTGCAGTAATCTTTATAAAAAATCATTACATTTTGGGGTTTTTGTTGAAGAAAATATTGAATAAAGTTGAGTGAAGGGTAACGTTAAACCAATTAGTTTAATTTAAATTTGACTTTCCATTGGTAGGGTAATGACCACTTTTTTTTTTTCTTCATATGGTTAACAACTTCCATTTTTGGGAGATGAGACTTGAAAAACCCTAATTGAAAAAGCTGTTTATTATATTATAAAAAATATTATATTTATATTTATATTTATATATTTATAATTAAATTAAAATAAAAAATTATTATTATTATTAACTTGTAATTCAAATAAAAAATTTTGTTTAAGATCCAATTCATACCCGTAGTCTAATAATGTTAAACCAATTAGTTTAATTAAATTTGACTTTTCATTAGTAGGTAATAGCTACATTTGTTTTGGTAGATAACTTCCATTTGTTGAGACATGAGGCTTGAAGAAGCCCAATTGAATATCATTTCGGGGTTTTGTTGAAGGAAAAGGGTAATGCTAAGCCAATTAGTTTAATTTACCTTTGACTTTTTATTGGTAGGGTAATGACCACATTTTTTTTATGTAGTTGATAACTTCCATTTGTTGAGTATGAGACTTGAAATAGCCTAATTGAATTATAATTAATTCACACACATATATATAAAATATTGGGTGATAATGGCTTCCAATGAGCTAAAAAGACTTTAATTTTTAATGAAAGAATCAAGGCAATGGCATAAATAATAGGGGAGGGTGCTGCCATTCATTGATTTCTTCAATTATCTTTTTATTTATTAGATTTGATTAGATCCAGTGCCCTCTATTTTGTCTCTCTCTTATTTGGATTAATTTCTCAATTTCTTTACAATGGATGAAAAGGGAAATGTATCTCTTTCATTTGGACCTAAGACATTTCTCGCATCTTAAAAGCTAAAAATAGTTAAGACATATATATTATTTTATTTAAAAAAAAAAACCAAAAAGAAAGTGGTTTGGGACAAAATATTATCTAATACTTAAGTTCAATCATAAACCTAGTTGATTACTTTCTATTGATTAAATAACTGATCCAAAACTTACTCAAAAAGGGAGATATCTCCAATTTTTCTTTGAGAAATTTTTAAAATAAACTTTAGATATTCATTAGCAAAAATCTATTGAAAAAATGTAAAACGGTCAAGGATACTGGCCAATGGGACAATTATGGTATATGCTATATATTCACTGAAATCTTAATTAATGGGTTTGCTTAATTGATGTCTTTAAGTACTAGTTAAGAATTATTTAATTATTAATTTAGAAAAAGTTTTGTATATTATGCTTTAGTTTTATAGGATTTCTAATAAGATGATTGTGAAAAACCAATCCAATTCCTGTCTACCCTTGCAAGACAGCTTAGCGTCACTGCTGATTTTGCATTATAAAATAAGATATTTTTAAGAATGAGATAATGATAGAATTAAAATAAATATCTTCTTGATCTTGATTTTTAATTGTATTAAGAATAAACGTTATCTTTAATTTAACTGTATTAATAATGAATGTTATTTTTAAAATTTTTTAAAGACATAATCATAAAAAATAATTATTTTTATTTTTAAAATTTTTAAAATTATTTTTTTATCTTTTAAAAATAATTATTAATTATATTTAATTTTTCTGAATTTTGTAATATTATTTACTTTTAAGAAACGTTTAATGTCACTTCACATTTAAAATATTTTCTTTTTTTTAATCCACACAGTTCCCCAGCTTTGTTAACTCATAAGATGCACATTCCTAGATTAGAACCTGGAACTTTTCCTTAGACAAGTACTTCGTCAACTATGATACCATTGAGCTGATAGACAATATGCTTAATGATACCAAGCGTTCTTAGGAAGGTAAGCAAGACCATAGGGCCACGGCTCACATTAACCCCCCAAAACATAAACATAGTGGGAGGGGCCAAATTCCAAGCTCCAACCAATTAAATCCAAAACAAGCTCTCTAACGTTGAAGAACGTGCGCAGAGAGACAAATAGTTGAATTTATGCGGTTATGGTGGGTTGTTGTTTTCTAGACATAAAATCCAAAGGACCGGAGCCAGCCAGAATAATTAAAAACACAGTTCAACATTGAAGACGACACTTACATACATACCTAATAACTCTTTTGCATGTGAAATTCTTAATTCCTTTCCCTTTCCAATTCTTCATTAATAATCATTACTGCAACGAAAGGAAAGCTCTGGTATTTGCTAGCTGCCTGCCAGTTCAATGGTATTAAAGCAAAACTAAATAGCCTTATTGAGATTCTCATAATTAAAAATACCAACTACTACCAAAAAAAAAAAAAAAAGTTTCATTGATATGCGAACGTCCGCGGAGATATATGTTTGTTAGGGTAGATGATACTGGTTGGACTTGGGATTTTGAGCCATGAAAGTAATCCATTAAGGATCAATAACTAAATACCACCTAAAAGTTAAACCTGGTAGTAAAGAGATGAAGAAGTTATTCGAAGTTGTAGCTAGCACTAGTCATTTAGTGTAGTTGGACAGCTTTGATATTTTATCGTTGGTCGAAATGTTCAAGTAAATAGAGTTAAAAGGGTTTATGTTCTTGTAAGTCGAGGGGTGGTAATAGGCAAAAGAATATTCGATACTTAATCCAAATGATTTATGTCATCATCCTTTAACATATATTATTTTTTAAAATTTCGTATTTCAATATTTATAATTTTTTTCTATTTAAGTATCCCCAAATTTTCATATTCATGATATTTCCTCCGAGTCAAAGGTGGTGCATGAACTAGCTGTTCAAAGAGATCTTGCCAAAAGTGCTGGGAACTTGTGTTAATTTTTGCGGCATCTGTTTGGATTGAAAGAGAGGGATGCTTGCTTGCTGGCTGGCTGGCTGGCACATGCACGTGTATTGTTTTATATAGGCTTGTCTTAGACAAGAGCTTTGCATGCGTATGGATACTGAAAGTTCATAAAAATAGACGCTTCTACTGTTCATAAGGGAAATTATGGCAAAAGTCAATTGTAAAATTTTAAATTTTATATAAAAAATATTTAAATCCAATCATAAATTTAAATTTATTTTTATATAAAATTTAGTATTTTATTAAAATTTAAATATTTTTTTAAATATCATTAATTATTTTTTATTTATTATAATTTAAAAAGTATAAGAATTAAAATATTAAATTTAATAATATAAAGATTAAAATACTCTTTTCATCACAGTGAAAGGACTTGTAATGAATTTTTGCTAAAATTATCACATTCATAATGTAGAATTTGTTTTAAAAAATTATAAATAAAAATAATAAAAATAATAAAAATAATACATACCTTTTAAGATATGATTAAAAATATAAAAAAATTAAAAAATAAAACATTTAACGAATTAAATGCTTTTTAATCAGTTTCTACAATAAAAATCTCTACTTTCAATGCATAAAAAACGAACTCTAAATTAAATACTCGACTACCTTAGAAATAAACTTACTTAGAATATTAAGAAATATGTACACATTTGAATATAAATATTAGGAAATTCAGAATTTAATTTAAACTTCAGAAGTAGAAGGGAGAAAGTTAATCGAGCAATTTTTATGCCTAATTGCAATATATATATATATATATATGGGAAAAAGAAAGAATAAACTGACAAAAAAATTTAATGTGAATTTTAAGTTATGATTTAAAAATTTTTAAATTTTTTATTCAGATTCTAACGAGCTCATCCTAAAAGTTTAAATTATTATTTAAAAATTAATAAAAATAAAATTTTATTTTATATTAATATTAATATTTTTATAATTAATTATTTTATTATAAAATAATAATTTAAATTAAATTAAATTAAGTTATGAAAAGATATGCTTACGCTCAACTGGACAAGCGGCAGCTACCCATACTGCCCATCAACGGTTAGACTGCACTATTTCAAAATTCATTAATTTTAGTTCAATTTATAGAGCAAATAAATGCCAAAGGTACTTGGTCTCATTGTTTGTTAGTCACATGACATCGACTTTGTCCCTCAATACTCAGACCACACAGTAATTACAATTACCTGTCACAAAATAAACAAAGCCTTGAAAATTTTGGCCTGCAAAAGCATATTGAAATGTTGCAGAACTTGTTCTTTTTCTAAATATATATATATATATAATTATCTTCTATTGAGAAAATTTTTAAATTTTCTAATGAATTTTGTAAGGTGATTCATATATATTATTATTTATTAAAAAAATAATTTGTACATATGATAATTTTTTAATTTCATTTGTTAAAATTAAAAAATATACTGTTCATGAATCGAAAAAGAACTCATAATATATAAATAAATTAATTGGCAAATATATATTTTTAAAACAAATTAAAAAATTCTTTGAACAAGTATTTTTTGATCTTCTTAATATATTATTTATAATAATATTGTATTAAATATAATAATAGATAATTTTACATATTATTTATAATATATTAATATTATATTAATATATATAATAAATTTAAAAATATTGTCGGGACACTTGTTAGCTATTTTTTTATTACATTTATATTTAACAAGTTTTTGCCTACAAGTATCTTTAAAATACGTTTTACAATTAAAGTTAATATATATTTTTTATTATAATAATATTGTATTAAAAGTAATAATTAATAATTTTATTCACTATTTTTAATGTATTAAATAAAAATATTATTACATATATAATAACTCCTTAACAAAATTAATACCTTATCCACTCGAAACGACAGCTTTCAATTACCAAAAATTAAATCAAAACGGTTTGAGCATATTTTATAGCCAATTTGGATATTTTCCAGCTCCCAACCCAACCTAAAGCAAATAGAAAGCTTTTTATTTTTTGATGAAAAAAGCTGCCTAATTAAGCTTGCTACAATCATACAACTCGCAATAAATAAAGAAAATGATCTCAATTCCCCACAAGAAAGGGTCTGAATACATTAAAATTATACAATATAAATATAACATAAAAATAATTAAATTAAAATATAATATAAGTATTTTTAATTATTCAAAACTTTTTGAATAAATTTTTTACTTGAAATCAATTATTTTTACATAATTTAATAAAATAATTTAATAATTATTTTTATTTTAAAAATCTTAGGTAACACCTTTTACTACTCTTTAAATCTACCTTATATAATAATTTAAACATAATACGTACAAAAACCTACAACAACAATATCAAACGAAATCTATCCGTACAAATATTGACAGAGGATAGTAATTTTTTGTTTTTGGAACTTTGTTAGGCTTTTAAGGCATACAATTGGAAGGCGCAACGCCCACCCTATAGGCTGTAGCGAAGATATCCTGTCTATCTTTCAATTACATTTTGACACGCCTACCACCACCACGTGTTTTTTTCACTGTTTGGTTCTCGAGAGAATGGTTTCGGGAAAAATCATGTTCCTCTTCCATTCATTAAGAACACCAACTAAATTTTAAATCAATTTAATATAAAGTTGAAAAAAAAAAGGTTTTTTGGTTCATTTACAACGCTGACTGTAAATTCAATAGCATGATAGTTGGCTTCTGTCTCTAAAAGAGACATCTCAAAAAGGTTAATTTTATTAAATGAAATTTGAAAAATAAAATATGTTTAAAAAATTAATTAATTTTGTATCTTATAATTTATAAATAAAAATAAAAATATATATTATTAATTATTATTGTTATTTTTTAAAATAATTATGGGCTGGTTTTGACAATTAAGGATAAATCATAAATGTCATTTCAATTTTCCTTTGGACTAAGTTTTTTTTCCTTTTTTTTTTTTTCCTATTTTGATTTTCTTAGTGGATAATTTGAAACATTCTTATGACAACTTCAAATGTAATCCAACTCTTTTTATAAAATAAAAATTAGAAAAAAAGGATAACATGAATTATGAAGTATGGTTTACTTGTAAAATAATCTACCAATTTGTAAAATAATAAAGTAAAAAAAAAAGGATAATGAAAATGTTTGTGAAATAAATAAAGGATAAAGACATCACTTTTCCCAATGATTTTTATTTACACAAGTTCAAGATAAGATTAGAGAATTTATCTCATCAATAATAGTTAATT
>JAQSVH010000008.1:11425697-11436952 GCA_029448705.1 Adansonia digitata
AAATAAATTATACATATGAAAAAAATATACATTAAAAAAATCCATAAACTCAAATGATATACTATTTTCACTAAAATTCACCAGTAAATTCTCCGGACAATACCGCTTCCATAGTTGCTACATAAAAGAGGATTGATTTAAGCAGTCATTAATGTCTTTAATTTTTTTAAAATAAAAAAAAATTATTAGAGATTTTAAACGAATCTCCTTTAAATGATAAAATTTTTTTAAAAAATATATTGCCTAAATTCAGATTTTTAAATAAATTTTTAAATTTCAAATAAAAATTGAATTCATATAATATTTCACATATTATATTTTATAAAATTATATTATTATTTAAATAAATTTTATTTAACATCGATAATATTTTTTTATTTTAATTTTAAATATACAAAATGAAAATATTTACTTGGTCAAAGAGCTAAATATACTTCTTACAAAAAGGACTTTTGCCGAAGATTTGTGAATTGTCGTAATTGTTTCGAATCAATCAATCAATCAAAAATTTTTATTTTCGATTGAGTGATGATGGGTTCGGGCAGCAGCAGCATATTGTTTTCTAATCTTGATAACATATACCTCTAATTGACGCAAGATGTCGATGAGAAGCCATTGTTTCTGTTTAAGCAACACCAGCTGGCTCTGCAACGCCGCGAATTCGTTCCTCATAATCTGCTCGCTATCTTGGATGGCCGATAAGTTTACCCCTTCCAGCATCAGCCGTTGCCTTAACTCCTTGGTTGAAACCCCCGCCACATTGTCCAACGGAGCCATGGACTCGCTTTTGGACATCGTAGCGAACATTTCTTTAACCGCCTGAAACGCCTCCATCCACGCAGCCCGATCGTCCCGCGTTTCTGCTCGTAAATGAAGCCTCTTCGTTCCGGTGAAGATCGAGAACCTCTTTTCACTTGATCTGCTTTCCCTGATCGATGAAACCTGAAGGAAAAAATAAATAAATAACTCAAAATCAAATCAATTTTTTTCCTTTTTTTTTTTTCCATTTTCCTAACGTTTTTTTCCCTTTATTTTGACCTTTAGGTGGACTTCACCGGCGGGCTTGCGATGGGTTGAGGAATGATGAGAAATGGAATTGCTATGGCCGGAGATAATACGGAGAGATTCTTCGCCGATAACTTTGGATCCTTTTTCAATTTCTTGGTTAACGACGATCTTATCATGCCCGTGGAATTTATAATACGACAAAACTCCGTCTTCCAAAACGAACCATCTCGGCTTCCAACCTTTCCCGTAATTCACCCATTTGTAAAGCACTCCCGATATACCGTTCCCTACGATGTCGTTTATCTTCAAATCCACTTGCAGCGGAGGAAACGGAGCCGCCGGCTGTCTTCGCAATGATATCTCGTTTCTCTGGCTCATCCGATTCAAATCCACGCTATTACTGTGATGGTGATGGTTTTGACTGGACTGGCACTAGATTTGGGCCGTGTATCGGGCGTAGTTGGACGTGGTGGTGGGAGCAAAAAATGATGCATAGGGCTAATTGTGCTTTTTCTTAATAGGATGAAACAATAGGAAGATTCCGGTGGTGAGAAAAGCTGACGTGGCGACGAGGTACGGGGGCTGCAGTTAAACTTCTCATGGTTTCTTTTACCCTTTCTTCTTAAGTTCTTTGTTTGGCGCTTTGAGAAAGAAAAAAATGGGAGCGAAGAGTTCTATTATGTATCTTTACTGCTACGTTCTTTTTATTGTGAGAATAATTTGCGGAGACAGTTACAAAATGATACCAAAAACAATAGCGTTTGAGGAAAGGATTGGCCTCCGGCAACAAGTTCGGCGGAGTGAGCGGAGAGAGAAAAACAAAGACTCCTGTAATCGAGACACTTTGACTTGCAATATAGTCGAATCAAATTCAAAATCGTTAAATCCTAGTTCCAATTGAAATATTTTAATACCAAACTAACTCACAGGTCTAACATTAGATTTTTTTTTTTAATTTTACTTATTTATTATTTTAATTAAAATTAAAAAATTTAATTTAAATTTAAATATAAATTATTGAGTTTAAACGAATATGCTATTAAACTTATATTTAATAAATAATTACGCCAACCAAATTCAAATATTTTTATTTTATCTTCAATTATTTTAAAATATAAAAATTAAATTCAAATCAAAACTGAACAAATTTTAAATCATGAATTTCAAATCAAACTGACCTGAATTTCTTACTTTCTTACTCTTTAAGCTTTGCTCGACTCGGTTACGTTTCTATGCGTGACGTGACGAGGCGAATGCTGAGAAGTGATGCTCATTGCTGATTGCTGATTAACGATAACACTGAGAGGTCCCATTATACGCTGCTGCACCACACGATCCTTTTCAATGAAATATTAAAACCCAGGGGCTTAATAAATTGAAAAATTAATTCTTAAAAAAATTAAATATTAAAATATTAATACTGAATTTAAATTATAATATTATTTGGTATTTTATTGAACTTAAATTATAAAACTATTTGATATATTACTAAAAATTAAATTTTGAATTTAATTATATATTTTTTGATAATTGTAAATGTTAAATTCTTAAAATTATTCATTTTAAATTTATATTTTATTGTATTCTATATTTCAAATAAATTCAAATTTTAATGATATATTTTTTTATTTGAATACAAATATAAAATATTTAATATAAGTGAAAAATATATTTAATCATCAATAGAGATAGAGTCGGCAAGTAATCATAGAACAATTTATTCTCATCAACAAATGATTGATTAATTGGGGTATTATTTGAATTCGATATCTGCATTGTCCACTATTCAAATCTAACCTAAATTATAAACGAAATATATGTATAACTTTGACCAACATATCCTTCCGTCAAAATTAAAAAAAAAATAGTTTTTAGGACATGATAAGTTTTAAAATTAAAAAAATAAAATTGAGAGAGTATTCAGAGTTGCTTACATGTAACAAACATGACAGTTTGGCTCCGGTCGGAAGGTGTCATGGAATGTTTCTTTCATTAAAGTTTTCTTCTGACCAGTCCTTTGAAGAAGTCGAAACTGCGGCCACATGAAAGGCAATAATTTATAATCTACTGACAAAATCACAAACAGCTTAAAGACATTGTGAACTGTTAGAATCATGAGATTGATATTTGAAAGCACATCGAAACTACAATGGCCAATGAAACGGAGGACCGGTAACTTTTATATTTTCTAACTTCTCATTTTTCTTTAAGTATTCGCATCCAAATGACACGTTCGGACATGGATATAAAAATATGACCCATTAAATATGAAAAAAATTTTAAAAAAATTGAATATATCTATGCCAGACACATCCAAGTCCAAGTTACATAAGATATATTCACAGAAGATAGGAACAAGGGAAGCTAATGGTCTCAGGATGATGCAAACAAAGCATATTGTTCTACAAGTAAAATGAAAAAATTTTGTGTCAATCATAAGCTGAGTCCTATTTTCTCAGTTTGTTATACTACCGCGGATCTCTTTTTTTTTTTTTGAGAAGAACATGAAAACCAAACCTAATAAGCCTTGATCCAAAAATATTTGAGATCGATTACAATAACTAAAATATAGAAATATTTACGTCAGTATATGAATCCAATTGTTCCTATCCATCACCAATTCACCATCCTCTCTTCAAGTTCTAATAATTCCATATCATTAATTCATGATTTCACCTTCATCCATGTTTGCTTTTTCTCTACATTTCAACCGTTTTAACTTGTGCAACGTCAATCTGTTTCATCCTCCTGACAGATGCATCCGTTGATCAGCTTCCTATGCGCCCAAACCATCGTAAATGACTCTTTCACCTTATCTTCTGTATGAACTATCCCAATGAAATGAGTATCTTAATTACTAACTCCATCTTTTTCTAATCTTAACATACATCTTAATACACTGCTTAATTTAGCATTAAAAAAATCATGAAGCTAAACGTGTCAAATGCTGGAGAGGCCACATGTTAAGCACGCATTGACATGCACACATAAAACTGGAGAGAGTGAGAGAGAGAAAGTTCTTCTGTTTTCCAGTCGCTATTGGCCCATTTGCACGGCAGAGCCGTCCTCTGCTTTTCCATCCCAGATCTCGAGGACCATATATTTACTTTTGGACCATATATATGACGCTGGATTTTCAGAAATCTTGCCCAAGTGACTTCTCTCAAATTTGCACATCGAATAGCTTCTTTAGTTCACCTACAAGCAAAGAGCAGATTAATTTTTCAGAAAGTGGACTTTGCTTTGATTAATGAGGATAGATTGCACCAATAACTTGGCGTCCTTTGGTGTTCTCAACAACCCAATTTTAACGAAATTCATTAACGTTTCTAGGACCAATGTGTGGCATGTTTATCCCTCCTTTCCTTGACAGAATTTTCTTTGTGTGTGTGGACGTTCTTATGGGTGCCAAATCAGACACTACTTATGTTTAAAGCTTAGCTCAAATGATTTATGCGGCCACCCTTAAGAGATGGTATTGAGCAAATATTGGTTTAGGATTTGCAGCCCCGCCCCTTCTCCCCAGATTAAGGTCTCCTTTGTACCAAAAATTTACTGAATTTTTGCTCCATGTTAATTCTTTGTCCTAGCTAATGGAAAATTTAATAAAGCAATGGAAATTAGGGGGGGGGGGGGAGATGTTACGACTTTAGCAAGAAAAACAGTACAAGCAGGATACCTGCTTCCATCAGGAAAGCTCACACATTTGATTGCCGCCACCTATAGCTAAAAAATATCCTGAGGATGTCAAACCGTGCCAAAAAAGAAGTGAATAATACTTGTAAGACACTCAATGTCAGGTTACAACATCAACGATAAGAAATTATGTTCCCTTACTTTAACATGTTTATGGAACAGAAATCGCTACTGAACACGAATTGGGATTTACATAACAAGCTCTCTAAGATACCACAAGATCATTGACTATAACCTTTACAATAGGAAGTTAATTTCTTTAGCCACACATATACAAAGGCAAAAGACTGAAAGCTCTAGAGAAACAAACCGTATATTCAAGTCTGAAATCTAAAATGAAGATGCCTTTTCATGGTTTCATTTACTTTGACCAAAAAGACTTGTACAAGAAATTTTACTAAGTGACAAAGAAAAATAAAGTCTTGGATAGCCTGCTTTCCACCCATCGGCAATAAAGAGAAATTAAAAAGTGAAGAAAAGTAATAAAGATGCATAGTATGTTCATTCATGCAACTAATTGACAATTATTTACTCCCAGCAGGCACGCACGAAAGACACAACTACATATGCTACAACTAGTTAATTACAGAAAAATAAAATTTCCCCTTGTACAAACAGAGCGAAATTTAAGTACGAACTTGGAAGATTCAATCATTTTGCAGGGTATGTTTTTTACTTTCATGTCTATATACACACAAGCAGATACCTGCAGATGCAAGTGTCGGAAAAGATAGTCATGCAGTAGCCTTTTGTGTTTACCATACCTGGATGGTGACCACATTCTCTACAACCCTGTTCTCATTTTTTTTTTTCCTGTACAATAACTCTATGCCCGCTGCAAGGTGAAGTCAAAATAAAATAAATTACATGTAAAAACAGCTTCAGTGTACATACAAATGTCATAGATAATAAAAAAGTCTCATTATGATTATTATGTCAAAAATACAAAGGAAAGGGATAAGCTTAGTTGGCTTGCATCAATTAAGAAGAACAATGAGAAGCTCGCTGTACAGTACACACACAGAACTTTAAGAACATAAAAGTTTATATAAAAAGATCAATATGGAAATATACATGCACATATTATAAAAGGCGGTTCAAGTTGAATTGTAATTATGGACACAACTAAATGACATCAAGAAACTTCATCAGGGTTCCAATTATTTAATGACCTGGGAAGAATCAGTGGACCACAATAGTAATCTCCAGACATGATGGCCATCCGCATGAAAACCACTCTCTAAAAGATTTCTCCATTTCACACATTTATAAACATTGAAATTCAAATAAGAACACTAGAACACAGCCATCCTTCCCTGGCTTTGATGACCATAAATGTGGACAAGCAAAAATTTTGTTTGTTCACTGCAACAACAGTGGCTTAACTCCTTAAATACAACAACCAGCTAGAGGTTTATACTGCCAAAAGCTGTGCCACAATCAACCCTGGGCCGCACATCAATTGGACCACAAGTAGCTAATAAATCCCTTCTCTTAGACTGTTAAAACCACAAAGTTTAATAACAAAAAATGCACACATAATTTGAAGAGTTTGAAAATAATAAAAGGAAATTCACTTGTGAAGCCATTTTCTATGGTACAGCTCTTCAAGAGTTTGAATCCTGCATGTTAGGTGACCCCCACAAAGAAACTTGGAGTTATAGTGTAAAAAGCTGTTAAATGCAATTTAATACACAGTTATATAGTTTGCCAAAAACAGAGTCCCTAAAACAATTTGTTTCAAAATTTAGACAATGAACATTTGAATGCATCTCCTGCTATACTTATTTGGATTTTCTTTAGGAAACAAAAAGGTGAAAAGAAAACAGTAGACAGGCCATTGTAATTGTTGAGAGACAATGGAAAACTTTTGGAGCCTAAAAAAATTTCCTAAGATATAGGTTCTAAGTAATGAGTTGTCAATGTAAGAGAGAGAGAGAGAGAGGGGTGTCGAGGGGAAGAAGAAAGAGAAAAGCCATGAAGACACAACTGCTCTCTCTTATTCACCGAAGGAATCCACCCGTATTTCACACCTATAATTAACAATTACCATTTTTCCATGTATTTCAGTTAACTGCTGTCTGTAGGAAACTTATGGAATTAGTTTTAGCATGGGCATTAATAATGCACATTTCTAAGAATGACCAATTCAATAAAGTAAATGCCATATTTACACAAATGACGCAGAAGACTCTGGAGAGAACTAAAATATTGACTCACCTTGACTTATGAAAATATCATATAACATCTCGAATTTATTAAAGAAGGCAGACATAATGTCTTCTCTTCTAAATTCGTTACAAGTAGCGGACAGCTGTTTTAATACTGCATTCAAGCATGTTGTTGGTATCTCATTACCAGCATTCAAACCTACACCTGCAAGAAATAGCCACTGATTTGTAAGCTTCATTATTATACATATCATAAAAGGAAAATAAGGCAAGAAAAATCCTATTTTTTATTGCAAAATGTACTTTACTAGATCAATAGTCTAGCCAGAGTGAAACAAAAATTTTCCGTGCTGGTGGACATGCTTGTAATAGGGCAAGGGCATAACAGAACTGCCAGGGATGGAAGTCAATAAATTTTTGAGATTATGGGATCTTAAAAGATAAAAAGTTAACAGTTAGGAAATTTAGAGCGTCACATCCTTTAACTTATAATATGTCAGTGGCTCTGGCACTGAATCTAGGGAATTGCACACAGATAGAAACATAGTTTTTCAAACTGAATTTGCTTACAGTCACCCAAAGGAATGAGCCTTCTTACTAAAACTGACATTTAACTTCTTTGGTTTATATGTTGATGTGCAGAGAATGCCTCCGACTATAAGGTCATTTAAGTACAGATCATTTGGCCATTTGATCCTAAAATCAAGACATGGGAAGCCCTGAAACCAGTTTTGGGGCAAGGCTATCAAAATCTAAACTTCGGGAGCATACTGAAGAATAATTTGCAATTATTAATGGTAAATGATCTGAATTGTCAAAGTAGCAGTAATGTAAACACAAGGAAACATTTTCCTAGTAGGAAAGCATGATGCCAGCAATTACGGTTCCATGATTCAGCTTTGACAAGGTAGTCAGTACAATTCAAAAACCTTTGAAGTTGAAGTTTACGCATAGCGATTATGGACTAAATATCCCTTCCATTCCGTGACATTCATCTTTTAATTTTACGGCCTTCCAAACTTTAACTATTGTTTTCTACACTTTAAGAAGCCGACCTAATAATTTCTCTAGCCCCAAGCAATGGCCAAGAAGTCGGCCTCCTTCATCGCATTTCTAAGGCAATTTATTTCCAATAAGCAGAAAAGGGAAAGAAGAAAAGCTTACATTTCGATCACAAATATCCTTTATAGCCTCCGTCACAGCAAGACACAGCAGGCATCCTCCCAGAGATTCCCACACATTCTTGGACCGACCTGCAAAAATCTCGAAACATTTGCAACATCATATTAATTGAAAAGTTCAATTTTCAATTATTCAAAAATATTACTAACTGTTTTTTCAGCTTCTTTTAAGTAATAACCAAAGGAAGCTTACCTCGCCCTTGAAACTGAACATCAGCTACACAAACTGCACCAGCTGGAAGCTCACAAAAATTACTGTTCAAAAGCTAAAAATTAAACTTTAGCGTTCAAAAAAAAAAAGGACAAATTTCAACTAAATTTGACATTTTTGGGGGCCGATTAATCGTTTGCTCACTGAGAAACGATGTCGTGCGTAGAAGACCACCGCGGGGACCAAATAAGAAACCGACCGAATCGGTTAGTCGAGAGTGAATTCATAAACAAATCGACATCAAAAGCCTCTTCACCGAATTGGAAATTAATAATCTCCGATTGCAAAAGAGTTGAAACTTCGCCGCCTCCGTTTGGGAGCTTAAGAGCGTCGTTGATTTCCAATCATTTGGCAATTTCGGTTTCGGCATACGATTTGCCGCGTAAAAGACAGCGTAGAAAGCGAGCTGGTATCCATGGCTAAGGATTAAAGGCAAGTTATGCGACGGAATTAAGAAAGGCTTTGAGAGGATGCGATTACGAAGGGAAAGGAAATGGAAACTGCTGCTTTATTAACATACAAATAAAGCTATTGCGAAGCGAAGTGGGGAGACAGGTAGTTCAACGGAAGATTTCAGTAACGCTTTTTGGACGGAGAAAACAATATATGGAAGTTATTCTTACAGTGATACTTCAAGAATTGGCATCACCGACGACATTGAAACTATGGTTGTTGTTCACCCAAGCCAAACTTAAACAATGAAAGCTCAAGTTTCAGTCGAAATTTGTGATTAGAGATACAATTCTTTTTCCATTGACTTCTAATTTTAAAATTTAAGGTTAGATCAAAATAAGATCAAAAATATTTCTACTTACTTGATTGATTCGATTCTTTTCCTTAATAAAAATATAAGTTTGGTTTTCTTTGATTTTTTGGATTTGATTAGTCGAACTATTACGTTTAACATTAATTTTCCTTTCCTTCTAGCTTGAACAATTCGATCTTAACTTAATTATAAGAAACTGAATTCAATTTTTCTTAACCGAAATTTCAGTAATATGCGAATACGTACTTCGTATTTATACCCTAATTTAAACAGTAGATTTAAGTCGCCGACGAAGGAGGAATGACTTGTGAAATCAGTGTGATGCTAACTTAATTTGAGTCAGGCTCGTGTGTCTTATGTTGCATTTTTCCTTTTGAACATGCCGTATTTTTTATATTCGAAACGATGCCGTATCCAATTTTTTTAACACAACGTTTTAACTTTCCTCTTATTTAGGAAAAAACAGACGCACTCTTTCATTCGTCAAAAAGCAAAACCTTCCGGAGCTTACTGGTTTTTGCTTTTTGCTTGTTCATGGAGGAATTACAGACTTCTCTTCAAGCTCGTGGCTTAACCATTTCAAGCTTCCCCGATAAAGGCCGTTCCCTCATCACCTCCAAGGATTTCTATCCAGGTTTTTCTTTCCGCCAGTTTTTAACCATCGATAGCCTGTGAAATATGATTCATTTTTTTTAGGAAAAAAATTATTAATTTCTTGTTTTCATTAAAAATGCTTCGTGATCCCCCCCCCACAAAAAAAAAAAGAGAAAGAAAAAAGATTCTAAAACGCAGCTTTAATTTGCAGGCGAAGTGATTATAAGCCAAGAGCCATACGTCTGTGTGCCAAACAACTCCTTAACCGAATCAAGGTGCGATGGATGTTTCAGCAACAGCAATCTTAAGAAATGCGCAGCTTGTCAGGTTGTTTGGTACTGTGGGAGCACATGTCAGGTTTGTCTATGTTTTTAATTTAACAAAATTAGTTGAGTTTCTTATAATATCAATTGAAAATTTATTGATTGGTTCATAATGGCTTATTTACAGAAGCTGGAGTGGAAGTTGCACCGACTGGAGTGCGCGGCACTCGCTAAGCTTGACAAAGAAAGGAGAAAATCTGTTATCCCTACTATCCGAATGATGGTGAAACTTTACCTTAGGAGAAAATTGCAAAATGAGAATGTAATGGGGCTGTTTGTTATTGTTTTCATATGTGAGAATTATGTGCCTTGTTTCATGGGGTAACTATGGGTATTTGCTTATGATTTCCAGGTCATCCCTGTTACTGCTTTGGACAATTACAAGTTGGTGGAGGCTTTGGTTTCTCGTATCCTTTCTTTTTACGTTGGATTCAGTCGATTTTGCTGTATTACCTGTTTCGATATTATAATCCTGTTCAATTATTTTGTTTAGCCTTAAATTAAATTGGAGAAAGACATGTCGGATATTGATGAGGAGCAGCTAGTTTTATATGCACAGATGGCTAACCTTGTTAACTCGATTCTTCAGTGCCCTGACATTGACATAAAAGAGATTGCTGAAAACTTTTCCAAGGTTCATTTCGAGCAATTTTAAGCTTCTAATTCCTTAGTTTATTATTTGAAGCATGATAACTTCAATCGCGTTAATTTGGTATGGTTGCTGTTTTTCACTCGCTTGAAAAAAGAAATCAATGAAGGTTATACCTAGGTACTGTGGAAGGAGTCTTTCATTTATTCCATGTTATCTTTCGCTATTTTATAATTAAAGTATCTTCTCTTAAATTTCAAAACAATAGGAAGAGTGCAAGCTTCTGTTGGAAACCTGAGGGTTACTTAAAACATTTCGCAGAAGGGATCAAGCTTCTGTTTTAATAAGATGGATGTTCAATCCAAAAGTTCATGCAAAAGTACGAATGGCATAAATAAGCAGTACGGGAATTTATTACAGTGTAATTTCCCGTTTCTTTTGAATTATTCTTTGTTATGTAAATAGCCTCTAATTATAGTACCAAAAGGAGGAATCTTAACAAGCTCTGTCTAATCTGGTTAGACATATATTCTGATCTACTGATTCTGAAAATGGCAGTTTGCATGTAATGCACATACCATCTGTGATAGTGAATTGAGGCCTCTTGGGACAGGACTGTATCCTGTTGTTTCCATTATCAATCACAGGTAATAATGCTTACAGAATCATGCATTATGGTATCCATCCTTGTGATTTTGATTTACTAAAGAATCATC
>JAQSVH010000008.1:11452559-11466404 GCA_029448705.1 Adansonia digitata
AAAAACCCCCCCCCCCCCCCAATTCCTGATGCAGGCTCAATGAACCTGGACACAGTTCGACATGCGTAGATCACTTCGCTTTAAATTGCAAACGAGGACAATATTCTTGACTTCCTCAAAGCATTTTCAAGAGGGTTCTGATTCGTCTTTCTTCAGGTTTAATAGGAGAATCAATAAATACTCATCTGTCATGGCCACTTTTTCCAGCATTTCCACCCAGAAAGACCCTATTTCTTCTCAGGATGGAACTCCCCAATTCACCCCGCAGCCCATACAGGTGACCACTAGATACCATTTTTTTTCTTGAGTTGATTTGGTGATTTTTTTTTTTTAAAATTTGGATAATGCCCTTTTATCATAAGCTTGCATTTATTGGGACTGTTTATAAAGGGATTAACTTTATTCGGTTTTTGTTTTTATTTGTTTCCGTCTGATCTTCATTTGGACCCAAGTTTGTTTCTTTTTGAGATTTTTCTACTGGGTTTGGCATGTTCTTTGTTGAATTTTTATAATGAGGATGTAAGGAATATCCAAATTTCTTGCCTTTAACCTTCTAAATTTTGCAAACCGAGTAGATTATGAGATTTTTTTTTTTTTATGAAGTCCAGGAAATAATTATTAGCAAATTGAATCACTAACATGTTCTTCCAATCTCACGTGGAAAATTCTAGTCAGAAACGATGTCAGGATTAATGTCTGAATTTAGTAGAAAAAAAGACTGTTGTTGCCACGCCTTTTTTTTAAAAAAAAAAGTTTTTGGGTTTTAGGATTGACCAATGTTAGATACAAGTACTAAAACTTCATATTACTTTTGTCTTTCTCCTGTTTATTATTTTTATCTTAGATAGCTTTTAAGAAGCTAGCAAGTTTTTGGAGCTTCCAGACAATCTGAAGGGCAGCTGGAAGCTTCATTATCTTCCTAACATCAGCCATCTGGAATCTGTGGAAGTATTAGTTTGATTCAAGCGTCTCTTAATATAGTAAATCATAGGGTATATAGCTGTCTTATCATGGCTTGAATCCTATTTTACTCGAGCTTGTGTGTAAGTGTTGGATATGGGCACGTGTCTAACATAGGTATGCTCAATTTTTCTAGTTTTTCCATGAATTTGGAGGGTCATATCCCTGTTCCAATATCGTGTATGGGTGTTGGACAAAGGTACTTCAAGAACAATGAAGAGTCGAAGCGACATAGCTTGAATCTATCATCATTTGATTTAGAGAATCAAGAATTTATTGAGTTTGATTGTGAGTGTGGTTTAATGCATATGGTTCCTTGTGTTTCTCCATTTATTTGATCCGCACAAGCAATGGGCTATTCTTTGGTTAAACGGTTTCTGATATAAAGTAATGGTCGTCTCCTTGAATCCCTGATTCTGTTTAAGACTAAAGCGTCATTTCCTTTCTATGTTAAAAAATCATGTCGTTTTGTGACTGTATGTATTTTCTTCTTCTGTCTAGTAACCTAGTACATTTTCTTAGGTTGCAAAGCGATTGGAGAAGTTCAAAACTACAATTTTTACTCAGATGAGTATGCTTGCTATCAAGCATGGAGCAATAAACCTCGGCCAAGGCTTCCCCAACTTTGATGGTCCAGATTTTGTAAAAGAAGCAGCAATTCAAGCGATCAAAGACGGGAGAAACCAATATGCTCGGGGATATGGAGTTCCAGACTTTAACTACGCCATAGCTGATCGCTTCAAGAAGGATACTGGACTTGTGGTTAACCCTGAGAAGGAAGTTACTGTTACCTCTGGGTGCACTGAGGCTATTGCTGCAACCATGTTAGGCTTAGTTAATCCCGGTGATGAGGTGATCCTCTTTGCTCTTATGATTCTTATGAAGCGACGCTATCTATGGCTGGTGCCAAAATAAAAGTCATCACATTGCGCCCTCCTGATTTTGCCGTTCCCGTTGATGAGCTTAAGTCCACGATCTCGAAGAATACTTGCGCCCTTCTTATAAATACGCCGCATAATCCCAGTGGGAAGATGTTTACACGCGAGGAACTTAATTCCATTGCGTCACTGTGCATTCAGAATGATATATTGGTTTTTGCTGATGAAGTTTATGATAAATTGGCTTTTGAAATGGATCACGTTTCTATTGCATCTCTTCCTGGAATGTACGAGCGAACGGTAACTATGAATTCCTTGGGCAAGACATTCTCTTTAACGGGATGGAAAATTGGGTGGGCAATTGCTTCACCACACTTGACTTGGGGAGTGCGGCAAGCGCACTCATTCCTTACTTTTGCTACTTCCACTCCAATGCAATGGGCAGCTACAGTTGCTCTCAGAGCCCCGGATTCTTATTATGTGGAGCTAAAGAGGGATTATATGGCCAAGAAGGCAATTTTGGTACAGGGGTTGAAAGATGTTGGTTTTAAGGTATTCCCATCAAGCGGAACTTACTTTGTCGTGGTGGATCACACCCCTTTCGGTCTGGAGAATGATATTGCATTTTGCGAATACTTGATCAAGGAAGTCGGAGTCGTGGCAATTCCTACTAGCGTATTCTACTTGAACCCGGAAGATGGAAAGAATTTAGTGAGATTTACCTTCTGCAAGGATGAAGAAACTTTGAGGTCTGCAGTCGAGAGGATGAAGGAGACGCTGAAGAAAAAGTGATTAAGAGGTATGTCACTAGATTTGGGGTTTCTTGCACTGATGGAAGTTGTTAATCCTTCAAGGCAATCTGGATTTAGGTTGCATAATGATTCAAAACAAAAATATAACTTTTATTTGAATAATACAATTTGTTGTCAGTGTTAACGGAGTTCTCCAAGCGATGCTTGATTGATGAATGAATACGCGATAGATTGTGCTTTAACTAGTTATACTGAATCGAAATCCGACTGATACCTTCGGTAACAGTTATATCTCGATCAGTTCATATTGATGTTTTATCTTTTTCCTCTGAGATTCATGCCATTTTTCCTTAAATGTCGAGATTTGAGTTTCGGACTTGTTGGATAAGCTTGAAAACCTTTTGAAAACAAAATTCCTTTGCACAAAACCTTTCTCATCCTTTCCTTTGGATGGAAGATAACAGTGTGAACTGAGAGCCTGGAAAAGCCAAACCCAGCATAAGAGGAAAGCGAAACCCAGAAAGAGAGAATTGCTTTATGCAACCCAAGAAAGCCATGCTTTTCTGCAAATGTTGGTGCATAGATAAGTATATGTTTGTTTTCCAATATGATTATCTCTTAACCAAATTCAAGACCCAAAAACAAAAATCTAAAAACCAGAGGGAGATTATGTCTCAAAGCCAACCTAGAAGAAGGGTCAATGGCACCAATGGTGCAGCCTCGAGGAGGAACTACCAGCTTTACTGGTGCTACCAGTGTCATCAATCTGTCCAGATTGCCTCGACAAATCCTTCAGAGATCATCTGCCCTCGATGTTTTGGGCAGTTCGTTTGTGAGATGGTGATCAGAAGGCCAAGGATTGTTGTTGATTTCAATGCTTTTGATCCCTCCCCTGAAGCTCGTCTGTTGGAAGCACTCTCTCTGTTCATGGATCCTCCTATCAGGATATTCAATCATGATCATTTCGATCATCAAGAACCTCTAGGTCTAGGGTGGCCTTTGCTCAGGCGTCGAAACAATTTACTCAACTCTGAATCGGAAAATAACCCCTCTCCTGAGCGTCTTCATAGGCGTAGAAGCCGGAGTTTCGATGGAAGTGAAAATAGAGAGCAGGAACCTGAAGCTCTACGTCGTCCCTGGCCTTGGATGATTGTTAGACCTGGAGGTCCTTTTGGTCCAGGCACAGCTGAGCCAACATCACAACATGAAAACCCTGCACGCCACCCTGGTCTTGATCCGAGAAACTTCTTTTTCGGACCAGGACTCGATGAGTTGATTGAGCAAATCACAGAAAATGACCGTTCAGGAGTAACCCCAGCACCGGAGTCAACAATCGATGCAATTCCGGCTGTGAAGATCACGGCAACGCATTTGAGCAACGATTCGCAATGTCCAGTTTGCAAGGAGGAATTTGATGTTGGCGGAGAAGCAAGGGAGCTGCCCTGTAACCATATATACCACAATGACTGCATTGTTCGTTGGTTAAGGCTTCACAATTCTTGCCCTGTTTGCCGCCATGAATTGCCCGTTCCCAGCAACGAACAATCTAGAAATGATTATTCATTGGAACCCGAGTTATCACCTCGAGATAGTGGACGACGTCGGAGGCTCAGGCAGCTGGCTAGTAATCTGTCACCTTTCCATCGACTGCATCAGGGAATCAATCAACGTGACAGATTTGGTTCTTCTCCTGGTAATGAAAATTGATTTGGCTTTTATCAAACAAACCATTTATTAAGTAAATCAAAATTTAAATTATTTGATCTAAATAAATAACATCGCGCTTGGTTTTATTATAATCTTTTATGTTCATTTTTCCAGCAGTTGAATCAAGGTCTAATAGTTGCCGCATTCTTTAGCCTTTTGCATGCAGCTGCTCTTGCTTGTCCTCAATTCATGCGAACTTTGCTTTAAAAATATGCTGCGGAAGCTTGGTTTGATTAGCAGCATTCCATTTCTCACATATTTATTCGTGTTTTTACTGTTTATAATCTCATAACACTTCAAATTTCAGTAAATTTATTCAGCTTGCCTTGCATCATGGTTTGCCCCCATTTTATCTAAACTCTTCATTTTCTTTAAAAAAAATAATGTCCTAACACTTACTTATACTCGTATCACATTCATTTCTCTAATATTAATATCCGACACTTAACTCATATCACATTCATATATAATTTTTCAAATATATAAAAAAATTTTTAATATACTCGCATTAAATACTCATCCGTATTTGACACCCAAGTGAGAATGCAATTACTATCGGCCATTTCATCGATGTTAAAAAAACTGGATTGAAAACTAATGAACTTCTAGTTTTCGATTCAATTGGTTGAACCGTCCAATTTGATTAAAACCCTTTTTTAATATCTAAAAAATAATTTTAATATTAAATAAATATTAAATATAATTTTTAATTAATTAAATTGTCTTTTAACTTAGGGGTATGTTCTTTAATTAATGAGTTAAAAGTTCAAATATAATTGGTTAAAAAAAACCACATTGAAAGAAAAATTTTAAAGACAACCAATATGTAGAAAATTTATCCACGTTTTTTCCAGTTAGACATATTCTATGCCGGTCCAACTTCTCCCCAAGTTAAACACTAATAGGACCAAACTGCTTGCCAGTTCCCGATTTAACCGGCCCGATCGGCCAGTCAGATTTTTTAATTCACTGCTTTTCATCCTCTAATTAATGTAAACGAAATCAATTTGCCAAGAAAATGGTACTGCAATTATCAAAATCAAGATAATGCAGGTTAAATAGCCATATGAAAACTATGCCTCTTAGTAATGTACACAATTGAAATGAACAACACAAGCAATTTTATCTGATTCTAAAAACAGGGTATACATACTTTCTATTAAATGTTTAGATGCAGATAAAATACTAAAAAAAAAAAAAAATGAAAGTCATAAGGAAAATTGAGACCTGGATTTCTCGGTTTGATTTTTGTTTACGGATCGGAAATAGTTTTTGTGATCAGAATAATATTCCAAAGCAAGATAAACAAATCACAAACAAGATACAAGATCAAAGACCCTTCGGTTGATAGTGAGTACCAGCGTAAAACCCTTCCGTATATGCTGTGTTCTTGAATATCGTCTGCAATGGAAAATCCACCACTTTCGTTAGAATAAACTTTAAATACACATGGCTAATGAAGGAAACAATTAACTTTTACCACACGATACTTACAGCAAGGTTCTTTAGATCTTCTCTAAGACATTTTTTAACATTCTTTGCTACTTCAGCTCCTAGATGTCCACCATATCGCTTGATAGAATCCTCTGAAATCTGCATTTGTTTCATAAGTTTAAGGGAAAAAAAATATCAAAGATGATATTGACCAAAACTATGATATTTAGCTTACTTCTGAAAGCAGTAAGGCAGATGCTCTATCCAGAATCTCTTCCACAAATTTCCCGGCATCTGCTGAAGGAATTGATGGCCGCACACCATTCACTGATTTCTCCTTAACATTTTGCATGTTATCAGATGGCTTAATGGCTTTTGCTACGTCAAGAGTAGAGAAAAGGTTACATTATTTAGACCAAATTGATTCCTACATCACTCAGTAATCAACTGCAGAGCTCAACACTCAACTGTCATGCAGACATCATAGTGCTCAAATTTACAAGACCGATAATATTTTTTTTTTCATTCCCCAGATTAAAATGACCTTTGTTACTCGGACTCGAATTTGACTGTCGTATAAGGGTATATGTCCAACACAGCATGTTCAGTTTTTCTTTCCCTATGTATTTGGAGAGTCTTTGGAACCTCATATCCCCGTTCCTATTTCTAAATAGGCATTAGACATGAGTGACAAACAAGGGTACTTCAAGAAAATTAAATAGTCGTAGCAAGATAGGAAATGACAACCAGTTTTACTCCTGACAAGAAACAGATTCCTAATGAGAGATCAGCACCATTAGTTTGCTACCACTGACATTAAATCACCACCTTGATAAAAAAAAATAAACAAATTCTTTCTTAACCTTAATGAATCGTTGACGAAGTCCATTACTGTTTGCTTGATAAAATTTTTTTATCATATTTATCATTATAGCAAGTTCATGCAAGCAGGTCCTATATTTCCCTCCTTTGTGCCCAAGTTGCCCAGAGGTTTCTGAAACATTGCAGTGATTAGCATAGCAGCTACCTGTGTTGCTCCAACTCTTCCATTTTCTTGAAGTACCCATATCCAACACTTATGTCCGATGCACATTTAGATATAGATATGGGGATATGATCCTCCAATGACTCTCCAAATACATTGGAAAATATTAAAAAAAAAAAAAAAAACTTAACATGCCTATGTCAGATATAACCCATATCCAACATTCATACCGAGAATCTTATAGTAGAAACCGAGTGGTAAATGACAATTCATTTAGATAGATTACCTGTAACTGCTGCAGAATTATTACCTACACTAGGATTATTTCTGGAATAATCTCGCGAAGGTGTTTTTTCAGGAAGATCTGGCAGAACTGTGGAACCCGATGGAACAAAAGCAGCTAGATCGGGAGGTTGATCTTTCCCTACAGAAGGGTTAACCTACCAACAATGAACTAATATTAGACTAGCTAGATCAACAAGTCATTACTGCTGAAATGAGACACATTAAGAAAAATTAAAATCACCTCCAGATCGATGTAAGATGGATCTCTCCCAATTGATTTAAGAAACTTGGCAAGACCATTGGCATTAACAGCTGGAAATGTATAAATTAGGAGTTAGAACAAACGGGCACCAAAAAGATAAAAGTTCAAAAAACATGGCATAGAGTGATACTAAGTTTCCTTGTCGATCGATTTGCGGTTAAATTAGGCCACAGCCTAGTAAATCAGTCCCCTTTTTTTTTTTTTTTTTCACAGGAGCTATGCTACATGGACTTAGGTGTTTCAGACATAGGTACGTTCAATTTTTTTTCCCTAAGTTTTTCCGTGTATTTGGGGGTTCCTTGGACGGTTATATCCCAATGCCCATGTCTGAAAATGTGTCAGACACAGATATCAAACACGGATACTTCAAGACAAATGAAGAGGGGAAGCAACATAGCACAGGAGTTCTAGGCCTCAAAACCTAACTTGCGTACACCATGACACTCACAGCATTCATACTCGTAACAATTAATTGAGAGGAAGGATGGAAAAGGAAGCACTAAGAGCCGACTTGATGGTTCAGCTTAATTAGCATTTCCCATAATTTGCATTACCACAACGCAACAAAGGGTCCATACAGAAAGCTGATTAGGTTAAAACAATGCTAAAACATATGATATTTATTTTTCAACCAGCAGTTCATTGCGAAAACATTTCATCTTGAAATAATGTCCTACAACAACTTGATCCTTTGTAGGAACAAAATAAAGCATGGGAGTGAATTCAATAGAGGAGGATGTGAACAAATCTTGTTGCAGTAAGGTGACAAAAAGTTGAATTTTTTTTTTCTGACTTACAGATTGACATGTCATTGGCGAGTGGGTGAAAGAAGCAGCGCTCTTGAGTTTTGAATCCTTTATCCAACAATAGTGAGACATGACTTCAAAACAAAAATGAAAAAACAGAAAATGAACGCTAGAAATACAATTAAGAAAACTGCCAATAAAAAAGAGCAAATCTTTACAAATAACCTATTAAGCATAGAATCTATAATAGAGAGAAAAGATAACGGAGAAGGGGGAGGGGTGGCTCTTTCATGCAAGACTTAAAGAAACCATACTAGGGTTTTGGCCTAATGATCATTAGCACTAGAGACGTCTCCCATTGCAGAAGTTTTTCCCGTTTTCATTACATTATTTATCATTTTTTTCACATTGGCACAGCCAATTTCATGCACACATGAATGCAAAAGGGAAAAAAGTTAGCAAAAAGCTTCAAGGACTTCCCTTTCTAACGTATGCAGCCAACTGAATTACCAGATCCTAAGAAAACAATGCTCCATGTACCATTCATCACCAAAATACATTTAAATTTAAAGCCTAAAGGAAATAAAACTTAAATGCATACCTTGCAGATTCATTTACTACAGCAAATGGAGTAACACATCCAAGTGGCACCTTAAAAAGTAAAAAACAGAAGCAACGACTTAAAAGAATGAATTACAAATATATATAACGATAATTAGTGGGGGAAAAAAAGGAAGCACAAAAAACACAGATACACTGATTACCTAAATTATTTGTTTTTAAGAAAAGAAGAAGTGTAATATCATTTGATAAGTAGCTTGTCATTTTTTCTTTATATCCTTTTAAATTGGATGAAGGCTTAAAGTTTAAACATTATGATAGATTCTAGAAAGGAAATAAGCTATTTAAAGCAACCTGTTCAAATAATTAGAGTAGATTCAGCAGAAGTGTAGAACAATGAACAAGCAGGGAAAGAATTCTATACTAAATCCATAAACTTATTCATAATGCGACCTTTCAAAATTTAGCAACAATTAGGTTTTAAAAAAGTAATATATACGCACACCTTAAGTATCTCAGCCAATGCCTCTTCTGGAGCCATTCTTAGACCACCTTTTCCTAAACCAAGCCTCTGAGATAGAACTGCAAGTTTCCATGAAAAACCCACACTAACATCTCAAATTTGCCATATTGAGATTTACATGTAAGACTAATAAACTACTTCCATGCATTTGGGAAAGAAAGTATGAACCTTTCAAATCTACGTTCGTATCTGCAAGGGCAGAGACAATATAGTACCTGTGTTTTTTGTCCTGCATGGATAATCGTTTGCATTCACTCAGAAAATTAGGAATAATTGATCGGAAACAATGCCAAGATTCATTCAATGTAGACACACGAGTAAAAATACAGAATCTTATATCATACCTTCAAAAACAGATTTTTGGTCAGTGCACCTCCCTTGTTCCCAACATATTTTGCCTGATGAGAAGAAATATTTAGTTTTAGAATCCATGTGTCAGTTTAAAAGGGATTCACGAGCCAAGTTCAGCACTCAATTCCTTTACCTGAGCTTCGACGGTCAAAACAACAGGATATTCATACTGGCAAAAATCTATTTGAAGCTCCTGAAAATCCCAATGTAAATATCAGTCCCTAAAGAAAAGGGTACAAAATAAGTATAGCTACCATAAACTAAAAATCAGGGCTATTACGAACTCTATGGATGCTATCAGAGTCCTATTTTCACTCAGTAGGTTGTAATATTGATATAAATTCATTAAATTCAACCATAACCAGATACAAACAGAGAAACAGTGCTGAACCAAATCCATATAACTAGAAGGGTTACAATTCACAATATTTCCATATATTCATAGTGCAAATATCTATAAAAGTTCATAATTTTAGCAAAGAAAAAAAAAAGCCATATTTAACAATCTAATTTGGGCTTCAACTCACTGCTTGCTCTATTCTTACCATGAAAAAAAACCGAATTTATAGAAAAACAATCAAAACCCAAATCAAAATTGTAGTGTAAATAATGAATCATTCCTTAGAAACTGAATGGGAACTGAAAACTAGACAATAAAACATATAAAGATCAGAACTAAAAACTATCCAAAAAATTTTAAAAGTTAAAAAAAAAAAAAAGAAAACCTTTAAACGAGCAAGCAGCTGTTCCTTGGAATATCCCATTGTCTTGGTCAGTTTCAGTGCCGAAGCTGAAGGCCAGAGAGGAGGAGAAAATGCAAGCGAAACACAAATCAGGCGATGATTTTAGAATAGGTTTATTTGTTACTAAAGTACTAAGTTGGATTGGGCTTGAACGAGTTGGATCATATACAGAAACTAGCTGATTAAACAAACTAATAATTTCCTCCTTTAATTTGCCTAATTTTTAATAAAATTGAATAATGTTTTATATATATATATATATGAGTTTTAATTAATAAAAAAGCATTTTAAAAAATAATTTTTTTGTCAAAAAATGTAAAAATAATTAAAAATGTGTTTTTTTTAAAATGTTAATATATGATTGATTTATATGAACTTATTTGTATTTTAACTTTAATTAAGTTAATAAATAAATTTATACATCTCAAATTCTGAAAATCATATTCAAAATATCCCTTACTAATTATAATTTTTATTACTCTTTTCTTGTTTGTAAGGATTGCGCTTGTTATTAAAAACATTTCAAAAATAAAATTTATGAAAATATCAATAGATTGGATCATTCATATATTTTATGTCGTATTTGTATATCTTCACGTACTATAATCATATTTAAGGTATTATGTATTTATATAATTTTTTTATACATTAATAATTTATTTTTTAAATAAGATTTGATATATTTATATATTTATATCACTTATTATTTTTTTCATATCGTACCGTATTTTTTATTATATTTTAATTTTTATTATATGTTTACATTGAATTCCAAAAAAAAAAAAAGCATCTGCGTAAACCACATGATATGTTGTTTAAATAATAAAGATTTCCATTTTAATTTTTTAGAAAAAAAAAATTCCCCTATATTATATGTCATAACAAGTCCAAACCATATCATTGCCTGTCACGGCCAATGTTGGATCTAAGTTTTGAAGTATAGGGCAAAGATTCGTTAAAGAAATAGAAAAGGAGAGGAAAAGGAAACAAAAGCAATGTAACCTTCAAATGACAAAATTTATTCGGGTAGATCTGGATTATAATTTGTCAATTGCAGATAATTAAACTTAGTATTTCTACATATAGGAGATCTGGAAGTTTGTTGCCATTTATAGATTTTGTGCCCTTTCCTATCTGCTTAATGTAATTTTTTTTTTTCATTTCATGCAAAACCCAGATATTTGGAAAACCTGCATGTCATAGTAGATTTAGATGTCGTGCTCCATTAATGGAAATTAATATAGTTCTTCGGCGGATAATGTAAACTGTGAATTTTTTAATCAAAATAGTCCACGGTTTTCGTTCGATATTTGTATTTGATATATTTTTTAATATAAATATAAAAATATAATTCTTCAAGTCTTTTTTAAATACACGAAAAAATTTATAAAAAAAAATGAGTATATTCGTATGGTAAGACTGAGTAAGATGAGAACAGCAGCTGCATATGGTTTCAAGTTTCAACAATCTCTACAGTTTTTGACTTTTTTTCCTTGTGACAGGTACATTTTTGACAATAAACAACATAAACTGGAGGATCTCACACATTACCCGAACGCCTTTGAAAATAAATAGAATAGGAATAGCGTGAAAAACCCTAACATTTAACAATAAACATATAGAGAAAATATGAATTTTTTTTTTTTTTACTTATTAGTTTGTTCCATTACAAAGATAAGATGATAATTGACACTTAATTTGCATAATTGATGAATAATGTAAACTGAATATGTAGCAATCCACACTAAAGATGCCAAAAAACTGTTTTCATCTCCTTGTGATTTCTTCTCCGAGCTAATTCCAAGTACACTAAAATAAGACTTTGTCTTTTGGTAGAAAAGAATGGTGTAATGGCTTCGACTTTGCTTTTGTTTTTGAATTTATGTTTTTTGCCTTAGCAAAAACTCCATAGACGAATGTCGCCTTCCTCATAAAAATCATCGATCATTACCGGCGGATCAGATGGGGTTATTAGGTTGAACATCATCTGATCAATGAACTTGGGAGATTGTAGGCTGCTCTCAAAGGAGCACCATGGTTCCATCATGAAAATAGCCTCGTCATTATTAGCCACTAGTGATCGTGACACATCATCAACAATTTGATGAGACGGTAATGATGACATTGATGATGATGATGTTGGAGATATTTGTGAGGTGGTAGCACCGCCATTGTCAACAAAGCTATTTGCAGCTGCTGCTGCCGCTATTCTTTGTATTGATTTAGGCGACATGGTGGTGTCAGGATTAATGTAACATGAGGAAGCAATTGGGAAGTTAAGGTTTGCTGAGGAACCTTTGAGGCAAAGAAGTGCAGCATCATAGGCTCTAGCAGCAGCATCTGGTGTTGAATAAGACCCTAACCAGATTCTTCTTTTCTGATTTGGAGCCCTAATCTCTGACACCCAGGAACCCCAACTCCTCATTCTTACACCCTTGTACTTCTTTTTGAATGATGATGATGATGGAGTTGATATCATTTGCTTTGATGGGTCTGGTTGGATCTTGCGCTGCTTAGTCTTCACCATTGGCAACGGAGCTACCAAGAAAGATCAGACAGTACAATTAAAACAGCAGTTATCTTCAGATATCAATCGAACAGTACAATGAAAACAGCAGTGATCTTCAGATATCAATCAATGCTTGGATGAACAAATCGTATTACAGAGGACTCGATCAATGCTCTTGATGTGGCTGTCTGAACGTGTTGAAAAGGATGAAATGCTTTGGTAGCTTTTGCCTTTGGTTTCTTCCTCTCAAAGTGATAAAAGCAATGAGGTAAAGATCTGCATGTGAGAAAGTAAGGGCGTTACTATTTATAGATGCTTCCACTTCCGCATATGAATATGAAAATGGCAGACAGATACTTCAGCATTATATAATTGGAAAAATACATATTACTTTCCTGCTCCGTAGTAAAACTAGATGTGTATATAAATCAAATTAAATTAATTTAAATTAAAAAAATATTTAAAATTTAATTTAAATAAATCAAATTTATCAAATCAATCAAAAATTAAATTCTTGAACAGGCAACCTCTCTCCCCTATGGCTAGTATTATAAGAAGAAAAATGTTGTGGTTAATAACAAAGAAAAAAGTCAATTTGGAAGCGGACTCAACCTTCGTGCTCATTAAAGGTGGAAACATCAAGGAAGGACAAAAAGTTGGTACATGATTAACAAATTACAGCTTGAAAGCGTTTTTGATTTGAATTATTCAACATCACATCTACAGGTGTTACTTCTTAGACTTTCTGTAGAAAGATTTAACAGCCAAGAGATTCACAAAGACAGTATAACATGCTCTGATTTGACCTTGAGTTATGACTATTTTAAGAGGCAGTTAAAAATGAATATATAAAATTTATCTTTTAAATTTAAATTTAATTTAATTAAGTAATATAATTATTTTAAAATTAAAATATTAAAAAATTTAAAATTAAATTTTAATATTTATAATTTTTTTAAATAAAATTATATCCCAAAATTTTTTTAACAAAATTTATCGTATTATATTTTATTTATTTAATAGCTAAATCATATTTTTATAAGAATGGATTGTTTATGGCGGAAGCCCTTTCGTTTATTTGATATAATAGTAACGTGAGTTTAGAGAGAAAGGAGCAGTGAGAGAAACATAGGATTCTTCAGTAGGCAA
>JAQSVH010000008.1:11519564-11539057 GCA_029448705.1 Adansonia digitata
AGAAAAATAAAATAAAATACGAATATGTTATAATATATATAATACAAATTATTAATATATTAAAATTTATATAAAATGTAATATTTTAAATACAATTATAAAAAAATAATACGAACACGATGTAAATGGATATAAATACCTGAATTTTTCATGTCTAATATTAAACTAGAATTTTCACTAAATTTCTAGGCGGCCAAATTGTTTGATATTTATCTTAAAATGGTAATATATAT
The DNA here is from genome assembly GCA_029448705.1 of Adansonia digitata. Classification (NCBI taxonomy): domain Eukaryota; kingdom Viridiplantae; phylum Streptophyta; class Magnoliopsida; order Malvales; family Malvaceae; genus Adansonia; species Adansonia digitata. The sequence goes on from JAQSVH010000008.1 coordinate 11,519,798, forward strand.
CGCTAAATTTAGTATATTCGAAAGCTATGATACTTTGGACTAGCACATTCAAGCTACAGTGTGCTGGCTCACAACTAGAATTGTCTTTGTTTGCAATCGGTTGAGTTATATCAAGTTCAGATAAAAAATTTATTTGTTCAACATCTCAAATTTGAAAAACATGTTTTGCCATATAAAAATATTAAGAAATTATTTTATATTAATATTTATATATTTTATAATTAGATTTCAATAAAAATATTTTTTATTAATTAAATAATAATATGAATTAATTAGATCAATTGGGATTGAAAATATATTCAAATTAGACTTCCGCAACTCTCGGATAAGATCCACTTATTATAGCATAAAATTAAATTAATTTTACATATTTTCATAATTTTTATCACATATATATATAGATATAAATATAGAAAGGATCTACTTACTCTACTGTATAATTTAATTAGTTTTACAAGCTTTCTTTTTTTTTTTATACGATTAATATTTTAAAAAACTAATCGATTGATTTCATATTCTATTAATGTAAATCATGCTCATCGAGTTTTAAATAAATTAAAAATATCAAACTATTTGATCGATATTAAAAGCTAACACCTTATACCCTAAATTAAATATATATATATCCTCGCACCGTATAAAAATAAAAGGAGAAAAACTACCACATTTTAGTTAAAAAGAAAGAAACAGAATACTTAATGACAAAAAAAAGATGTAAAATTTGAAACTAAATGGTCAATTTGCTTCTAGTTTAAAATAAAATAACTTTGATATATATATATATTATTTTGTTAGATGATCTTATACACCAATAATGAATGAAGAGGTTTTACAAATAAAATATATTAAAAAATTATATTTTTATTTAAATTTAATTATAAAATAAATAACTATTAATATAAAAATATTTTTATTTTTTATTTTTTTAAAAATAATGAAACGGGCTATTAGACCGGCCTAGACCGAAGATAAGAGGTTTCGTAAATGGCAATTAACTTGAGAGATTTGTGAAAGTACAGAGAACAAGAAGTAGTAGGGTTTCGGAGAAGTTCGTATTTTAGAACGGGTAGTATATGCTTGGAGAATTTGATTCTTGCTTGGAAAGAGCAAATATCACTAAAGATAAGAACTATCTCAATATAGAAGTATTCCAGTGAACGAGCAATATAAAAACTTTTTTATCTCTCGTTATGTTTTACATATTTTTTTATAAATATAGATATAATATAAATTATATCATTTTTATTTTAAATGTATTAAAATTTTAAATAAAAATATAATAATTATATTAAATTTATTATATTAATTATATTTAAATATATCATATTATGATTATTATTATTTTATATATATATATATATATATGTTTGTGTCGTTTTCAATAACTATGGTGAAAGGGACTAATAAATATATATCTGCTGTCAGCCAAGCATTGCGGTGGCTTTGAATATCATAAAGGAGCTTATAAATTTCGGATCGCATTCAGAAGATATATTTTAATTATGTTATTAGATCTTCAGAATTAGAATTTTAATAATTATTTTTAATGTATTTTTAAATATTTTTAATGTTGTGTTCGACAGGCACCTTTTTGGTTTTAAACTATCTTATTAATCATTCATTTGATTAACATGTAAGAGACGTATTAAAATTTAAATATTAATTGAACTTTTTTATTAATTTAATTTTTTAAGATAATTAATCAACTAATTTAACTGTATAAAATGAGATTAAACAGATCAGGATTTCAGTTCTTATAATAAGCTCCTGCTACGAGAAGCGCCGCCCTTAAAATTTGCACCTTTGTCTGCAAATTTTTAATGTATGTATTACATTAATTTCGTGAATTGTGTGTTACATGATTTTTCATGGTTTTCTTTTATAAAGAGCATTTATATATGTATATATATATATTTATATTCACACACTAAACCTGTTTATAAATCAAGTCAGATCTGAATTTAAAATTGTCCATGCAAGGTTTAATCCGTTTGAAAATAAAATTTTAATTTTATCAAATTTTTTTAATTTAATATTTTATCTAAATTTTTTTAAATATCAAACGGACATTAAAACTTGAAGGGATAACTTAATCCGATGTTATTGTAGATCTAGGGCCTCAAAAAAACGTTTCTTCGGTGGAACTCCTTTTTAGTGTCGCCATCCACCAGATAGCGATGATGTACTGCTTTTCTCCATTAGTGTCGAAATCCAATAAGAAAGCTTTAATCATATAAATATTTTTCACTAAGTGTCACACTTTTAATTCCTTTAATCTTTCCATGCTTACAGCACAAGAAAGTACAACAAATTCTCCAAATTCAGAGCCAGCATGCAGTGCGTCCCCGTTCTATTATTGCGGAGATTATGGCTAACCCACCAGCGCACAAGAAAAGTTGCACAGTTTGGAGATGGAGAGAATGAACCTTATATACTCGGATTTAAGCCCCAAATTTACTAAATATTTTCATATAAATCAACTAAATTTATAGATATATATATATATATAGGGGTTCACTAGTGTAAAACTAAATTTTACATCAATAACATTTTTAAATACTTATATTTCTTTATTCCGACCATTGTATTTCGTATTTTGTTCACACAAAGTTTTTAAGTAAATTAAAATAGTTATTTGTTCAATGTAAAAATTTGTCAGTTGTTACATATATATATATATATTGATAAAAATAATATTTTCTATTGATATGATAAAGATATTAGATCAATTCAAAACTTTATATGCACAATAAATACAATTATATTACTAAATCTAACAATAAGTTTGTTAAAATATTTATCATATAAAAAACTATTAAAATGTATAAAACTGATTTAATTTTATACTGATATATGTAAATCCTTTCTCTTTCTCTCTCTCTCTCTCTCTCTCTCTCTATACACACACACACACACATATATTCTTTCATTCATTGGTATTTTTTGTTTTCCAGTAGAGTAAATAGAAATTCTTTACTCCCATCACGCCCAACCCAATTAATCCAACATAATGCATGCATCAAATCCAACTAAAAAGAATATCAACAGCAAGAACAAATTTAACTCGCTAAATGCAACAAAAATCCACCATGCTGTCAACAATGTAGAACTTAGTCTATCAAATTATTTTCAGAATTTATCTAATAAGAGTCCATCAGAATCCAGCAGTAGTGAAATACAAATAAACTGAAAGTTTTATAGTTTGGCAATGAAGAACCTTGAAAACATTTAGCTGCATTCAATCCATCCTTCCCTTCAAGATCCTTTCCTTTACTTCTGTAGGTGTACTGCAAAATTGTATATATATGAATTACATTACAATAGCATCTACTTACTTCTTACTGAAAATATTTAGGGTTTTCTTTAGCAATCCAGACACAACATTATTCAAGAAACAACCAAATACTGCATTTTCTCTATACAGCCAGATACTTTTGTGCAACCTTGTAACAAATATCACCCTAGGCTATGTTCAATTTTTTCCCCTAAGTTTCTCCATGTATTTAGAGGTCATATCTCCATAACCATATCCAAAAATATGTCAGACAGAGGTACCTCAAGAAAATTGAAGAGTCAGAGCAACATAGACTCTAGAAAAAAAATGCTAGGAATATATATATATATATATATATGAAAAAAACATTTGAAAATGCTTACACAACATAGACATGTCCTCCCCAACCACTCAGACAGTCGCGATCTACTGATGAAAGGAGAGCTTGGGAAATCGTTTCAAACAATTCCTCGGGTTCCTGAATAAGAAAACAATGAATCAATAAAGCATGAATCTGTATTCCTCGCACGAATATTTTTTAGCTAACAACCATAATACTTTTAGCCATGAGTAGGTACACCGTAACCTTATCTACTCCAAAAATGGGCATCATGTCTTAGCTTTTAGGTTAGAAGCATATATCGAATTTTAAACTTCTTAGAAGATGCATCACTAATGTGGATCTGTTTCAATTTGAGCACAGGGAAATAAATAAAATGACAAACCATGTCCTCCTTGAACATTGACTCGCAGGCACCATAGAGAGACTCTGAGGCAGTGCCAGCTACGACAAAATCTTTTGCAAGCTCCCTGCATTTACAAAAAAGAAAACATAACATCCAAGATATTGTCAGCATTTCCTTGGGTAAATGCAATAATCATCATAACCATAAGATTTAAAATAGTATTGTCGGGCAATATTCCAACTCATTGGTAACCATAATATTGATAACACAATATGAGAGTTAATCACACGACAAAGCTGGTATGGCTACACAGAAGGGCATGGGTTAGTGAAATCTCTGGGGGAGAGAGAGAGAGAGACGTGAGAAGGAAATGACACGGCACATGGAAAATTCTGATAACATCCAGAATTCCTTAGCTGTTGAAAAATCATGCCAGATTTATCCTTTTAAATTTTCACGGCATCAGAAGGGAATCACAAAGAAAGTGATATAAATGCCACCTGTATCCAAAACTTAAGTCACTACTACTAAATAACTTAGATATTTCTTCTGCTTGTTAAGCTATTGCTATTTCAGGAAGGTAGCTGCACCTGTCCTCCAATTACGAAGTTACCAACTTAAAAATTCAGAGAAAAGAAGAGGGTAATAGCTATCTATGGACACATGTTAGTATAAGAAAATCAAACCCTATAGCTGTTCCACTTTAAAGAGCCGCTGACCACCCGGCTTTTGAAAATTTCATTTTAACGCAATCAATATGATTATAAACATCTTGGCAACCAAAGGAATATGCACAACATCTTTAAGATTTATATTTGTTAAAACTACTAACATCAACATATTAAAAACAATAATTGTTAGAAAAGGAAATTATTATATAGACTTGGTGGCTAGGGGATGTTTTCTTCCAGGTTATCATGTGTGGAAGGAGGCGAGGTAAAGAATGCATAGGGGGTGTTGCTATTAATTTTGCTAAGACCATGTGATTATGGACTGATATCCCAAGCCCCTAGTTCGTCAACTGTCGATGATCATGCTTGTAATGAGCTGCCTAAGATGGAGTTGGAAAAACAGTGTGATTCTTATATTGATCAGTGCCCAAATCACTGGGTTGAACAATAGCAGGTTATTTAACAAAAATTGCTCAAATTTCTGGCTTTGGAACAATAGTGGGTTCTTTTAGAAAATAATGTTCAAATTTCCGGTTCTCTCCTAAGTGTCGCAGGTCTCTATACAATATGTTATCATGAAGTAAAAGCTGCTTTTTCTCTGGCTTTTGACTAAGACATGAAATAAAGTTTTCATTTCCATAAAGGAGATTTGAACAGAAGGGCTTATATTTACTGAGTGGAAAGTTACATGCATTTAGTTTACAAGAATAAGCCTCTTGGTTAGGTAAAAACTACAGTATGAGTAATACATATATATATATATATGTAAATGGATATTCTAAGCAGCCAAGAAAACTTAATGCTTTTTGTTTCAACAATTACAAGAGAATGAAATCAACTTACTTGGCTCCAATGGAATCCATGGTGCAAATGAATGGCTTGTCTTCATCTCCCAATCCAGCAATTACTGGCTGGCAGAAGTATGGACCAAACCTATGGCAAAAAAAAGTTGTCGCAAAACTTATCTCTGACAAACACACACACAAAAAAAAAGTGCACATTTTAAAGTGTAATTCCCACTCCAATTCTAACGCTTCCTACAAATTCCTCTCAACCTTGACATATCATAAAGGAAGGGCTTGAGTTTATTAGTAAAATAACCATCACTTTAAAAAGAAATACCTTTACTTTAAACCATGATAACCAGCGTTATTCAAAAGCACCATATAGCACCCCCCCCCCCCAAAAAAAAAAAAAACAAAATCTTATGTACAACTTCTCGACTACTCCTACAGTCCTACAACCTTAATTCACCAGCTATCATTAAGAAATCAGTTTCTCCCCTAATACCTTTTTTTTTTTTAATTAATCTGAATGCAGAACAAATCAAAAGTTAGAATTGGCAGTATAAAACATAACCAAAGCTTTCCATTTCTTCCATGAATGCTAAGAACTAAGCTGAAATGTTAAAAAAAAAAAAATCTAAGTAAGCCAAAAAATGAGTAAAAGAGGGGGTTTAAACAAACCTTTTCTCGTAAAGAAGCGCAGAAACAAGGTTAGCAAAAGTCTCAGGTTTCATGTCCCTTTCTTCTCTTAGCTGATACAATTTGTGCCGAAAGACAAGCCTTTGGTACCTTCAATTATTATTATTTTTAAAGCCCAAATATTAGGACAAAATATCTAATGATTTTTTTTAAGGAAAAAAAATGAAAGCAGAAAGGGGAAAATTAAGGGAAAATGGGGGGTACAAGGTCTGAGCATCGGTGGCGAGGCCAGAGAGACCGAGAAAGAGGCGATCGTGGATTTTATAAATCCTCTGGAAATCGGTGGCGATAGTTTGGAGTTGAACACCTAGTCTCCGATCGCTGGCAATGGCGAAGCAGTTCTTCCCTACCATGGCTACAAGGGCACTCCCATTGTACTCGAAGATCTGAATCATCATCATCATCATCATCATCCACCAAAACAATAAATTTTCTTTATTAAAATTAGGGTTTCAACAAAGAAAGTAAAAAAGAGATTAAAAACAAGAAAAAAAAATCGACATACCGACATCAGAGAATTAAGTATTCTTGCTATAAAATTTAATAAATTTCGGCGAGAAACTGATTTGATTTTAGCAAAAGCGAGTTTATAAAAGACTCTGAAGATGGCTTGGAGGTCACTCCAGTTTCCGAAGATCCAACCTTTGCATTTATTTTTCAAATTAATAAAAAAAAAAAGGAAAAAGTGTTGGGCTGGTGAGTTGGAACGAGTTTAACGGGCTCACTAATTCTAATATCTGCCTTCTTATCTCTCTTAGGCCTTGACCCAATATGTATGTTGGGCTCGCCTTTGCCCTCTTTCTCTCTTTTCTTTAATAGTTTGGTATTTAATTAAAATTAAATATGATATGATATAAAAAAAATAAAAGTATATAAATTTAATAAATTTATATAAAATTAATTAATAATAAATAATATTTTAAATATGATTATAATAAAAAATACATGAATTCTTTGGATTATTGTTACAAAATATTTAGGTTAGAAGAAGTTTGGTTAAAAAATATATATATTTAAAAAGTGCAATAAAAATATAATTTAATAAATTTTAAGTTTTTAATATTGTTATTAAAAAAATAATATGAATAATTAAAATGTAAAAAATATGTTTAAAACAATAAAAAATTTATAATAAAAAATTATTTTATTTAAAAATTAATTTTTAAATAATAAAAATATTTTTTTTTTAATTTTTGTTTTGAGTTGATAAACCATTGAACTATAGAAGCCATTTCTCCTTTTAATCAATTCAATATTATAAGATAAAACACACTTCTAAGTTCAAGTTACGCGGAACCGAGCTAAGGAGGCAGAAATATAAAATCAGCTAAAATAACTAAGCCAGGGGAGAAAGAAAGAAACGGAGAGAAAAGAAAACAAAGAAGAAAAGAAAAGAAAGGAAAAGAAAAGAAAAGACAAGCAAAGAAAAATCCCTATTCTCTTTTCTTTCTCTTTCTCCTTCTCCTTCGTCTGCTAATACTACCACTACTGCGACTTCCTTTGGCTTCATTTCCCGCAATCTTACTCCCACAGTTTCTTCCCCATTTCACACACTTTCTCTTTAAATTCATCTTTTCAAGAAATCAAAGCAATGCCAGCTTCTTCTTCAGGCAAGCTCTCGGCTCCCTCTTTTATTTTTTATTTTTTATTTTCCGTCTCAAATAATAATTAAATTTAATTTACCCAATTACCTGTTTCGTTTTACCTAGAATTAAAATTTAATTAAATTTTTTTTGACAGATGGTCGAGGTCGATGGAAGCGGCGGAAGCGAGAGCGAAGATCGAAACAACAGCAGGAAGAAAAGGACGTGGTTCCGGAGGAAGACGAAGAAGAAGAGAACAACAACGAAGACGTCGATAACCAAAACCTCGAGAACTCCGGGGACGATGCAGGCGAAGCCGTTTTGGATCCATCCTTAGCGGGGTCCAGCGAGAGTGAGGTCCTGGCCGACGGTGGAGTTCGCATCTCGGGGTTCCCCACCGTGGTGAAGCGAACGGTGAATCGTCCTCACAGTTCCGTAATGGCGATCGTGGCGTCTGAATGGGCGGGTTTGGTTGGGGATATCAAGGGGCATCAGCAGGTGGAGCTTCCGGTTTTGGAGAATGTTTCTTACGGGCAGTTGCAGGCGGTTTCAACTGAAGCTCCCGTTGTTGATCCGGAGAAGTATGTGATTACCCCTCCTCCTATAATGGAGGGGCGTGGTGTTGTTAAGAGGTTTGGGAGTAGGGTTCATGTCCTGCCAATGCATTCAGGTTTGGTTCCACTTTCTTTTTAACATCTCCATGCTTTAAACTTTTGCGTGCTTTCATTCAATTCTGAGTCTTGACTATAAAGAATAATATAGAAAAAAGTCTAGTTGTTAAAGGACAACGAGGTTTAATTTGAAAGCGTTTCTGATAAATGAAGGATATAAATCGATTGAGCTTATTTATGTTAATTCACTAAGTTGTATTGAGATGTAGGATTGAAGAGTTTGAAAGGTTTGGCTTTCTTCCGATGCTTCTTTGTGAACTTACGTTGTAATATTTCGTGAAATTTCTTTCTTTGCCAGCTTGTATATTAAGATTAACTGTTGGAAAGGCCCTTTGGGGAAGTATATACTCAAGTTCCTTTCTGTATTTGACTGGGGAACTTTATATTGATTTTTATGTGACTTGATTAGTACCTAGGGTAAACCTTGGGTTGATTGGACTCTTAGAAAGGTCTTGAATCTTGATCTAGTTCAGAAAAGGGATGGAATCTAAACGAAAACAAAAGTTAAGCAATTTGCACTTGGGTTGGTTCTGTTTATATGATATGAATTATGTGTTAGTCTGTTGCTTAAAGAGTACAAACAGGATGTTACAACACATTTTCTTTTGTTGAGCTCTGAGCATATCTTACTCTCTCACTCTCTTACTAAAATCTTGTTAGTCGTGTATTAATATTTGGTTCTGTTTGTGGGGTTCCCTTGGAAGCAGAGTGGTTTTCACCAGCTACAGTGCATCGACTAGAAAGACAAGTTGTGCCACTTTTTTTCTCTGGGAAATCACCAGAACATACGCCAGAAAAATATATTGAATGTAGAAACTACATTGTTGCCAAATACATGGATAACCCAGAGAAGAGAATTACTGTTTCTGATTGCCAGGGGTTGATAAATGGTATCAGTAATGAGGATTTAACTCGAATTGTTCGGTTTCTTGATCACTGGGGAATTATCAATTATTGTGCAGCTGCGTCAAGTCATGAGCCATGGAATGGTGCATCCTACTTAAGGGAGGATCCAAATGGAGAGGTTCATGTACCATCAGCTGCTATAAAGTCCATTGATAGTTTGATCAAATTTGACAAGCCCAAATGTAGGCTTAAGGCAGCTGATGTTTATTCATCATTGGCATGTCACAACAATGATATCTCTGACTTGGACAACAGAATACGAGAGCGCTTATCTGAAAACTATTGCAGTTCTTGTTCTCAGCCTATTCCTACTTCGTATTATCAGTCACAAAAAGAGGTATGTGAGTTTATGCCTCTGGTAATCTTTACATCTTTCACGCTAAGTCTTAATAGTCCTTTCCATTATTCGTCCAATCAATTTCTTGCTGCATTTGTACAATTTTACCTTAAAAATTTAAAATATTATAACATACATTCAGCTATGTATGATATGAAACCGAACTAGAATTACCATATACGAGGGAATGAGTTCTACAATATTTTATTAATAATTTAGTTTTTGGAGAAAAAATAATGCCTCAACATATTATTAGAGAAAACCCTTTTCAGTTAGGATTTTGGCAGGTTTCAATATATCAGCATGTTCACTGCCTAGCTGACTCCTCCTTTGATGTTGGGGCTAAAATGATGTCTTCTTAATTACTCATCTAGCAATATATACTTTTTTAAAATGCACATGAGAATGCCTTCCACAATGTAAATTGGCTAATATTGATACTTCGGTTTTGGGAATTTTTCAACTGGATATATGCTGTTAGTGATTCCATCTCTGGGTGCAGTTTCCATAATGTTTGGAACACTAGGACCTATTGTACATAACATTTTCCAAAATGTTGTCTTATCTGATTTGTACTACTGTTGCTTTAATCTGTATGAAATAAAGTCGCTGAAAGTCTATATTTCTTATGTGCTGTGAGGGTTCCAGGTATTTTTTAATTTGGTGCTGGTGGTCAAGAAACAAACAACATTAGATTTCTATCTTTATTTTTAGACAGTGAAGTTTCTTGCTAAAGTAAGCACTTGTTTCTGGTAACTAATTCTACTTCACCATAGGATGCAGTTTAGAAAGCTCAGTTAGAGAGTGCTTGGCTTGACTTGATTTGGATTCTGATCATCTATTAACTCTTTCAGTCTAAAAGGGATAAATTTTGATAATTAGATCATTGTGGAGACAAATTTAAAGTGCTGTTGCTCGAGTCTGAAATGTTTAATGTTTTATGTGAAAACGAAGCATTGTGGGAATTCATTAACTGTCTTTCAAGATGTTGGTTTACCTAAATCTTGCTGGTAATTATGCTTATTTGTTGCTATTATTGGCTAATTGACAGGTTGATGCACTACTTTGCTCTAATTGCTTCCATGATGGGAGATTTGTTTCTGGTCATTCAAGTATAGATTTTGTTAGGGTAGACTCAACTAAAGATTATGATGACCCAGATGGAGATAGTTGGAGTGATCAGGAAACACTACTGCTGCTTGAGGCATTGGAAATTTACAATGAGAACTGGAATGAAATAGCTGAGCATGTTGGTACTAAGTCAAAAGCACAATGCATACTTCATTTTCTACGTCTACCCATGGAGGAGGGCCTATTGGAAGATATGGAAGTTCCAAGCATGCCCAAATCGGTTGTTTCAAATGGAGATAGCTGTGGAAGATTGCATGCAAATATGAATGGGAGTCTACCAGGTTTATTATTTATCTAGGGTCTTTACCTTATGGAATGAAGATGTTATGTCTGTACTTTTTTTGTCTAATTTTTGCATGCACTTTAGGGCCCAGCCTTCATGATGCAGATTCTGAAAGCAGACTTCCTTTTGCGAATTCTGGGAATCCAGTTATGGCTATGGTATGTGACAAGTTAATTTAGGCACCAAATTACTCTTTCAATCTTTTCTTAGTAACTTGAGATTTATATTTATGAATGTGTTACTGTGGAGAGTGAGCACAGAATCATTCAGCATTTATTTCTCTAGTAATGGCCTCAATTAAAGTTCATTAATTAATAATACTTTCATGTACTCTGCTGGTATCCTGGATAACCATCTTTTGGCAATAGAGAAATAGGGAAGATGGAAATGCTACTAGTATTGGAATTATCTTTTTGTCTTCTCGGTCAGACAAGTGGTGGAATGATGATTAGTATTAGGACACTTTTTTGTTGTCATAGCAAATTCACATGTTGAACTTATTCCCTTACTGCAACAGGTAGTTGGGATGAGAGAAGTTGTAAAAAGATTAAAAAAAATGAAAGAAGCCGATGAGGATGAATTGCTGTCTTAACAAATTTCCCAAACTAGGCATCTTTTATTTTGGATTCCGTCATTAATGATTTTGCTTACAAGAGTACTTTTGCCCCAAGAGATAGTGATTTTAAACAAAGATGGATCTAATTGTGTTGCTAGCTTTTGCATACATGGTTCTAACTAGTGGAAAGTATTCTAGGTTGCTTTTCTGGCCTCTGCTGTTGGACCCAGAGTTGCTGCAGCTTGCGCCCATGCATCCCTCGCAGCTTTGTCTGAAGATGTGCACAAGGAAGGTTCAGGGCATGGTAATAGGTTAGTGCATATCCCCATGATTCTAAGACCTTTGATGGTATGATGATGAGATTTTTCTTTAGTGTCACTTTTATTGGCGTATCATGGCTTCTGTCGAAAGCATGAAGATTATATGAATTAAATATTGAGGATTTCATTGCGTTGACAGGATTGGACCTCTGTGAAGCATTTTGATCAAAATTTTTGCATATTAATTTTCTAATTAAGATCCCATTTTAACTGTGAAGGGTGAACATGGAGAGTTTACATAGTAGAGAAGGTGGCTTTCATGGTTCTATTCATCAAAAAGGTTGGCCATAAGTTCAACTTTCAATATTTTCACTATATTTTCATTTCTTTTCTGTAACGTTAGTTTTATGTATTCTGAATTATTTTTATGCAAAAACATCAGAGGAGAACTCAACAGCACGTGGTTCATCTGGTCAAAGTGAGCCGGAGGTTCATCCGCTACCTGCAGAAAAAGTCAAAGCTGCTGCCAAAGCTGGTCTTGCTGCTGCAGCTATGAAGGCAAAACTATTTGCAGATCATGAGGAACGAGAAATTCAAAGACTATCAGCTAATATCATAAACCATCAAGTACGTTTTTCTTTTCCTTTTCTTTTTTTTCGTTTCTCTTTTTCACATGCATTGGCTTTTCAGGATATATTCGTTGTAATTTGCTGAAAATTTGTTGCTGAAAAATGAATTGACCATCTTTTGAAGACTTGAAACCAGGACTAAAGGGGACTTTGTCATGTTGTATGATTGCATTACATTATTTAGCCTAAAAATTGGAACAAAAGAAAGCCAAAGGGGCATTCCTCTTTTTCGAAACTATAAACTTAGATGTGGCTTAAGTTTGAAAGATTCACTGAGAAGTTCTACACCTGTGTATGTCATTCTACTGTTGACCTTTAAATCATCTACGGATGTTGCTTCTAGGTTGAAATTTACATGTTTCTTTAACTCATGATTCGCATATCTGTTACATCAATGTAAGTCGATGTACAAACTAGGTATTCCTGGCTGGGAGATTGATAGATTTTGTGTTTTCTGTTTGTACATGCTTTCGGAAACCAGAGGCTACCAAAAGTATCAAAGCTCTATACTGAGATGCCATTGCCCCTTTAGCATCCCCAATAAGTTACCTCTTATCATTATTATTGTGGTGGATGTAGGAAGACGGAACGGTTATATATTTGGAGCTTCGATTTAAAATTCATACCAATGGGACCTCCTAAACATTCTATTTTCTCTTACCTTTAATATGAATTGTAGATAAACTTGTTTTCAATCTGTAACTCAGCTGAAGAGATTAGAGCTGAAGCTGAAGCAGTTTGCAGAAGTGGAAACCTTACTCATGAAAGAATGTGAACAAGTGGAGAAAGGAAGGCAAAGGTTTGCTGCTGAGAGGGCCCGCATTGTATCAGCACGGTTTGGACCTGCCGGAGTCGCATCACAAATGAGTCTACCTGGTGTTGCTTCTCCCATGGCGAACAATAACATTGGCAACAACCGGCAACAAGTAATGTCAGCCTCGCCTTCACAGCCAAGCGTTTCTGGATATGGCAGCAACCAACCAGTACATCCCCATATGTCATTCATGCCACGTCAACCGATGTTCCCAATGGGCCCAAGGTTGCCCCTTATGGCCATGCAGGCGGCGTCCACTTCGGCTCCTTCTAATGCTATGTTCAACTCCCCAGGGAATACACAACCTTCCATTAATCATCCACTAATGAGGTCAGTATCTGGAACTAGCTCTGGTTAAGTTTGAAAATGGAAGATTCGAGTGTAAGTTTGGATTTTATGGTTGAATTGCATTGGCGTCGTTGCAGATAGTCTGGACAAACAGTGGAAGCATCTTGCAGCTTCTATGTATAGTAGTTACCTGCACCAATGTTTAGGCCCTCTATTGTAACATCGTACAGTTAACGTAGCTTTCGGATTTAATTATGAATTGTTGAGATTAATGACCCTGTCAAAGAGTCATTATTAACCTCGAAGTTCAAACATGCTTCTAAACGTCTTCATCATACGACTCCCTAAGTGGAGCTTAGAATTGTTTTGACTTTCCTTTTCCTTTCTACAAAGAAGACTAAATTGGGATTGGATAAGGAGCACAGCTGTTTAAGTTTAAATTTTAAACCTATGGAATATCATTTTTAAGAGTCACCGAATGAATCATTTGAATTAAGTTTTATGCTAATCTGTTCAACACACGGAGATAACTGCAATCTTTTTTTTTAATTAAAATTCTAACAATTGAATCCTTTCCGTAAAGCTACACCGATGATTATCGTCAAAGGTTATGACATGTGAGAGAGTGACTGGGCTACAGTTCTAAGAGTTCATTTTATATTAATATTTATAACTAGATTTAAATAAAAAAATATTATTTAAATAATAATTTAGGATGCCTTAATTTGAATTATGAAAATTTTTAGCAAGATCTAACCCAGTTCAGGTTAAATTTATTGGGCTGAACGAGCTACTAAAGAACACTTCTAATGACGTGTGTACCATGTATGGTAGAAGGGGTGAGGAAATATAAAGAAATGCAATAACCATCTGGGAAAACAGCTTGCTTTGAAATTCTTGTAAACAATTTTTTTCCCGTATAAAGAGATGGGATGAAAGAAATTCCGAGGAGGGAGACGGCTAGGCTCAAACCCAAGTTACTCAAATAATGAGTCAAGTCAAATTAAAATATTTTAATACTTAATAGATTCGTGAGTTTAATTGAATTTTTAATTTTCAAATATATTTAATATATGTAAGGAAATAATAAAAATATTTATAATTTTATCAAATCTAATTGAGTTTATTAAATCGAGTTCAGATTGCTTGAGTAAATTAAAGGTCAAAACTTGGGTATAAAAAAAAATTTATCAAACTTGAACTAAATTTCGAGTCTTAAATTTTTTAATCGAGTTAGGTTCAAATGTAGAAATGGATGGATTCGATTCAGCTTGATTTATTTAGTTATTTTAAACTGATGATGGCCAATTGTTGAAATCCACTTGAGTATGAATATATAAACTCTTCTTCTTTAAGAAAACTGATATTACAAGAAATTTAAATGAATGACTTGCATGAAATGAACTTTTTTTAAAGAAGGTTTGTTATTGGTCACACTCGCTTCCTAAAAAGAAAGAGGTTATAATATAATATAATATAATATAATATAATATAATATAATATAATATAAAGAATATGACAGTGGGAAAAATTAAACTGAGTATAATAAAAGTCTCATATCCGTTCACCAACTGCAACATGATGTTTGAATAACTTAACAATGTATGACATATTAATGGTCAAATATTCATAGTCAATTTTTATGTAATAGATTAAACTCAGTTAGAATTATATCTATTTATGAGTCAGATAATTTATTTTATTTAAATAAAAATATTTTTAATTCGAATTGATTCGATCTAAATTATTATTTTATATAATAAAAAAATTTATTTAAATTTGGTTGAAACTAAATTACGTTTCACTTTTATGTAATTTACAATAAAAAGGAGTCCTTCCATTTTCCTTGGGGCTTGAGATAAGTACAACTTTGTCTATCAAATAAATAACCAATATTTAACAAAATTGCAATGCAAGCCTTTATATAGAAGGCATGATTAATTTGATTATCCTTGAAATAGAGCTAAACACTTTTTTTTTTTCAAAAAAGTCCAAACCCGGCCCATTCCGCATCAGAGACGAGTTGGGGCGATGACCTAAAAGATGAACAGGATAAAGCTGGCGAGCCATAGAATGACGAAAGTGACCTGCGGCTTGACACCGACCGTCGAGACAGCGTCTCATGGTCCGAAACATACTCAGGTTGGGGTTTTCGGGTCATCTTCTTGCTTCCTTTTCGTCTAAGCAATGGTGATGGGAAGCACCCGGGTTCAACACAATCAGGTCGGAGCCGGGTAGGTTGATCAAACCGCCAACGTTCGGAGCGGGAACGTGGGGTGGACCTAAAAGAGTGAGTTCGGGGTTCCGGAGTTAGGAGCAAGATCGATCCAGGTGGTGGGGGTTTAAGCTTTGGTTGACGAGGAGGAGGAGGTCCTGGTGGTGGTGAAGTTAGCAATGAACGTTGGTTTATGAAAGGTGATGCTGGTGGTGGCAATGGCGGAGGTGGTTGCTTTGGCCTCGCCTTTTGCTGTTTCTGTGGTGGTTGTTGGACCTTGGGAACACCGGGTCGGATCTCCCACTTAAAAGGAACAGCTCCAGGTTTTGTGAATGAATCATCGACTGCCATTATTTTTCTAACTGAAAGTAACTATCAAAGTAAAGCTGAAGAGCATGAGCAACTGGCAAACAAGCTTTTTTTTTATATATAGTTGGGGTGGCAGCTAGGATCTCGGCGGAATTAAAGGCATAAAGGTAGGATAGAAGTAGATGTAGGCACAATCTTATGACTACTATTTTGTTATTTTGATTTTTATGATAATCGATTATAATTTATAATTAATTAATATTTATTATATTTTTAATTAAAATAAATAGGAAAATAATTAAAGTCGAATTTCAATTCATGGGTTACATTTATTATATCTTTAGCAGTAATAAATATAATTAATAATGATATATCCAAGCTCATAGGGTCCATGCACGTATTTGAGTTGGACTCTTTAAGGTTAATTATAGAAACAGAAGATTCAAACATCTGTCAAGAACTTGAGCTAGAATTTTCAGCATAGAATTCGAAATCAAGGGGATTTTCCTTTGATTTGGGGATATAATTGGATTTAACCTCATTGTCGTTTAGAGTTTTTTTTTTTTTTCGAATTATCAAATTAGAATGTTAAAAACCCCAAAAACTGTTGGTTCGAAGGGGCAAACTAAGCAGCAAAGGCTGGAACTGAACCAGGACGGCTAGTGTTTATAGCTATGGAGATTTGCATTTTGGGCTCTCTCGTCCACCAGACAAATCTGTTACCCATGTTCGTATCAAATATATATATATATTTAATACAAAAATTTTTTAATATTTTTTATATTTAAAAAATTAAATCACAATAATATTAAATACAGATTCCTGTGACATATCTGAACATTATCGTAAGAGCTGCAATGCACTGAGTGTGAGGTACGGTGCTCCATTCAAATATTTGTAATGAATCTCATGATATGCTATGATATCCGTGACAGGCTTGTTGCAAATGGTAGGATTAGCTGTACTCCTCCCCTGATTTTGCCTTCGTTAAACGTAAAATGTAACTTCAATGCTTCAAATGGGTAACAATCTTATTGCTGTCTCACCATTATGATAGCAGCAACAAAATTATAAACGAAAATTCATTTGTAACCAAACATGTATTCATACTTTTCATTTTTTTTAAAATATTTATTTAACATTTAACTTTTACACATATTTAAATATAAATATAAAATATAATCTTTTAAATATATAAAAAATTTTATAAAAAGTTTGAATATATCCATATAAAAAACAGTCATATTTTTAATGTTACTTTAATTTATTATTTTTTTTGAAGTATCCGTATTCAATGTATGTTTGGATATAATTATAAGAATAGGATCTTTCAATAACCTTCCAAATACATAAAAATCTTAAAAAAATTAATTATACCCATGTTGAATATATATACGTGTTTGATACACACCCGAATTCAAGTAATATAAAATATCAACCGTTAATCCGAATAACATAAATCTCATAATTTTTCTTTTCACCATACCAAACAATCATTGCTATTTTTCGGAGTGCCATTAGATTAGAAATCAATCAGTTAAAAAAGAGAGCTTAAAACTTGACGTTACAAGACAAAAGACATGTTAAAATGACAAGAGATTCAAAAGGAGATGGACCCATTTTCGGTGAATATGAGGCGCAACAACAAAAGTATGAAAAGCCGTTTTGTTTGCATTTTTACAATTCAAAAAGGTTAAATCTCACATTGTCCTCGAAACTCCCTGCATCCCACTCTAGGCTGTCCCGCTAACTTTCAAAACAGAATTCCTGCAAGCATGTTACACGACGCTCGCGTCTTGTCTCGCTGGCCAATTCCAGCGGCTGCTAATTACTCATCGGCACCATCTACTAGACGGTGCAGGCCAATGAGCAAAATATATGAATGACACCAATAAACCGATGAAATACAAGTCGATTTTCCGTTATGCAACAACCAAAATGAACTTACCGAAACCTATTATTTAATTTAATTAGTTCGTATAACTATTTTTATGAGATAGTATTTTACAAATCTGAATTTAAACATTAAAATTCAACTACCACTTCCTATATTCTAAAGCTGTGGCCTTCATTGTAAAAAGATAATAATAAAAAAAAATTATGGAGTATGGTAGCTTCCAGGGGGAAAAATGGGGCAAGGAAGAAAATAAATTTATAAGCCAACTTCAGAAGTACTGTATTCTAAGTTAATTCGATGCTGCTCGTGATTAGTAACCCAATTTCAATCTTTAATACAAAGAAAGCTAGAGCTGAATAGGAATTTTACTGAAAGGTAGCAGAGTTATATAGGTCTATGTTACTTGGACCCAGGAGTAAATGTTAGATAGAGTATATTCAATTTTTTTTAAAGTTTTTTATGTGATGAAAGATTTTCAAAAGATCATATCTTCGTATCCATAATCGAAATATGCAGATACAAATAATTTTAAAAAAAATAAAGAGTTAAAGCAACATAATTACAGACCCGGATAAATTTAAAAGATCCAGTCAGCGCTACTATTTCTTAGCTTTCGTTGCCGACTGCCGAGTTATAGTAACCAACCAAGAAAAAACCAAATAGGTTTTCACAATACGAATGATTTTTTATGGAAAACAAGAAGCAATTTAGTGAACTTTACTTCAATATTTATAAACTGAAAAATAAAAATAGCAGCACACTTATGTTGGTCCGACTCTTTAATTTTTTTTAAAGTACTTGTGTTTGACACACATGTACAATGTATATCCGTACATGGATATCCTCCTAAAACCCTCTAAGTGCATAAAAAAAACATTAAAAAAAATTAAACATATTAATATCGAACACATACTCATATCCAATAGTCACACTTGAGTCTTAATAACTTAGCAGGGCACAACCAAAAGTTAATGTGGTGACAGTAAACTTGTATGCTTCAGCCAAACTCTTGCAAATTCAAGCTTTCTGTTCATCTGGCATATCATTTGCCTCAGCAACCGCATCAAATAACTGGAAGACGAGTCATATTATTGTCAGATATACACCTTAACAATGGGTGACTAATCATGGATGGAAACTAAAGAAAATGGATACCCTTCTGCAATTACAACGTTATCTTGATTCTTTGCTAAATCAAAGTTACCTCATTGGCATGCAGCATAAAATGCCTTAATAAAATCTCGAGGGAGAACCTGATCAATAGGA
>JAQSVH010000008.1:11550945-11561950 GCA_029448705.1 Adansonia digitata
TGTACCCTAACATTCGGACAATTTACGGAATCAAATTCAGAGTTAATTGGCCAACCATGCATCAACTGTTTCATGCAGTGGAGCGGCTCCAATTACAGATCATTTCCCCGAACAAGGTAGGATTATATTATCATAAATATAATATAAAAAATAATTATAATATAAAATATTATAAAAAATATGAATATAAAGAATATATAAATATATTAAAATTTTATATAACGTAAATTGTTACTATATAAAAATTTATATAAATATTTAATATCTTAAATATAATTATATCATATAAAAATATATAAATATAATACTACCGCTCATGTCAAATTAACTCTATGTATTAAATTGTCAATACTCATAGATAATTAATATAGTTTTTATAATAATAATATTGTATTAAATGTAATAATAAATAATTTTCTTTATTATATATAAGAGGGTGGCACCAATTAATTATATTTTAATTTTTTTTAATTTAATATATTATTTTTTATAAAATTAAAAAATAATGTATTAATTATTTTTTTTTGTAAATATTATCTTAATCAATGTCACTAAACATTTTTTAACTTTAAAAAGTGCCCTTGAGTTATTTGTTAGCAAACTTCTAAGTTATACTACTGATTTTGTACATTACATTTTGGGTTTATATTGATGCATTTATAATGTATATATCTATGCACTGTTAATGAATATCATATAATATCAATTTATTAAAATTTTTAAAAATAAATATAGATAATTTTATTTTTAATGAAGTGATAAGATCTGTTTCATTGATAGTATATAAATATATATATACTATCAATACATTAAATATAAATCTTTTTATTCTAACTAGCAATCGTGTGATCTATTACATTAAACTCTTATTTCTAACACAAAACTTAGAAAAGTTTATCCAAAATTAAAACCAAAAAACTGATTGTGTATCAAATCTAATAGTTTAAGTCTCTCAAACACCGTTTTTATTTTAAAGTAAAATTTAGAAAAAGGTATATGTGGAGTTATATAACCCTTACAAAACTTAGAAAGCGAGTGTTAAAAGAGATAATAATAATAATAATAATAATAATAATAATAATAATAATAATAATTTTGACCTCTTAAGCATTTAGAATTGAAAGGGTTGATTATTAAATTACATATATCCCCAATCCTTCCCCAAAGATTAAAAAAATTAAAAAATAAAAAGAAAGAAAGGAAAGGAAAGCTTGTTTGATTGTAATTTATAATACAATGGAATCCGTTGACAAAGTGAATATTAAATAAAAAGGGGTCGATGATCTATGGTCTTTCAATCAGGTTTGCCTATTTGCTTGCTTAACCCTTAAACTATGGCTTGAAGAGCTATATACCATGTCCACGTGTGGGAGGTGAGGGACGGTGATGGGGGCTACAATCTACAAGACCAAGAGGATGAATCAAAACATTATATATCAAGGCAAATTCGGGAGGGTCGGCAAAAGATTATAAATTACGAGTAACGAAGAAGAAGAAGAAGAAGAAAAAAAGGATTAAGTTTTATGATACTTTTAGTAAGAAAAAGGGAATATATTGCACATGATTGACCCTTAATCATGCCATCTGGCGTGGATTAATTATATAATTTGCATTTTTGGACTCCAATTATTTTGGGATTGTGGACTTATTTTAAGGCTTATTTGTTGGAAATAAATATGGGTTTAATTAATGAGAAATTATTTCATTTGTTGCTAACATTTAGAACTGACTTCCCTTGAAAACAAAAATCAATCAAATGATTAAAATTTTATTAACAATATGATTAGTCATCAGAGAAAGTATGCTTCTGTTTTTGTGCACTACCAGTAAACATCTTAAAAGCATGAGCACTGCTACATGATTTGTTTTTTCTTTATTTTAAAATTTATTTTATTAATTAAAATAATTATTTAAAATGATAATTTTAAAATATAAAAAAATCGTTATATCAAATGATAATTTTTCTTAAGAAATCATCATTCAAATGATAATTTTCTTTTTTTGGTAGGTTGAATGGCGAGGCAGGCATTTCAATTAACATTTTGCTAAAAGCATTGACCTTGTTTTTATTTGTTTAATTAATTAAATTAATTAAATTAATCACTGTGTCACCGTCCGCCGTACCTCAACCCAACGTTAAACGGTTACTTCAAGAAACAAGAAATAATGGTTAACAAATATCCAACATAACGGGAAGGGAACCCTTTTGCTTTTCCAATAAATAGGCCTAAACCTTCTTCCCTTATTAACCAAAAAAACCTCCAAACTTAGCTAAGCATTCACGCAAACTTTACTGATCTCTCTTTTCCTAGGTCCTAAGTTAATCTTTGTCTCGATCACTTCAATGGCAATTCCGGTGATTGATTTCGCAAAGCTCAATGGTGAGGAGAGGGCCAAGACACTGGCTCTGATTGCAAACGCATGCGAGGAATGGGGATTTTTTCAGGTACACTTTCCTCATCTTTAAACTTAGAGGAAACAATGATAACAATATTAGTTTTGGTTTGGTCGATCTGTAATATGAAGATTCTTGAGTTAATTTTGTTGCAGCTGGTGAACCATGGGATTCCAGAGGAGTTGCTGGAGAGAGTGAAGAAGGTTTCAACCGAGTTCTATAAGTTGGAAAGGGAAGAGATTTTCAAGAACTCGAAGCTGGTGAAGTTGTTGGATGAGAGTGGTGAAAAGTTGGAGAATGTGGATTGGGAAGATGTCATTACTCTCATGGATGATAATGAGTGGCCATCTGAAACACCGGGATTCCAGTAAGTAACAACAAGTTAAAAATATTCTTTAAATGCTTCGAGTTATGATTGGATATGGTGGAATTTAACTTGTTGATGATGTTCATGACAGGGAAACCATGAAAGAATACAGATATGAGCTGAAGAAATTGGCTGAAAAAGTCATGGAAGTAATGGATGAAAATTTAGGCTTACCAAAGGGTTACATCAAGAAGGCGTTCAACGATGGAGAAGGTGATGATAATGCTTTCTTTGGCACCAAGGTGAGCCACTACCCACCATGTCCGAACCCTGAGAGGGTGAATGGTCTTCGAGCTCACACTGATGCCGGCGGCGTGATCTTACTCTTCCAAGACGACCAAGTCGGAGGCCTTCAGATACTGAAAGGTGGGCAATGGATCGACGTCCAGCCATTGCCAAACACCATCGTCATCAACACCGGCGATCAGATCGAAGTCCTCAGCAATGGCCAGTACAAGAGCGCTTGGCACCGTGTCTTGAGCTCCACCGAAGGTAACAGGCGATCGATCGCTTCGTTTTACAACCCATCCCTTACAGCCACCATAGCTCCTGCACCACAGCTGGTGGTGCAGAAATCGAACCCAGAACTGGAACAAACTTATCCCAAGTTTGTTTTTGGCGATTACATGTCTGTTTATGTTCAGCAAAAGTTCCTCCCTAAAGAACCAAGGTTCCAAGCCGTAAGGGCCATGTAACAGCAAGAAGATAAGAAGCTAAAACCAGAAATTATGATTTTCCTTTTAATACTTCTACTTTCTTTCTCGTTATATAGCTAGTTCAAACTATGAGTCCGACTGAGTGTCTTAGATATATTTAGTTTTTTTTTTTTTTAAGTTTTATATATATTTAAAATATTAATCAAACACAAGTATCGGGTAAGAGTATTTCTTGCCTAAAGTGGAGAGCACTTCTTTCCTTAAAAATGAAATTACAGTGAAGGATAGAGAGCTCAAGTGTATTGTATTTCTAGTGTGTTCGCTTTTGGAGTTGGCACTGTTTCTGGGGTGATGAACAGGGTGTGATCAGCTTATGCACTTGCTGAAGTTGGCTCTATAAATTAGAATCATAAAATATTTTATGGGTTCTACTCTTTATTTTAAGTACAATCTCGGATACTACATAGTTACGTGATAATTAAAATATATAATATAAATTATTAATGTATTAAAATTTATATTAAATAAATAATATAAAAATAATAAATACACAACGGGAATATACATATTATCGGATTTAATTTTAAAAAACAAATTTTGAGTCTTTAACTTGGTCGTTGTCCTTCATTATTATTGGGATTTTCCTCTCTTTCCTAGAGTTTAATTTTCGGAATTATTTAAGATAAAAATAGATGCGTCTGAAGAAAAATGTGCCAAAATCTATCAATCTAACCTAAGATTTTCTTTCCAGTTAGATTATAAAAATGGCAAAGAATTCATATTTAGACTTAGTTTAATATTGTTATTTGAAAAAGTTTGAGTAAAAAAATTTTTTGATTGAAATAAGTATATTAAAAAAATATTTTTATTAATTAAAATAAAAATAATACGTTTATCAATACAGTACTAATTATTTTAATTTGACCAGCAGCAGTGAAGATTTCTAGCATCAACCAAGACACGAATGCCTCTTATAGCCATGCTTACATTATTTTACTAGCCAAACTGCATCAGGCTGAAGTGTAGGACGACGTATATCCGAAAGTCTCTTCGGTTCACAGTAAGGCAGAAGTAATGGAAGGTTAAGATTATGAAAACGAAAAAAGAGAAATTGAAAGGTAAATCCTTATAAGCTAAGGTAGCTATCCCTTTCTTTTATCGTTCATGAAGTACTGTAAGTATACCGGCAATGCATTGTTCCGTTTCACGTTATTTTTAATTAGTTGATATGTTAAAATATTAAACATAAATACAATACGTATTAAAATGTTGAATTAATCATTTTTAAACTTTTCATATTTATTATATTACTTTTGTGTTTATTAAATATGTCATGTTAATATCATGTTTTTGTATTGTGTTTAAAATTATTAAACATAATTGAAAGGTAAAAGTCCTATCATGCATGCATCATAAATAGGGGTGTAAATGAGACACCTACACTCAGCAAACTAATTGTATTTAACTCTAAAAAAACTCAAATTTGACTCAATCATTATAAAGTCGAGTTTAAATTATTAAATGAGTTGAATTCAAATATCCTAGTGCTTGACTCGAATAGTTTGTAAACTTGATCAAACTTGGTTATTTTTAATTAATAATGAAAAATCTCAATTTTGAAATCGAGCATGGGAATCAAACTCGCGTTTCACTGGGCAAGGGAACCTAATCAATAGAGCTTGAGCAGTTCGATTTTTATCTCGAATCAAGCTCAAGCTTTATAAGTGAAGCTCGACCGAACTTGAGCCAAGTTTGGAGCCTCAAATAATCAGTCGAGCTCGAACTTCTTATATCTTGAGCTTAACTCGACTAAATTACATGTCATGCTCTGCATGGACAATTGAAATAATTTCAACATCAAAGAACATTCCCCAAAAACTCTATCTGCACAATTCCCTTACCAAGTAGCAGAAATAATACAGCTGAATTTGATACACAGCTTTTTCATTATTATCATTATTTCAAATTCGTAGGCTGAAAGTATTTGTACAATTTAAGGGTGAAAATTAACAAACTATACTTTCATGGGGAACCCTATGTTGATAATGTATAATATTCACTATTTACATTTGTTCAGCCATGTTATTCCGACATTCGTATCCGACACATTTCTGGACATGAGTATGAAGCTATTACCTTTCAAGGACCTCATAAATATATAAAAAAAAAAACCAAGAAAAAATTGAACATATCTGCATTCAACACTCTTACCGAGTCCGAATAACATAGCTGTACAGCAACTTACATGAAGCTTTCAACCTACTTCTGCGGATGAAGAAAACTTTTCTACTCAGATGTCAGAGGGGCTTTCTACAGGGCTTTCTGATCCAATCTTTCATTCCAGTTCAGGCAACGAATCAAGCTGGGGAACAAATAACCTGTTTGGTCGGATTCATTGACGGTCGGAAGGGGGTGCTGGCTCATACTATTCTCACAGAATGTCCTCGTGAGAGTTGCTGCCTTCTCTTCTCATCAAACGAAACCCAAGCATTACTCCAAGCATCGTCAGGGATCTGCGAAAACCACAAACAACAATGTTTTCATAAGGCATTTTGGTAACTTTCGCTAAGAAATTTCTATTAGATACAGATTATGATACTGTGTTGTCATCTTTAATGAGCTCTGAGACACAGTGTGGCATATTCATACAATCTTTATTGCCTGCTTTAGCAGCAAGTGCCCTCAGCTTGTGCAAAAGAAACCCGAAAGTACCCACTGGACTATAACCTTTATAACAAAGATGAGATGCAGTTTCAGAAACACTTCATACATGCTATGTTGCACCAATTCTTCATTTTGTTTTATGAAATACCCGTGTCTAACATCCGTGTCCAACAAATTTTCAGGCATAGGTATAAGGGTATAACTCCCAAAAGACTGTACAAATACATAGAAAAACTGAAAAAAAAAAAATTAAACATACCCATGTTAGATACATACCCATATCCAGGACTCACACCCGAATACAAGTAACACACACTTCATTTATGTAAATCTCAACATTTACTTCTGTTAAGCTAATGAGAATTCAACATCGAATATAGCGACTAAGCGTTACTAAGAAGGGTTTACAAAGTAACATCAAATGAGGTATTGAGCTCTCAAAATTGGAACACCGTTCCACGTAACCCCCGAAGGTTAAACACTATCTTTCTCTATCTCATCCTCGATTAAAACACCTTTCTTAGAATTATTCAAAACACCCAAGAAAGTCAAAAAAAAAAAAAAAATAGTTACAAACAAGAGTCCAACTGGCCAATCGATGGTTTGTCAGGCAACACTCTCTACTTATCTTTCTTTGTACCAACCGTACCCACAAGCAAATTCCGGCCAGGTACAGCACAGAAATGATTTTTATTTTTTATTCTCATATGCCAATGAAAATAACAAGTTGAATCATCAAGGATTGCAAACAGCAATAGATGAATCTTCAAATAAGATAGCAAAGATTTGATAACACCCCCAAATCCTGGAAAAGCACAACAAATCTTTCACATCAGGGTTAGAAGAATTGACGCTGATGCCCGGCATACACATTATCATACCTATACTATATATGTAGATAATATGCTGAAAAACTAAGGGGATTGATAGACCAAGCAAATCAAAGCACTTAAATTTGTTCTTCCCTTATTTGCCTCTTTTTATGAGCACTGAGCAATAATGCACCAAAAAAAATTCATGAACTTTTTTCTAACACAGCACACGAGAAATGACAAATCCATTCAAAAAATCGAACATTAATGTAGTTTGACCAATTAAAGAAACAATGGTATGCTAGTTTAAACCAAAGCATTCCACTGGATTTTAATTAGATGGGGGGAAAATTACAATGAACTGAGTCTTTCTTTCATATGTAAATAAGTTTACCTTCAATTCAAGCCTTGCAGAATCTGGAAGTATAACTGGTCTAAACGAGAGGGAATGTTGGCAGATAGGTGTGAAAAGCATGCAAGGAACATTCGGATGAACCTGCATTAGTGACGGTCTTTTGTTATTCAAAGAATAATCATAATACCCCCAAATCTATGTTGCTACAACCCTTTATTTTTCTTGAACTACCTGCGTTTGGCACCGATGCCCGAAACATTTTCAGACATGAGCATGGGGATATGATCCTCCAAGGACCCTCCAAATACGTAGAAAAACTTAGAAAAAATTAAACATACCTGTGTTGGACACATACCCATGTCTAATACTCACACCCGAGTCCAAGTAACATAAAAATGGTCTATAAAGAATAAATCATATATGCATCTCTGAAACTTGAAACAACAACCTACCATGGAACCTCCGGCAGGTGTAGAGTAAGCAGTACTCCCAGTACATGTGGCTACTATGACTCCATCACCTTGCACCTAAAAGCATATTTTTAATCAAATAAAATATATTTTACAAATAAAATATTCTAAAATATAGAAAATAGTCATAGAGTAAACTATTAAATTTGTTTGTAACAACAGGTGTTGAATTAGTTATCATCCAAAAGAACAGGTGTAACTCACTGCTTATCTAACAATTGAGGTTTGACTTTTTCTTTCCTTTTCTTGTCATAGAAAATGATTAAATAACCTTTGTTATAAGTCGGTCATGTTCATAACATTCAATCTTAGAAAGGTGTGGATTAGAACCTTGAATAACAACGACCTCATTTAGGACATCAAATACTTTTCCTAGGACTGCTTTACCATTTTGAAAAATTTCCCACTGTAGGTGCATTCTAACAGTCATGTAAACACCATCTGCTGTGTTGTCTCAAAGGAATTCCTTTTGGAAGAAACACCAGAAACTGATAATTGATTCTGATATTTTACATCCCCGTATTGTTCATTTAATGCAGTCAAATTCTCAGAAAAATTATTCTTCTCAAGATATGGTTCAGCCCTCCTTGCAATCATCTTTTCTGCCTTTACATGTTTATTTGACACACAACAGTCATCACTCTAACCAGAAGGCTTTGCAGCATCTTTTCTTCGCCTTTTCTTGGGCTGCTGGTTAGGTATCACAGGAGGTTCATTTCTTGAAAAAATAAGGAAAAGAAATAAAGGAAATCAGTGAAGCAAAATTGGAAGAAATCTACTACCAATGAACTTTCAACATAGAAAAAGCATAGAATTTGATAAGGTAAAATAAAGATAAATCAAGAATACTAGCTTGACCCACAATGAGAAAAGAAACAAAAATTAAATATAATATAAGGTTACTTTAGACAAGACGAGCACGGGAGCCTTGACAACCACTGTAGTAGCAATGTTCATGATATCAGGAATTAAAGTTGCAATTTGGAATTCAACCCAAATTTGTGACCGTTGAAGAGAAAATAATTCATAAATTAACCTAGCTTTAACTTATAAGAGATGCATGGAGTATGGTTGCTTCTGGTATGCCATGGGATACATATGAATAGGCATCTGAACAGGATCATTACTAAAGCTTTGTCACCAACCAACGGAGAAGCAGAATGAAAACAATGCAAAGAAACTGACATTCTTTCCAACTTTCCCCTATTAACAAAGAATCCATTATGTTCTATGGTTGAATTATCAACTTCAAAATACTCATCCTGCATGACGAGCAATGAAGCAAAATTATAAAGCAAGAAAGATACGTTACACGCTCCTTGTTACAAGAAACAACAGTCCCAACTACTGTCGCATGAAACCAAATAGCAGGCCAAAAATAGAAGTAATAGATTTTAGTACTACTAACCAGCTCAGCATCATCAATAAAAGAGTCTTCTGTATCATACTGATCGTCATTCGGAGTTTCATCCAGTTCTTCCCATCACTGCTATCTTTACCCTCAATAAGAATTTCACTTCGCATTAACGTAAACCATTCAAAGTGCAGCTCACGATTATTGCAAACATAATAAACATATAAATACCATGTAAAGACGTTCAAACTTCTGAATAACAGCATTGAAACGATTCGGAGGTGGCTCATCTTTCATTTCTTTTTTAGCCGTTTGTCCCTGAACAATATCAGGCATCATTAAGAATGGCTGAAAAGCGGAAAAGGCAATTACCAGATTTTTCTTTCAATTTACCAAATTTTCTCGGCAGCCAAACAATACTAACACATTGAAATATTTAAAAATAAAAAAAAAGAGGCACAATTTATTAAATAAGTTACCACAAAACTACTAAGTCAAACTTCATGTAATCATGCATGTTAAGAACATTAAAATAAATAAAACAAATTTAAAAGTAAAAAAAAAAATGCAATAGCATAAAAATAGGGATTGAATAAGCGGCTCTTACAGGGGCAATGCGAGACTGAAGGTTAGGGTAGGAATTCGAAGGCGGCTCAGGCGCTGGCACCTCCACCACAGACGCAGCAGCAACGGCAGCGGCGGAAGATCCATGGGACCGGTTGGCATCTTTGACAAGCTTCCTCCACGAAACATAAGTGGTCTCTGCTGGTACCGTGAAAACTTGCCGGTCACCAGCCTTCATCAACTTCGGTGCAACCACTCTCGAGGTCTCGCCACTAACACCACCACCAGCAGCGCCACCGCCGCCAACACTATCATCTTCCATCAATAATTTCGGGTCGGGTAAAGCTAGTGGCTTGATTTATTTGGAAGCAGAGCCTCAAATGGCCTAGTTTACAACATTGAGATTGCTTGCATCGAATTCGATGAAGAACAAATTTTCTACCTTGATTGATTCTTTCTTAAGTAATAAAATCTAAAATAGCATTTTTAAACGCTCCTTCCTCAACAAAATCATTATCACATAAAATTAAAAGCCAAATGCCTGAAATTCAAAGCGAGAACTTCCAAAAAAATAAAATAAAAATAGAAAAAAAATCTTTATGCAAAACAAAATGGGGATGATATGCGATTTGTGAAGGTAATAGGAAAAACTAATCTAATTTGGTAAATCTTTTGATAATCCCCTGCAGTAAATTTAAGTCTTATTTTACTCCTTTATTTTGTAAATTTAGTATTTTTAATGTATTTTTTATAATTTGTCTATTAAAATCAAAACTTTGAAAGTAATTTTTTTAATAAGTTTAGTTACCAAAATAATATTTAAATTTATCAAAATTATTAGTAAGATTATTATTCAAATAAAATCAAAGGTTAATGAAAGTTTTTAAAGATTATTAAAATAATATTGGAAGCTACAAAATTACCAAAACTTATCAAAAATTAAAAGTAATTAAAATTATATGTATTTATTTAAATTATATAAAATTATCAAAAATATTAAATATTATTAAAATTATATTTAAAATTATCAAAATTGTATTAAATTCTATCATAGAGCAAAATTATTTTAAAAATTACTAAAATTTTATTAAAATATAATTCAAAATTAGTAATACTATATTATCAAAATTGTTTGGAAGGTAGCAAAATCTTAAATGATACCAAATTATATTAGACAAAAAAAGTTATCAATATTTTATTGAAGATTACCGATTGCCTAATTATATAATAAAACACCAAAATTATTATGAATTTTATCAAAATTAGATCGAAAATTTTTAAAATTATATTGAAATTATATAAAAATCATATTAAAACTATGTCAATAAAAATTATATTAAAATATATTATAATCAATATTATATTAAA
>JAQSVH010000008.1:11575759-11602143 GCA_029448705.1 Adansonia digitata
GTTTTTCTACGTAAATTATGTAAATATGAACATGACATATATTATTAAAGATGGCAAATTTTAAACAGAGTTATAGTATATTAGTAAATGTCTTGTCAATTGTTATACCTAGATTTGTTTAAGAGCTGAGCTATCTACACAAGTCCGAAAGGCCCCAAATATTTAGAAGATTCAGATAAAAATATTAGGTCCAAGAAATGGGCTTAAACAAAAAAATTAAGTCCGATTAAAAAATAGGTTAAGCCTTGGCTCCAACTTCCAAGGCCAGAGCACTGCTCGACTTATTTCACTATTAGATAATATTTATTAATTTTATATTTTATATATTATGTGATTTTTATCATATAAAAATTACATATATGTTATACTATAATGTAAATTAAATTATTTATATTTTTAAACTTAATAAATGAAAATTATTAAATTTTAAAAATATATTTTTTAAAAAATAAATTATAAAAATATAATATGAACTAACCTAAATGGGTTTGGATTACCTATTTATAAATATAAATGGTTTTTAAAAAAAATTTAAATCTTATATTTTGAGTTGAGCTAAGCTTAGGTAAACATGTTTTATGTTACTATCATGCTTAGGCCCTGCAGACCTATAAACACATCTAGTTATACCTATAAAAAACCCTAAGAGTATTGTAGTAACTACTTGCACCTGATCATATAGGGCTTATTAATTTTAACCCTAGACTTTTACTTACTTTATATACATTATCTCTCTCAAAGGCAAACACTGAATTGAGTGGCGCTCATGACTGTTTCTATATTGCAAGTCTCTTCATCGAAAGATCGTGACCATAATGCCGTTTATAGAAATCGACAAGTCATATGCTCGAAATCAAAATATTATTTAAGTTTCAAAAGAGCAAACTTGTTCCTTGTTGACCAACTCTTAGGCGACTTGTTCCTGTTGAATACTACCTTTTTGGGCTCTTCATTGCCTTTTTTAGCACTTAGCCTAGGTTTTTTAAGCTCATCAAAAGCCTTGTTAAACCTAACGCCTCTCAAGACAAGCATCTCGCCAAAAACTTTTTTTGGCTCTGATGTCTCTTCAAACTTCTTCATGCGTTTACACACATGTGAACCCACTTTAGGTACTAAGCTACACAAGTTTTAAGGACGTCTAGTTACAATCAGTCTACTTAATTGGTGTTGGTGGCCTACTTAAGTTACAAAATGATTTTATCAAGTAAAGTAAACACATACCAATAAGGTCATTCGCTTGAACAAACACTAACGATAAGCAAAATCTACTCAACAACTCTAGCAAAATGCTCAAAATTAGTCACTTTATAACCATCATCGCACGTAAAGGAAGACTTATGTACCTGATATGTAAGATAAAAGCCTCCATAAAGGCAGGGTTATTCTTTTTTAACAATAGACTTTTTACTTTTTATTCTATTTACATTATCTCTCCCAACTTATAGAACAAACACTAACTTGAGCATTGGAATGTGCATTGAAGTACTAATTTCGATGCATCCAATTGTTTCTATGTTGCAGGTTTCTTCATCGAAAAGACCATGGTCAATTGAAATTTCAATATCAATGATATTTATTTCACTACTTTTCATGTTTATTAAAATTTTTTTTACTTAATCCAAAATTATAAAATCTACTCTTAAATAGAGATGACAACTAATTAAAGATTTTAAAAAAAATTCAATATCTAAACTCAAATTTATTTATTATTTAAATTCACATTGAGTAATATTTATTAGATATCCTAGATATAAGATTTACGTACTCGAAGGCATTATCGTTATAAATAAACAAATTTGGATAACATATTTCAATATATAACACTATCCAAATCAAAATAAAAATGAATTTAAATAATTAACGTCCAAAAGTATATCCAAATTTACATTAAATTTGCTAAGAATAATAAATTAAATATTTAAATCTAAAATAAATGGATAGAATAATGTTGATATGCAAATTTTAACACTCCATTGCCGTCCTACTCTCAAATTTGTTTTCGAATAAGACCTACTCTTAAATTCTAAATTTGGTAAATAAAATATTAAAATTTGTACTTCCTTAAAAAACCTTGCACTTGAACCCCCTAAACTTTATTAATATTCTAATTCACACCCAAAAATTTTTCTCCAACACATTTTCCAACAAAAACAGACAAATAATAAAAAATAAAAATAAGAACGAAATTCCTTTAGGAAATGACGAAAAGACCCTAACAATTACGCGTGTAGAAACGAAAGAAAAGAGAGCGCAACGTTGTTCCCGATCAAACTCGGGCTTATGAAAGGGAGGAGGAGAGGTCAAAGTCGGCATTTTAATATCTCATCTTCCTTCTTTCTGAGTTTTTTCCCCCTTTCCCCCAAACAGTTTTATTAAAAAAATAAACATTTTAACTGTTCTTTATATAAAATTAAAAATATAAGGAAACGACCTTTTTCTCCCTTCTTCAACGGCCTGGTTCCTCTTCTTTCTAACAAGTAATTTTTTTTAATTTCTCCGTTATTTTCTTTCCTTCAATTTATTTTTTTCTTCGTGGTTAATTATTTCAATTCATTATCCGTTTTTTTTGTTAAATATTTTATCTGCATTAGTGTTCAGATTCTGAAATTAAGGGTTTTTGGATTATGCAGAGAAAGGGATTCTAGGGTTTTTTTTTCCGAGTTTCTCCTCAGAGGGAGCTTTGACAAAGGTATTGTTTTTTTATATATTTTTTTAAATTAAGGTTTTATTGGGAACGATTAAAAATAGGGAGGTTGGGATTCGTTGTCGGTGAATTTGTGGGTGCATTGGATTGGTGAAGGAGGATATGCTTGATTTTTATTATTGGGTCAATTTTTTTTTCTTTTCACTTCTTATTTAGGTTTGAAGTAATGGGTTTGCTGCATTGTTGATATTTTATTTGGAAACAACCGGGATGGGTTCGTGTGAGAATATGACTTTGGTTAACGAACCCGTTCTTGAGGTTGCTGCTACAAAGCAACATTCGTGCTCCGAGTCAATGGGGGGCCTTGAGTCTGAGCGAGGGGATTGCGTTGTGATCGATTCTAATAGGGGTCGTGCTGGTGAACCGGGTGAAGACGAAAACACTGGCTGTAATGGGTCTGGGGATCCTGATTGCAGAGTTGGAATAAAGGGTGAGGGCCAAATGGTTGGTTCTGGTTTGAAGGAATTGATGGGTGATGAATGTCGTGAAAACACAGTCTGTTTTAAAGAAAATCAGGGTGAAAATGCTGATGCTTCTGGTTCAAAAGAATTGATGGGTAATATGTGCGTTGGTAGTGTGGTTTGTTTGGAAAATAATCAGGGTGAACATAGTGGTGATTCTGGTTTGAAGGAATTGAGGGATGATAAGTATGATGATAGTGTGGTCCTTTTGGAAGAAAATCAGGGTGAACGTGTAGATGGTTCTGATTCAAAGGAATTGATGGGTGATAGGTGCATGGATAGTAAAGTTTGCTCAAATGAAAATCCAGATGAGAATGCGGATGGTTCTTCTTCACAAGAGTTGACGGGTGATAGGTGTGGTGATAGTACCGTTTGCTCCAATGAAAATCACAGTGAGAGTGTAGATGGTGCTGCCTCAAAGGAGTTGATTGGTGATATGTGTGGTGATGCCACAGTTTGTTTAAATGATATTCAGGTTGAAAATCTAGATGATATTGGGCCGGGTTGTGGTGAGAGCACAGGATACTTGAATGAAAATCAGTGTGAAAACGTAGATCCTTCTGGTTCAAGGGAATTGATGGGTGATAGTATTGGTAACCATGAGGTTTGTTTGAATGAAAATCAGGGAAACATTGATGTTTATGATTCAAAAACTGATGTGTGCCTGGAAAACAGAGGATCTTCAGGTGAGGATGGTACAACTGCTATGGATGGACCTGTAGGCTTGTCTCAGGATGAAAATACTGCTTCTTTGAGCAGCGGCATGGAGATTCCTGCGAACTGTGAAGATCAGATGAAAGGCGATGATCAAAATGTGGTTGGTTTGATGTTAAAAGAATGTAGTGACATTCAAGCTGGGGTTTGTTTGACTGAGAATAAGGGTATGGTTGATCATCATGGCTCAGAAGATGATGCTTCACAGGATGGCGAAGGGCCATCAGAATTGAACACAGTTTCTACTTCACCAAGAAATTCTGTTAAACAGGATAATCAGAAGGATGATGAGAGTGTCAGTGATTCCATTCAGCAAGGGATCATGGAATATGTGGAGAAGTGTGAAGAGAAAACTGATGTGGTAAAGAGGAGAGGTGCTGATGGTCTGAAAATATTGCCATCACAGAAATGTGAGGAAGGCAGGAATAAGGATGATACAAGTACCTATTGTTCCTCTTTGGAAGTAGTTATGGAAGAAAAACGAAAGATATTAACTGAGATTGAGACTAAAATTTGCAACCAAATGCCATCTATCCATGGTAGTAACTTGGCTTCAGCGTCAATAGCCATTACTGGTTGCAGGAGTGATTGTCCCCAACAAAATAACCTGAACGAGAGTAACATTGTCAGAGGTCCTGCTCTGGATGGGAAAAGTGGTGCTTCACCCATAATAGAATCTTATTTGTGTAGCAAGATTGCAGCTTCATGTTGTGCTGACACAATTTCCAACTTGCAACGTGCTGGTGATTCAGTAGGTAGTTCTGACTGGCATAACCAGAAAGATGATCTGAGTAGCAGTGATCTCTCATTGGAAAGTTTTACTGAACCTGTGGAAACTAAAAGTAATGATGATTTATGCATTGAGTTATTGGCTTCAAAGGGCTGCCTAAGTACGTTGGAAACATTACATAGGGCTGAATCATTGCACATACAGCAGAATGCACAAAGGGATAGTAAGAATGCTAATGGTCCATCAGGAGATGGTGTTTCAGAGGTTTTTGAGGTTGTTTCTGCAGGTGCGAAGGTTGAGACTTCCAGTGAAATAACAAATGCCAATGAAAATGCTGGCAATTCAAAGGGGGATTTTTTTGAGCTAAGTGCTTACTGTCTTTGTGATAAATCAGCTTCTTTGTTATGCCAGCCCATTGATGTTGTTGAAAATGGCTTGGCTCGGAGGCTGGATCCATCAGATCTTTTGATAAAGGATGCTTGTGTTGCAATTAGTTCTAGCAGTTCAATTGACTGTTCTGAACAAAGGGAAAATGAAGGAAAGGATATCGTCAAGGCTGATTGTGTTTCAGAAACTAAACATTGTCCTACTACATCTTCCTTTTCTCGAAGGGGCAGTCGGAAAAGTAAATCGAGCCGGAAGACTCCTGCAAAAAGGGTTGCTAGGAACTGCAGGAGCACAATGCTGCCACGCCCACATGAAAATATTGAATTCCTTTTCAAGGCTTCAAGAAGGAAGAGAAGCTGTTCGTCCAAATTAGCTCGTTCTTCCATCTGGGGATTGTTCAGTAATATTACACAATTTCTTGAGCCGTGTCCTGACCATTTGTGTAACGGAGTGCAGAATCAAGAACCTTCCAAAGCTGGGGGTGGCCGAGGAAGTGGGAAACGAAGCAAAAATCGGGGTGGTCAAAACAGAAAAGAATCCGGTGGACTAAGTAACACTTTAACCAGTTGCCTACGTCTAAGGATTAAAGTGGGCAAGGAAGTTGTTCCAAGCAGTCTGAATACTTTGGTTGCAGAAGTGGTTGATCCGTCGGTTTCTGTTCGCACTTCTTTTAGTAATTATGGGAATGAAACCAGTTTACTGTTTCCAGCATTAGCCAATGTTGTTGAAGATAAAGAAGGAGAACTGGGTAGTGAAATGCAGTTTCAGTCCAAAGAGGACCAAGAAAAGGTGAAAACATGCTCAGATGCTTCTATCATGGAAGTAAAACTAGCAGATAAGGTTGTGGAGAGTGCTGAAAATCTTGAGAAGTCTGCTGAAGATGCTACAGATGGTTACCATGTAAGTCAGTCTGATGCAGTGGCTGAAGCTTCTGGAGAAGCAATAGAGATCAAGTGTACGGATCCTGGAACTTCACCAGATTCAGAAGTAATCAATACAATTCCTGATACACAAGTTGGTTTATTACACCAAGAAGAGTCACATGCTTCTGTTTTGAATACTTCTGGAGCTCTTGTTTTACCTGGAGATGATAAGAGTAGTAAGGGTAGCAGGAGGGGAAAGAAGGATAATCATAGGTCTACTGGTGCAGCCTGCAAAAGGAAAGCTAAATCATCAAAGAATTGTAAAGGTGGACAAAAAACAAATGGACCTGTCTCCAGCGAGGCTCTTACTTCATCCTCTGCTGCAAATTGTTCAAGAGAGAATGGGCTTGGAGTCTCTGAGGAGGCCACAAAAGTGGAATTTAATATGGATGCTAAAGCTTGTTACAGTCCCAATGATCAAGATACAAAGAACACTAAGAATTTGTCTTCCTTTAAAAACAAACGTAATCAACTTTCCAAAAGTTCAAAATCTCAGGGAGTAAGCAAGGGAAAGTCCAGAGTCTCTGGCTCTGTCAGAAGCAGGAAAGGAAATGCTTGTAAGCAGAGGGGAGATGAGTTGAAGTCAGTTAGTAAGAGCAAAGTAAAGGAGAAAGGCTCTGACGAAGACATTGTAGCCAGAGGAGGAAAGAGCGTGCTAACTGGTAATGGAACTATAAGGATATTTGTAACTATTTCTTCCCTCTTCTCTGTTCTTCTCATGTTATTATTATTATTATTATTTATAATCTCTTCAATATTTTCACATATTAATTGTCATTCTTATTCCTTGCCAATGGAATTAAATTGATTCAGAATAGAAGAAACTGGAGACTGTTTTAATTAATTTTACAATAGTTAGTGCTGCAGGAAATCATGTCTTATATGATATTGAGGACTCAAACACTGGCAACAAGGTGGACTCTGCAGACATGGTTAATGTTGACTTGGTATCAGAAAGTGTCATGGAGCAGCATATGCAGCCTGATAATGCTTGGGTTCGTTGTGATGATTGTTATAAATGGCGACGAATACCAGTTTCACTTGTAAAGTCAATTGATGAGGCATACCGTTGGTATACTATCATTGAGACATCACTTTATCATCTGAGAATGCAATTTATGTGAAAATTGTTGTTACATGTTTGTTGTTTCCATGTTTGTTTTGTTGGTTCTTAAATGTTTGAGAACATTCAATTGCTTGGTCAAACACATATCACATATTTGATATAGGAAGGATCAATTGTTTAGTTATTATCACAGATCTTATGAACTGCAATGATCAGATATGTTATTTTCGTATGGATCTTGCATATTTTAATCACCCAATTTGTGCTTTTCTCAACATAGTTCTGGTATCTATGCAATTTGGACTGGAATGTTGCTTCCAGCCAGGTTCTGATTAGGTTTTGGGGGCTGTGTTGCTTCCTTCATTTAGTGAATTTATGGAAAATGCTTGCCCACCTTAATTTCATTCACTGTTGCATATTACTGCTTAGATCTAAGATAAATTCCAGAACTCTAAGGCACATTGTAATCGAGCTAAATCAGGATGATTTGAGCACATATGGTGGATATATTCTTTTTTTTTTAAAAATAATAATAAAAGGATATGTAAGAAATATTACTGTGCGCTGCTTTGGCGGTCTGGTCTCTATGCTGTCAGATTTTACCTTCGAGCCATTTTTTATGGAAGTAATTGCTTTCTCATAGGATTTTCTACTGATTTTTAAAGTTGTAATGGCGGAAGCTGTACAAGAAAGATACCATTTATCCTATCTCTTTTAAGTCCACCTTTTATCCTTGGAAGTCTTCTTTATAGTTTTAGGATTCCTTGGCATTCAGAATGTTTGTATGCAAGACTTATTGAGCTGTAATGCTAATTGATGTTTTGCATTTCACCTAAGCCTAAAGCATGCTGCCACAAATTGTGGGAACACAATTTTGGGTGTTCTTCTAATGATCGCAATCTTCATAAACCGTGTCAACGTACTATCTGATCAGATGTTTTCTCTTATGGCTGAGCTATGTTGTATAGTATGTTTTCCATTTCAAGTGTGTTCTCATTTCTTATCGTTTTGTAAGCATTGCCATGACAGTAGTTTAGTTACATACAGAATGTCAGCTCTTTTATCTTTCCCCAAGGTTTTGACCTTTCGAGTCATTGTTGGTTTTTGTCTGGCTGCACTGAGAAAAGCGGTCTGATGTCTTAATATAATTTTGTTTTGTCATTTACTTGGAAGGATCTGTGGGGACAACGTGGATAAAGCATTTGCTGATTGCTTAATCCCGCAAGAGAAGTCCAATGCTGATATTAATGCTGAGTTAGGCATATCAGATGCTGAGGAAGATGGTTGTGATTGTTTCAATTATAAGGAATTGGAAAAGGGATTCGAAACTAAACGTATGACAGGTATAGTGTCTGCTGTTGATTGCCAAACTGCATGAATGAACTGATAGAGATGCTTTAGTATAGTTATTATTATTTAGACCGCTCCTTTCCTTTTGGATATTCTATTCTAACTCACTTTCCGATAAATTGCAGTATCACAACCGTCACATTTTTGGCGTATTGATAGTAACCAATTTTTGCACCGTCGCCGAAAAACTCAAACCATTGATGAGGTCTGACTCTGAACCTAACTTGATTTCATTTTGTATTTACATGGTATTTAGTCTGCAGTTGGATTTTTCATTCTTGTTTTCGTTCTTGTTGAAATGCTGATAATGATTAGAGGTTACCTCTAATAACTCAATATGAAAGAATAGGTAGGACTGTAAGATGCAATATTTTGGTTTTGAGTCTTAACAAATAGCAGGTACTTCAATAAATTATAAACCAGGAGCAGTTTGAAAATCTGTTAGTCATGATTCAAAGAAAATGCTACTAACAATGAGATAATATAGGAAAAATACATCTAACTTGGTTATTAACGGCAATATGAGTTTATCTGGAAGTGGAAGCTTATTAATCTTTTCAGATCTTGTTTATTCCAACGTTTCCTTCGTATGGATTTTATGCTGACACGGTGAAGTCATGTGATAATTTAATGTAGTTTTTATCTATTGAAACTACATTAAAATTATCATATGAGTTCACTATTTCAGCATAAGAAATCCTGATGGGTGGGATCCTCTATTTCTTCTTCTTCTTCTTCTTCTTCTTCTTCTTTCTTTAGGGGGAAGAGGGTTGTTGTGGGAAGTATTTTTAAGGTTTTAACTACTTTGACACCTTCTTCACCTATTCTAGTTTAATGTCTAGGCTACACAAATAATATTAGAATTTTGAATTACTTAATTTTCCCCTAAGTCCTTGGTGAAAGTAGAATTTGATCCCATGTCTTGGATAATCAGTTTTACCTGTGAAGCTTGCTGACACCTCTCTGACTTGCTTTTAGTTTTTTTTTTCAGTGTGTCACAAATATATGCATATAATATAAGCTGTGGTTTAAATTGGACTAAAGAAGAACTTTAACTAACTTTTTTTAATGATTCCATTCTTTCATTATGTTGATAGCTTTTGTGGTTATATTGTTTGGGCTTGTGTTTTTGCTGCAATTAACATTTTAGTTAAATTTTAAGCAGATAATGGTTTGCCAGTGTAAACCACCTCCAGACGGTAAGCCTGGTTGTGGCGATGAATGCCTAAACCGGATGCTGAACATTGAATGTGTTCAAGGCACCTGTCCTTGCGGAGACCTCTGTTCAAATCAACAGGTTCTTCACTGTTTTTAGTAGATGATAATGACAATATTTATGCAGTATATATTCTTTTATGTTCGTGTGTTTTTAACCCCAAAGAGGACATTTTTTTTTTTTGAAGAGAATGTTAAGTTATTCCAAACATCTATTTTGCAGTTTCAGAAGCGCAAATATGCAAAGATGAAGTGGGACAGATTCGGTAAGAAAGGTTTTGGGCTGAGGATGGAAGAGAATATATCTACCGGTCATTTCCTTATTGAATACGTTGGAGAGGTAACCTATGATTTGTTTTGTAGTACTTTTATGCATGTTGATCAGTGACAGACTTGTTGGAATTATAGTCAGATTCTAGTAATGGCTATTTAGATTTGATTTTTGTGATTGCTTAAGTAAATTGTACCTTTAAGTAAACCACGGCCATAATGAACACTTTTGCTGAGGCTTTGACTCCTTACTGTACTGTTCACGTATAAGCACCAAATGTGTTGTCAAATGGCTTGGCAGAATAAGTATGTTTAAGGCATTGTTCTGCCGTGTCATGGATAGTGAATTAAGCTTCATTTTTAGTTTATATAATGAATGCACTGTCTTAAGCAGTGAGTAAGGTCTCTTTCTTGTAAGCATTCTTCAAGGGAATTAAGTATTCATATCTTGGAGGAAGGATAAAAGTTGAACGCATGTAGTTGGTATTATGATCCCTCGATTATTTTAACCCTCAGATGTCATCATGTGGACTGTTGGTTTTTTGTGCAAGCCATTTTCTAAATCAAAATACCAAGCAAGTTAACCAATTCCTGTTGTACTCATCTGAATGTTTCTCATACTTTTCATGCATTCAAAAGTCACATTTGTTGTTGTACAGAAAGAAAAGTCACATTTGTTGGAGGCAAGTTGTTGTCTGATCCGTAATTCATGGATGAAATAATTCCCATTGTCTAAATCTTTGGAGCATATGAATATTGGGGATGCATACGATGCTGATTTTATATTTATAGACAATTATATATATAAATATATTTCTATATTCTTAGGTCATATTTGAATTGTTTGTTTCATCAGGTGCTTGATATGCAAACATATGAGGCTCGGCAAAAGGAGTATGCTTCTAGGGGTCAGAGGCATTTCTATTTCATGACATTGGATGGCAGTGAGGTTTGGATAATATCCTTTACCGTTATTATTTTTTTAATTAGTAATATAAGAAACATAATATGACTATCAAATAGCATATGATACTGATAGTACAAAAGGCTGTAGCAAGTGAAGAAAGTTTAACTGTATCCTGCTTGTATTTGATTTTGTTATTTAATTATTAAACGCTTAGTACAGGTATGTGCACGTGGTTAGAAACACAACTTTGTTGGTTTTTCTTATTTATGTGATAGATTTTTTTCATTGTTGATGATAAAACCTTTTATCACTGGACATACTATAGTGAAATGGAGCATGTTTCCTCGCTGCTTTAGATTTGTTTTTTCAGTTCACA
This sequence comes from Adansonia digitata, assembly GCA_029448705.1. Taxonomy (NCBI): domain Eukaryota; kingdom Viridiplantae; phylum Streptophyta; class Magnoliopsida; order Malvales; family Malvaceae; genus Adansonia; species Adansonia digitata. The sequence continues at coordinate 11,586,863 of JAQSVH010000008.1, forward strand.
CTTTATCTGCCTTTGCAGCCCCAAGTTTGTTCATTCTTGTATTACCCATTTGTCCTGAGTAATGTTTTCATTTAATTTCTCAGTTTCTTCGGTTTATAATTAAAATCTACTATGTTGTCTATTTTTTCTGTCAATTTATACTTTGATGGTTCAGTTTCAAAGATAATTTTCCCTTCTTCCAGGTAATAGATGCGTATGTCAAAGGAAATTTGGGGCGCTTCATTAACCATAGTTGTGATCCCAATTGTCGTACTGAAAAGGTAATTGTTCATATAAGCATTTTGTTATCATATAAGTTAAAAAGAAAATGTGATTCCTTTTCCAATAAAAATAAATTAAATAGGATTCTTATAATGTGCTTGTTACGTGATTGGGATGATAGCAGAATGATGGAATCTCTTGGTGGAATATCTCCTTTCCACCTTTTTTAATGCAAGGATATCTCCGCCATATGGAACCTAATTAAAAACTAGGTGGAATGGCAGATAAATTTATTTTGGGGATTGGTTTTATGAACTTTTCTTTTGGAATGTGATTTGCCAAATCCTCTAGAATCATGGCCATCTTTGCCTTTTTATGCTTTGTTGAACTGAACATGGCTTCAAAATATTATTTGATATTAACAATATATCAATATATTAACTATTAATGTTAGACTTAGATTATAAGGGTGCAATAAAATTAGCTGTTTGATTTGCCTTTTTCCCCTACTGACCTATGCACCTTTCTATGTCTGATATGGTCAACTACTATGGTGTTTGGCTCCATATATCATTTGGTGAATCACATTCTGACTTTTTCCATGTTTATGTTCCCCGAATATAAGCATCTGCCTTGTTTGACTGATTTGTGCTTCTCAAAATATGCTTCTTTCAACGTGATCTTGTCATTTCGAGAACGTTAACCTTGTTTCGCTGTTTATATCTTTCTCATGAACAGTGGATGGTGAATGGAGAAATTTGCATTGGACTCTTTGCATTGAGGGATATAAAGAAGGTATGCTTGCCCAGCATACGTGTTATATGGGATCTTGCAACTACTTCTTCTGTTTTTTTTTTTCTTGGGTTGGTTCATACTTAAAAATCAAATATCATATTTTGTTGCTTTACTGATCTACTGAATTCCTTTTAAGTTGATGTATTTGATGTTTTGAAAATCATTTGGGGAGCTTACATTTTTATAATCCTTATCTGGTGAATTTTGGGGAAGTAAAAGATGGGAAGTGAATGGCAGAATGGGCTTGAAAGTTAATGTAGAAAAAGAATAAAGCATTTTAGGTTTGAAAACCTCTTCTAGGTATTGAAGAGTAAACTTCAGAGTGAGAGTGTGTGTATATGTGAGGGTGAACAAAGGCTAAAATTTAAGGTATAAATGCAGGAGCAAGAATAGGGGACTAACTTTTTTATGAAATTCCTCCTGGTCACATGTGCCTTGCAGGAGTGGTTAACATGAACATAAGATCTGGCACTATCTCTTGATCTTGTTAACCACATCACCATTTTCAGTATTGATGATGATGCATGCAACCCCAGGAAACTGCTATAGTCAAAAGATATAATAATAACAAAATATATATAATAATAGATGGTGCTGCATCATGATTAAAAAAGATGTTTCTGTTGCCATTGAAGAAAAAAATTGGGTTATTCTTTGTTACATAAAACTTAACTTTAGCAATTTTGCTCTTCGTCTTTTTTTTTTTTTAATAAGTACATTAGTGAGATTTTGAGCTTTTAAACACTCTTCTTAAGAGGCTTCTTACCAGCCAGCCAAGAGGTCTTATGAGTTTACTAATTATGGCTGCTTAAAGGCAGAATTGCTATTTTATATGATTTCTGCATAGTATTGCTCTAGGAATTTCCCCAAGTCGAACTCTTTTGCTCCTAGTCCAATTTGCTTGCTCAAGTCTTAAAAGTTTGAACTTTTTTCTTTTTCCAAACATAAACCCCAAAAATGTAGTTTTGTTCAGCCTAATTCCTAAGTCCCCTGCAAGCCCTGTTAAGATTTTTGCCATATATTAGCTGGTCGGCCTTTTATTGAGGGACTAATGACTAATTCATGCGACAATACTGGGTGAAGGGTAGAATACAAAGATTGATGCTAAAATGCCCCATTCCAGAGGCATAACCTCATAACAAGACAGAAATACTTAATTAATGATTAACAACTAGCAAGTTTATCAGTGTACTTTTCTGAGTAGCCATGCATCATTTCATGGGTTCTCAAATGTAGAAAATTTACCAGCAGTTTGCAGCATCCTTTCTGTTAGATATTTTGTTAATAAACCAAAACAGGGGCAAGACTCAAGACTCAAGAGAGTAATCTTACAGCAAAACTGGTGTAAGCAGAATCTGATTTTAGGCAGAGTTTTTGGAGGGTATATGCATGCATGCATGCATACATACATACATACATACATACATTATATCTGTGTATCTTGTCTTTCTGTTACGTGCATGAGAATCATCTTATATATGTTACAAGCTTTGTATATTTGTCAGGGTGAAGAGGTTACATTTGACTACAACTATGTGAGGGTATTTGGAGCTGCTGCAAAGAAGTGTCATTGTGGTTCGCCTCATTGTCGGGGTTATATTGGTGGCGATCCGCTTACTGCTGAAGTAATTATTCATGATGATTCAGATGAAGAATCTCCTGAACCTGAGATGCTTGAAGATGGTGAAAACTGGAATGGTTTGAAAAATGTTGTATCTAGATCCAGTTCCTCTGATGGTGCAGCAGTGCAATCTGTGGAGAGTGTGGTAACTGATGGTGTACTAAAATTTGAGAACATGCCAGAAGCCGAGGACTTGGTGAAACATTCTGCTTCTGCCACATCTAAATTGAACAGTTCAGTTGAAACTGAAGATTTGAAGGGAAATTTCCAATTAGCCATTCAGCCAGAAGAAGTTTCACCTTTGACAGTTCCATGTGAAGCTGTTCAGCCAGATGGTACCATGGAACAGACGGCTATGAACAAAACCTGGCATTCCATTCAGAAATTAGATGCTTCTCGAAATATGTTAGATAACAAATTATCTTCTGACGTTATTGATGCTAATAAGAAACCAAAGTTTGATACTGCAGAAGACAAACAGGTTCCTAGAAAATCACGCCCCCTAATGAAGACTTCTCGTTCATCCAGCTCAATTAAGAAGGGGAAAATTAGTAATAATTCTCTGAATGGAAATAAGGTTCAGATAACATCCAACAAATCTCAAGTGCCTTCTGTTAAGCCCAGAAAATTCTTGGAAAATTCTAGTACTTGCCATTTTGAAACAGGTTAAGAATCCTCTTATTGTAGAATGAGAATGCTGTCTATATATATACATATATATATATATATATATATATATTTTGTACTGAGACATGCATTTGGATGCTTGCAGTGGAGGAAAAACTTAATGAGTTGCTGGATTCTGATGGGGGAATAACAAAACGAAAGGTTAGTGGTTTAATATTATGCACTTCGAAAGTTTTTATATTTCGCAAATATTTCTTTTCTTTCATCATTTTTTCATTAGCTTGTTGTGTGCTTTGGCATCTTCTTGAAGTCATTCTAAGATGATACTTATCTTGATGAGGAAGTTATGTGGACTTTCTTATAATGCAGCATACTTCTTTATTTTTGATTTTGTACCAGATCATGTTTTCTCAGACATTTTGATTTGTGACAGGATGCTTCTAAAGGCTACTTGAAGCTTCTACTTCTAACAGCAACTTCTGGTGATGGTGGCAATGGCGAAGCAATTCAAAGGTCAATTTGTTCTCTTCATTTGGATGCCTTAAGAACATTATATTTTGTGCTCATGCTATATAATTTTCCAATCTTTGATTCTAACTTTCTTGTTGTGCAGCAACCGAGAGCTTTCAATGATTCTTGATGCACTTTTAAAAACAAAATCTGGACATGTGCTGACCGATATTATTAACAAGAATGGTATTCTTTCCTAACTTTTGCTGCATTGCATTATTATGAATTCTTTGCTGCAGTGGCATCTCAGTTGGCAAACAAATAAATGGCTGCTGCTTTGCTTTTCAGGTTTGCAGTTGCTACACAACATAATGAAGAAATACAGAAGGGATTTCAAAAAGATCCCAATTCTTCGGAAGCTTCTAAAGGTGCAGTGTGGAAACTGTGTTGCGTTATAATTTTTGGGATTATACAATCATATTTGTGAATATGCATTTCATGTCAATTATTGATTCTCGGAATATAAGGTGCATCATAGTATTTGAACTGAATGGTAGTAAAAGAGATATACTCCCTTTTTCCTATTTGTGTAAAAACCTAAACATTGAGCAAACATTCATTATCATGGGTCAAGTGCTTCTTTCTTGTAATAGTTAAACATTCATTGTCATGGGTTAAGTGCTTCTTTCTTTTGATGGTTATATTCAACTATACTATTTGAATTAGCTGCGTTTACTGCTTAATGAAATGGGTAAAATCCACTAGGAGTCTTTGTACTATAGTGAAAGAAGCATTTTAGTCTATATACTATTGAATTTAGTATTTAATCCATGTACTAATGAAATTGTAGCAAATAAGAAAAAATGGTTAATGGCGTTAAAAAAACTGTTTAAATGCTGATATAATGCTGGCATGTAATGTGATATAGAATTTTAAATTTTATTCCAAAATATGTTGGTTTGCTAGTTGGTTTGGGTGATTTTTCTGTATAAAATTTAAAATTCTACACCACATGACACGTCGGCATTTTACCGACATTCAAATGTTTTTTTAATACCGTTAATCATTTTTCTTTATTTGCTACAATTTCAAAAGTACAAAGACTAAAATACTGAATTTAATAGTAGAGGAACTAAAATGCTTCCTTTATTATAGTACAAAGACTAAAATACTGAATTTAATAGTGGAGGACTTGTAGTGAACTTTTACCTAATGAAATGGCATCAATGCTTAAGTATTTGTTTTGAAAGAAAAAGGAAAATAGTTTTTGCCAGACTATTCTCATTGAATGATGGAAAAAATGCTGCTGCCTGGTTAAGTCAGTGATAGTGCAGTTAGATCATCTTTTAAGTTCCCCATACCTCTTTCGAATCATTGTTTTTTGTGGATAATCTTCGCATTCATTTAAGTGCAAACGATATGATGTATACATATATATTTTTCATTTGAGTATTTGTGCATTTGTTTATTTATAAACACGTATTTCGTACATAATATTTCATACTAGCTTTCATGATCAATATGCTATCTTTTTTTTTTTTTTTCATTTTTTGGTACGTGTAACAATCATATCTTGAGTAATAAAGAATCCGATTTCAGATAATTGCTGCATTTCATCATACGAGTTGTATGTATGGCTGGGATATAATAGAAATTAATCAACTAGTTTTTAATTTCAGCCAAATTTAAGGAATGATTTCCCTTTTTTTTCCCGGACAATGAAAAAGGTTGCTGTTTGGTCCAGCACAGAGTTATCATTCTTAATCTGTTATCTGGAACCTTCAAATTATGATATGATAAAGTGTCACTTATGAGAACTTGAAATTAAATAACAGAACTCTGGAGATATTACAAAAGTACAGCTTGCAACTTTCTTCTTCTGCAGGTTTTGGAGTATTTGGCAAGGAGGGGGATACTTACGCAGGAACATATTAATGGAGGTCCGCATTGTGCTGGAAGGGAGAGGTTAGAGAATATATGTAGCTGAGTTTTATTTGTTGAATATGCTTCTAGGTCCTTTTTTTTTTTTTTTTAATCTTCACATGAAAACTATGCTTTCTTGTGACAGCTTTAGGGAGTCGATACTGTCTTTCACAGAGCATGATGACAAGCAGGTATCGTCATCCTTTGCTTCGTTTTTGAAATTCATTTTAACATGCTTTTTCATTATTTTCTTTTCTTCCATGATATTGCATATTTCAGAGGGAGCTATTGCTTAGAACTTGATAGTATAGCTTCTGTATTTAGTTATGTATTGACCATACTAGTTTTCTTGAATAGTTACTAGTTTTCTTGAATAGCTTTTTCTTGGTTGAAAATCGGATCTAATTGGTCAAACCTGCCTTACAGGTCCATCAAATAGCCCGGAATTTTCGAGATACCTGGATTCGGAAACCTGTCAGAAAGCTTAGCTACAGCGACAAGGATGAGGGTAGGATGGAGTTTCACAGGGGTTTGGACTGTAACAGGGTTTCTGCATCCCACAGTCATTGGCGTGACCAGGCCATAAGACCAACGGAAGCAATTAACTGCGTTATGCAATCCGTGATTGCAACAACTCCGATGGATACTTCTACCTGGGAGGGTGGTTCCTCGTCTTCCGTAGGTGTTTCCCAAACCAATGGTACCAGAATTCGGAAGCGTAAAAGCCGTTGGGATCAGCCAGCTGATACAGAGAAAATTGATTCACGGTCACCAAAGAAACTTGAATGTAGCTCATTGTCTGTTTTAACTCATTCAACATCAGATCACATAGAGAAGAAGAGCAGTGGGGGGGATAACGAATGCCATGACAGTGTTTTCAAAGGTGAAACTATTAATGATGACAATGGAAGGCAAAGTTTTCAGCAGGATGCTCCACCAGGGTTCTCATCTCCCCTCAATGCATCTTTGGTTCCATCAACTGCTACCGATTTCCTTCATCCAAAATTTTGTGAGTTGAAGTGTCCTGATGTGATTATTGCACATCCCCAGAAGAGATTCATTTCCCGCTTGCCCGTATCATTCGGAATTCCTCTGCCCACCTTGCAGCAGTTCGGATCGCTACAGGGTGACAGCTTAGAGAGTTGGGTAATAGCCCCTGGCATGCCTTTCCACCCGTTTCCGCCTTTACCTCCATATCCCATCGATAAGAAAGATGGAACTCCAGCTGCTTCTGCCGGAGATGCAAAAGAAGGGCAACAGGACGGCCGGCCACCTGCCAATATTTATGCCGATGAAAACATTCCGAGCACAGCCGGTGGTGACCACCCAGACACGGACATTCCAGGTACGAACATCCAACAGACATTCAAAAGAACAAGGGAATCCTCGTATGACTTGGGTAAGAAGTATTTCAGACAGCAAAAACGAAAAGGGCCTTCATGGGAAAAGTCTGAATGGATGGGAAACAACCATATAGATGGGACACGCTCCATGGATGTAGGAAATGTGAACAATGAGCTCAGAAATTCTTATTTTTCAGATGACATATAAACCAGTACAATTGAAAAAGGTCCCAATTGTAAAAGGTCCCAATGATTTTTATCTGCAAACCACAGCAACATCGAAATCAACATTGATTTTTTTGGGAAAATTTTCTGAGAAACTACTGAATTTTCTTTCTTTCATACATTTAAATGTATTTCTCCATCAATTCTTTGTTTTGCTGGGTTTAAAGTTCCAGTGGAAATTTGTAACTTTATTCAATTCGCAACTTTGTGAAGTAATTAATCTCAGGTTCTTTATGAGAATGATGTTTGCTTAATTTTGTGAGGTCGAATTTCCTGTTAATCCTATTTTTACTGCAATGCTCACAACTATTATTATTATTATTATTATTACAAGTTTTCTTTTATTAAGAAACGCTATGTTAATTATTATTATTATTATTATTATATAAAAGTTATCTTTTATTAAAAGTTTGCTTTGAGTTACGTTAATATAGATCATTTTTAAAAGTAATATTTAATAAATTTAAGTTTAAATTTTAATATTTATATTGTGATTATATATATATATATGTATATATTAATTAGCAGTGGCTATCAAGATATAACAATGGGTTCTTCTTACCTCAATGACTGGTAATTTGTGTATTTGTACTGACTTAAAATCGTAATCTATTAGTTTTTAGTTTTGGGTGCGTGCAAATGATTTTTTTTTTTTTATTGTGAAACTTTTTAATTGATTTGATATCAATTACCTCGTAATACTAAATTTAATTTTAAAAAACTTAGTAGTAATGAAAATTATATATAAATATATATTATAAACTAAAGATAGGCATTGAGGATATTAATGTTAATCTTATCTTCTTTACATCAATTTCTTTTTTTCAATAAGTAGAAGACATAAAGATTAACTTGATGCCAATTTAACGTATTTATCTCAAATGCCCTTTTTAATGCAAAGTCTATTACTGATAAAATATATATATTTGATTAAATTAATCACAACTAGACCCAAAAAAAAAAAACCTTTGTTTAAAAGAATAATCTTTATCCCAAGAAAAAAACAATGATGATCCACACATTCATATAAAATTAGTTGACTATTAAACCTTCGTAATCGTATTGCATGGTGTAAGCAGACTTGAATATCATTATCATGCATCGTCTAAGGCTCTAAGCTAATAAAAATTGTTCTAAGCTTGTAATCAAAATTTGTTGTCATCAATTTGTAAAAGATCTGTCCGAGAATTAATTTATCTACTCTATCCAACTTGCTTGATTCGTATTGGGTTGAATTTGAATAGTGATGATTTTTTTTTTAATTAGGATGAGTGTGTCTCAACCCAAATTATTAATTATTAATAAAAATATAAAAATATTAATATAAAATATTTTTTAATATTTTTTAAATAATAAAAAAACTAGTAAATTAATTCAAGCCGAACTTAAACAAAATAAATAAAAAAAAATTGATTGCAGCTCGGTAGAGACAAAGTTCATTGACAAGTTGAGCTCCTTTTTGTTTCTGTTAAAAAAGACCGTGTTTAGTTTAGTTGAAACTTGAACCAGTAGAGACCAACATGAAAAAGAAAAACCATGCATCTGATGAAACTTTTTTGTTTGGCTGGCAATGCCAATGCCGGCCATTGCATAGTGTTCATGTCATACATTTGGTTAATGTGTCGTTTTGGTCTTTCAAACCCATTTTTTAACGCCTAATTGTTAGGAACACAGAATTCTAATCAAGTAAAGCAACCATCAAGGCAGCTGAAAATCATGGTTTTGACCTTGTTTTTTTTTAATGCATTGTTATTATCTGGTCTTAAGGCAGGGATTTGGGTGTCAGAGAAAAAGGTTCATTTAAGATGGACAAAGTTTAAGAGCAAATTAGGCTTGTTGGGACTTTTGAGAGGAAGTTACCCCCAATTCATGACTTAATTATGTATTCACTTCAAGACATCATGTGGAGTTTTGTCTTGTATCTTAATCAACCTTAGCTTGCTTCTTAAACGATTATCTTAATCAACCTTAGCTTGATTTAAACGAGTTTAAAACTTAGATTTGAGGTTATTAATTTAACTTGATTTAGGAAAAAAAAGAAATAAACAAGTAAAAATCCCACCAATTAATTAGCACATACCATACCAATTGGCACATGTTTTTCCTTAAATCAACAAATTAAAAAATAAATAAAAATCAATAATTCTATATATATTTGAGATAATCAAAGACTAAATCTCAATAACTAAAATTAAAAATTCAACATTTTTATCAATAAATTTCAAGATTGTTGACATTAATCCCTAAAAGTATCCATAAATTGCTATGGGCTCTAAACATAATTTTGAGTGGCACCAACAATTAAAGCCTAATTATGGGATTATTGCTGCCAAACCACTTAATAAGTTGCTTTGTTTGACATATAGATTTTAAAGATTTTAGGTAAAACAATTAAAAGAAACTACAAATCTTACTAAAAATTAGCCCTTTCAATTTAGAGTTCTATAAAATGTTTCCTGGGCAGATCATCTTCAAAAAATATAGCGTAAACTTATTGATGCCCCCATTCTAAGCATGAAAATACTGAAACTATTTCCACTTCATTCTGTTTTATTTTATTTTATATAGTTAGATGGGTAAATAAAGTTATTTTAAACGTTTTAGCAGGCGAGGAAGAATGCCTGGATTGGATCCACCGACAATGCAAATAGTGGCCATAACCTAGGGTTTTAGGAGGCTATACCGGGGAATCACATGTGAACGCTAAAAAATAAAAATAATTTATGTGTTTATATTATATTTATATATTTTATTATATTATAATTATATTTGAAATATTTATATTAATAATTTATATTAAATAAATTTTAATTTATATCATATTTATATTATTTTATATATTAATTTAATATTATAATTTAATTATTTATAAATTATATTTATATTATATAATTATATCGTATCAAAATTATCATTCTACCGCTCTCTTTTATTATTTTTTTTTCTAAATCACGTGGAAATACAAGTGCAGAAACAAAAGCATCGTAATGATTGTACATTATTGTTGTTATTACTAGTTTTAACAATATCTTGATAGGTTTTTAATCTTTTAATTAATAAAAATAATATTAAATTATTTATTTTTAAATTGTAATAATAATACTAATTTATTATATTATATTATATTAAGTACGAAAATTAAATTTTTAATAATTATTTAAGAGCTGATATGAATTTAAAATTAACTTATGAGTCAATACATATCAATTATTTTAAATACATTATTTTAAAATAAATTAAATTAAATTAAAAACTTATTTTTTCTGAGCGAATTAGGTATAGACCAATAATGCATCATTTTAAAAAAATAAAAAACAAAATTTTTTTCTCAAGCAATTCGGATGCGAATATTAAATCAACCCGTGAATGAATGTGCAAACTAACATATTTAAATACATTATTTAAACTTTAAATAAAAATATTAATAAAATAATTTTTTTTTACTTTTTTTCCTCAATTGGTCGTATGCCTAAATCAACATACAAGTTAATGTGCAGTTCGATAATGTTAAATACATTATTTAAAAAATATATATAGGATGAATTGAAATTCGACATAAAAATAAGATTGAAAAATGATTAAAACGATATTAGGCAATAAATGAACTAAACTCGACATAAATATTTTTCATAAATGTACAGTGCAATTAATTAAAAAAAATTTAAAAGCAAAAAAAAGAGAAAAAAAGAACTTATCTCTCCTAAGCGAGTCAGGTACGAATAATAGGTTCATCTACGAGTTAATGTTGGACTTAAATTTTTAAATATATTATTTAAAAATAATTTTTTTTTTCAAATGAATCTTAAAAAAAATAATTAAAATATAACATGACATAAAAAATAACACAAATACTATTTTTCTTCTATATGAAAATGAAGAAATAAATAAATTCTTTATACTTTAAACATACGAATTAGTTGAAATAAGAATTTATTTTATTAATTAATTTTATTTTATCTTAAATGATGTATTTGAAAGAGATAGTTCGAACATTCACTTACAAGTCGATTTAGGGTACTTACCCACCTCGCTTGAGAAAAAAATTAAAAGATATTTTTATTAGTTATTCTTTGTTTTAAAATTTTATTTTATTTTTAAATGATATATTTAAAAAAATTAGTTTATGCATTAATAGAGATATCAATTTAAAATTCGTATAAAACTTATTCAAGAAAAAGGTTTTAAAAAATTATTTTATTGTATTTTAAAATTATGCTGCTGACTAGTATAACAAAGTGCCAAACTTCTTTACTTGTTGGTAGGTATTTAAAAAAAATTGATTTTTTTAATTTTAAATCGACTTAAAGAGAGAATAAATAAAAATCACAAATTTAATATATTTATTTTTATTTATTATTTTTTACCTTTCATAAATAAAAATATATACAATACAATAAGATCTAAATATTTTAAAAATGTATATAAATAACATTTGAAAATACATTTGTATTATTTAATTTATTAATAAACAATTATTAAAAATTTAATTTTCACAATTAAAAAGATATAGTTATATTACTATTAATATTATTACAATTTCATAAAAATTAATAAATAATTAATTAATAAAATTTAATTTAAAATTAATATTTTATTTTTGATTAATAAACTTTGTAAAAATTAAAATAAAAACTCTCGGCAACAAGGGGACTTAATTTTAGTATTAGAATTTAGATCAAAACTGAATCTAAACGCATCCGGTTAGACACATAAAAAAGATATGATACATGATGGGATATGAAAGAGGGGGAGTTGGCGTCAGCCGTCAGCTTGTGGAGCACGTGTGTTTGATGTGAGAGTCATACAGTTTAAAGGCGCCACTTGCACGGTGCTGGATTGAGAATCACGTTATGAAATTATGAACGCTTCCGGCTAGAGGGCAGCGTCGGCTTTTTTTTTTTTTTTTTTCATATCTTTATTTTTATCCAAATAATTGATTTCTGAAGTATCTTACCTGACTAAACTTTTTTTAAATTTACAATGAATAGCATCGTATCATCTTAGTTAATATTCAGATATCGAGAGTGAGTTTGTTCTAATAATGTAGTCACGAGTTATTGTCTTGTTCTAACATTAGTTTTTAAATAAAAGTGTGAACATATAAGTTATCACAGACGATATCAATTATTGATGTAAAAATTATCAGACTGTGCCTGCTATGAGGTATTGTTCGCTTTGGAGTAATTATAAACTGTCCTTACAATTTTTTTTTTTTGAAAGGCACCTCTATATGAGAAGGATGACCCTTACTTTATAAACCAGAATCCATATCCTTGACTAATCGACATGAATTATTATCTTACCCTAACAAATATAATTATAATAAAAATATAAAAATAATAAAATTTATATAATATAAATTATTAATATTTATATATTTTATATTCGCTCTCATTACCAATGATTATTCTTGACAAAATTACAATGAAAAATATATTTTATTTTTTTATTATATACTAATTGTATTCTTATTTTAAAATAATTATTCTTTTTATTTTCTATTTACCTTAAGCGTTTTATTTGGAAAAAAAGGTAAAAATACAAACAGTGAAACATGATATCCAAAAATGGAACGTAAATAATTGTAGTAACGTCAATTTGTAGATGACTGCAGCAGCATCCATCTAAAGGCTAAACTTTAATTGCAAAAATATCCGCGCGTGACAAATGCCGTCTTCGATACACATCTGACATGAATCATGACACAACACTGAATAAATAATTGTGCCATTCGTCAAATTAATAGATCCAATCAATTCAATTCATTAATCAATTTAATAAAAAAAATTAAATATTAAATTTATAATATTAATATTAAATAAATATTTAAAAATATTATTTTATTTGATGATATTTTTTTTAATATATAATTAGAAAAGGTTAAACATCCATACCTTATCTATTACAAAAGAATTTTCAATAAAAAATTTAAAATTAATTTTTTATCGATTTTATCTGATTCATTTGATTTTTTATCGATCACTGAATAAAGGTATTATGCATCAAATTGGACAAGCTTTGACTTTTGATTGAATCAATTTGATCGATCGATTCACTTTAATTTTTTACCAACATAATAATAATTTTTAAAATTTAAAACTTACTATCAAGTGAGATAAAATAGACTTACGTTAACAATTTATCAATAAGATTAGTTTGAAACATTTGATTATGCTCAAACTTTATGAATTGGATAATTAAATATTGTTGATTACATTAAGCAATGTTTAAACATTGAGAAATCTGATTTAAAACATAATTTGTGACCACTAAAAAATTGGGAAATGAAAGAAAACTTGTATTCTACATGAATAATAAGCATAATAATCAATCACTTTTGTTTATGTCATCTTAATTAAGTAACCTAATTATAAAATTATATTTTATTTTTCATTGCTTGCCTTTGCCTACGTCTATATGCATTACCCTTGACAATGATCAAAAGCCATCCATAGAAAATTTAATAAAGAATTAGTTGAACATTTCTTGTATGTCATGCATGACTAATTAAATAAATTGCAATTTATATATATAATCTTATGAAATATAGTATAAATTATTCACTGTCTAAAATTGATGCGAATTAACATTAGTAATATTAAGATGAAAGCTACTTTAGTTTTTTTTTTTGGGTTACAATAAAAGAAAGAGTAAAAATTTTAAAAAAAAATTAAATATTAAAAAATTAAAAATTAAAATTCATTAAAACATCTAATTTTACTTATTTATAGAACAATTTTTTAACTTACGAAATGGGTGACTTGGATTTTACTTTTTAATAAGAGAAATGATATACCAGTCATTAAATTAAATGTTCGAATGAATATATTTAACTATTTTAATCAGACAAGATTTTAGTTTATACTTTAATATATTTACTCATGCTTTACAATAATTAACTAGTTCTAAAGAAGAAAAAAAAATGAAAATGAAATGTTAACTTACTTTGAAGAAGATCCATATTTATTTGTTTTTTTTTTTCCCTTAAGTTAGGCTTATAAAAAGGTTGAAAATTTTTTATAGTCGTCTTAGGATTGATTGGAAAAAAGATAAGAAATTGAAAAAAAAATAGTTTTTTTTTTTTAAATTGAAAGGAACATATGTACATATATTATTTCTTTATTTATTGCAAATTGACAATCTGGTGTTCCAAATATTCTTTTGCCCTCTTTCCTCTATACAGTAAATTAGTGATTAAAGGAGTATTGGGTAATTGCATTAAGGCAATGTTTGGTAGTTGAAATTCCTACATAAAACTTCGCACTAGTTTTTCTCCTTTGTCAAACTCAAAATTTCCTTCTTAAACTATATAAATGAAGTTCATTTATTAGCTGTTTTTTAAGGGATAAATCAAAGCATTGATCAGTTAATACTATTTATATTTAAAAGTAAAAATCCAATTGCTTTAAATAATTATTTTTACGAAATTTAAAAATATAATATAATAATTATATTTTTTATTTTAAAATTTTTAACTAATGCCTTCGCTCAAAGTAAACGTGAAATTAGAGCTCCCCTAGCAAAGAAGAGCATGAACAAAATAATAGACCAAAAATTGAAAAATGAAAGATAAGAAAAAAAAAAAAGTATGGGGTTGGGGCTTGGAAGCAGGGAGATGAATACAAATTATAAAAATATATATAATCAATTATTGCTTTTTTTTTAAATTGTCAATATAAAAATTCTAGAAAAAAAATAAAGGTCACATACCCTGCAAAAGACTACAGTAATAAAATTAAATTTAATAATATTTGATGTAATTATAAAAATGATATACATAAAATAAAAAAATAATACGATATGAATATATTTTTAAAATCTATCTGATATGAATTATAAATGCATTAAAATTTATATAAATATAAAAAAAATTTAATATAATTATAATATAATAAAATATACGAATATGATACGAAAATATATATATTACTAAATCTAAATAAAATTACAGGGACCGTTTTGTGGGTCATTGTCAAACCTTTTTGTTCAGTCAATTCTGGAGTAATAACTCATTGATTAGGTACGATTTATAAGTGTTAATAAATATTTGTTTATATGTTAATTAATTATAAATTTTAGTGTGAACCGTCAAATAT